>JAOTOM010004984.1:35000-240000 GCA_034440615.1 Ashinkailepas kermadecensis
CGCCATCCCTCCCTCGTCAAACTGCATTTCTCGTTGCTTGAGCATTACGCGAGGGGAGCTCGAAAGACTGGGATTGGACTTTATTGGAGTTAATGGTGGTATCCCACCCTAATCAAATATTCTTAGACGGGGCGGGACGGGCATTAGCTTACAATGCACGGTTACTTGCACAATCCTGTCCCCCGTCACAACGGCAGCCGGGCTGTCGCTAATATCCGGGGAAACAGTCTGGTTTTCGACTAGACTCGAATGGACGGCGACCATTTGGAGCAGACGGCGGCTCACGTCAGTGTCGATGCTAAACGCTGAAGAGCGGTGACGACTGACGGCGGCCCACGTCGGCACCGACGTTAGACGCTGACGAACATGATGGCAAACTACTGACGGCACGACCCGCCACAATCAGAGACCCGGCTCAGCACCGTATACAAGAATGACATCTGTTTCCCAGTCATTTAATATACATTCCTTCATATACGAGTAGAACCTTATTCAGTATTAGTACCCAGTCGCGGCCAACAGCACTGATTATAAATGTCAAACACGGACCATCTTCAAATGCGGGTATGGAGGTTGGAGGAATTGCATTTATCTCCTGTGTGTATCTGGCGATTGAACGGAGGTATGGCGCGCATCGAACGACCACCCAGTGCAATCTTTTACGCAGGCAACGTGAACATATATCGGCCAGTTTGATTTTGAAACCTTGTCAAAGTTGGGCGGCTGATCGTACGGCAGATCGATGGCCGGTAGCTAGCGGCGGGTGGATCGCGCGGCGCGTGCCCAGGGCTGCTAGAATAATTGATGCATCAATTATCTCCCAGTATCCGATACGTTAAATATACGCCTCACACGCTGCACAAGTCATTGGTGGCTGAGATGCAGCAATGCGATGGGCTAGGGGACGAGTGGGACGGTGTACCTCTAGGTGCTAACAAAACAAACTAGGTTCTGATAAAAGGGGAAACGATAGCCCAAGGTAGTTCTTGAAAACATTTCAAAATAATTTGTGCATTTAATGGGCCAAGATTGTCCGCATTAGAGCTGGCATCGGTTGATGATCAGCAGTATATGCATTTGTCATAGCTTCACTGCTCCTGGATGCTCCAGGGAGTATTTCATGATTTATTTCAGCAATTGCGCTACCTTTCCACTTTTCAATCGAGTCATATATTATTGTTGTACGTGGGGGCAGTGTTGGTAATGGTGGCTCCACAAGATGCTCACAACACTTCCTGGAGTTTTCATTGCCGCCGTTTCAGTGATTAGCGTGGAATGCGGGCTACAACATCGGGCTGCCATTTCCTAGAACTTACCCGACGTGCACCGTCTCCTCCCACATTCTGCTTTTCAGAACGCAACATTGTGGTGCATGTTCCGAGCATGAACGACCCGGGAAGATGTGGTACTAACCAGAGTTGCCTGGGGTACGAGGTTTGTGATTCCGTCATCCACATGCGTTCATATCAAATTAGCGTAAATTAAGATTGCATTTTTTTTTATAAACTTATCAGGCGATGGTCCTTGAGAGACCAGCCTTTCATTCACCCCTCGTCCAATTATCGCCTTATTCCCCTGGAAGACCGAGATGAGTTGTCAGATAGTTAAAAAATGCATTTCATCCATTAAAGAACCGATGGATAAAGTCATGTTTGTTGCAAAATTACCACTGGCCTGTTGCTTCTTGGAGTTCATATGGGGTGGACCGTCCGAGAAATTACCTCGGAGACGCACGGGCCCGAACTTTCGCTAGCGACAACTCCAGTCACGTCGGGCTACTCGACCGGTCGAGTCACACAGTAGTGCAGGAAGAGGAATGGTGCAACATCTTCAACATTTTCAATAGACGGATCGGGTCACAACAGAGCTAGGGTCGGGACAGAGCCATGTTGAAATCTCCTCCTTCATAACGCCAATAGGGTTAATGTCAAAACTCATCCGACATGGGGTCGGGGTACTGACAAAGTGTACGCGGGCTGACCTCCCCACCACCGGTTGCTTTGCCACTGCAATTCAAATGCTCCCCAGGTCAGACTAGTGAAAGGCTTAGCAGTATAACCGGTCAGCTGGCGTCGGTGGTGTGATGTGTCATGTGGGACGCGTCTGGAGCGGCCACAATGCCATCAAGGATGCTACTTATACATCGTTCGACGTCATTAGAACACTCCGATGCGTTTTCAATCCAGCAGTTTGACAGTCCGGCAGTCAGACCTGAATTTCAAGCTCAGAGCCCCGATTGCTGAGGTGTGGGCGTGGCCTTCGCTACCAGCAGATTGGTCGGGCCTGGCCCGGCTGAGTACGGTTGTGACCCGAATCGCAGCCGTCTCGGTCACGTGCTGCGAACAAGCGGACTCCAGGTGAGCGATATGTTCTCAAGGTGAACTGATGTGACATGGAAGTAAATTAACTGAACACAATCCCACTTGCTTAAGAATCGGCTTCGAAGTACCTCAAAATCAGTTCTTACCGTCAATCAACTTTGCATGCGACAGAATAAATACCTGTGAAGGTCAAAATATTCCCAAATATTCTATCACTCTGGCCACAACTGGTAAGATATAGTAAACGAGCGCCAGTTCGAGGGATTGCTTACATCAGCACCTTTCGGTATTGGCATAACATGCCCCGTTTTCACTGCCGTGGTATGTTCAAGTAGGCCTCACCTAAGGCTTGATAGTTCTCCAATGAGCCCTGAACTCACTCCAAGTACGTCTAAGGGCCTACTCAGGGAGGCACAAGGACCATCTCGTGTGCTATGGGAGCTCTCCAATGAAGTGCAGAGGCACAACCGCCAGTTCCAACCTCTTGAGGCTTGCATGCAAGACTCAGGACACCAACCAAGTCCAGTGACCATTTAGTTAACGCGAGTCCATGCGGTCTCGGAAAAGCTACCAGTTTCGTCCAGAGAAAGAGGACGTCTAAGGGACACCCTGGACTGAAATCGGACTGGAACTGGAACTAGACATCGGCGCCTCGAAGCGGAAGACGAAGCTCATACGCAAGAAAGCCTTAGGTAGTAGGCTCTCACAGAAATCTTGGTTGACCCAACCACAAATATAAGGTCACGTGTCCTTACTATCGATCGAGGACGTTTTTCGTATCATAAACGAACAGTCTGCGCAAGGACTCTGCAACTGAGCGACCTGCCTATTTATTGTATATACATCCTGCCTGAATAAAGCATTCCTAATCTTACGAGAGGGGGGGGGAGAGGGGCGGGTACAATGTAAGACTTCGGGAGGAACATGCTACCATTTGTGCCGTTTCTGCTGAAATGCGTCCTGCAGCGAAATACGTCAGGTGGCTGTTGTTTTTGTTATTAGCCTTGTGTGCTTGATGACATGTTTTAAAAAATCGGTGAGATGTTCCAACAGTTGAAGTGGGTTGAATTAGCTGACATTCACACCGCAAATTAGCTGACATTCACGTGCAAGCACACCCATGCGTAGAAAGCCTCAGAGGCATGGATTTGACTTCCGCGTCGAGAAAGGTCACGCAATGCGATCTGTACAACTTACTACTTGATCGACGATTTGACTTACCACTTGACTACGACCCACCCACCCCTGGAGAGTGGCCGACCCTGTATCGGTCGGTCGGATGCTATCGTTCCCTACCGCTTGACGGTGCCGCCTCGCCGCCCACTGGACGTGTTGTTTATTGGTTCATCTATTTCCCGCGGCGGAGCTTGTTGAATACCACATGACCGGAAGTGGCTGGTCGGGGACCGGGTGACAATGGCGACATGGGGCCGCGCCGACATCAGCGAACAGTCGCAGCGGGTCCAGCTGACGTCACATGGACTCTCCTTCCAGCCTTGTCGCAAACGTACGACAAATGCCAAACGTACAAAACATCGACAGCGTCGAAGCTAAATACGAAAGAAAGCATCTGGGAAGAAGTCTAATCACTCCGTCCCTTACACCTAACACAATATAATTTTTAGGATATTAGACTGGCATATTTGTTCTCTCTCGTCATTGATCCGGTTGTGGTAAATAGCTACCCATGGCATGCAAATAGCTACCCATGGCATGCCAATAGCTACCCATGGCATGCCAATAGCTACCCATGGCATGTCAATAGCTACCCATGGCATGCCAATAGCTACCCATGGCATGCCAATAGCTATCCATGGCATGCCAATGACACTCTTTGGTCCTTCATCCCCATATTTGTTCTCTCTCGTCATTGATCCGGTCGTGGTAAATAGCTACCCATGGCATGCCAATGACACTCTTTGGTCCTTCATCCCCATAATCAAGTGCGCGATATAAAAAAGAAAAATCGCAACCGATATCCAATGGTGGGACATCCCTGGTATGCATTTTTGCTCACTGTCAAGGTAGCATGAAGGCTTGAAATGAATCTTGAAATGATAGTTAGCGATGTTGACAGGTCAGATGTTGACAGGTCAGATGTTGATAGATCAGGCTAGCGGACAACAATTCCACCACGTTAGCACCAATAAAGTTTCAACCAAGACAATGCGCCTAGTTCCACACCATTAAACAGATATCAGGCAATCGGATGGCTGTATTTCAACTAAAGCCATCTCAGTTTATATAATGCAGTGCACCAGTATTGTACGTGACAGCCAACAATGTAAACAAATCGCAGACGTGCCCTGAAAACACATGTATAAATATCACACCCTATCACCAATATGATTGCGCCTATATTGCCCTTGATTGCGCCTGTAGTATTTTTTAACCAGGTACCTCAGAAATACTCTGAAGGTGCTGAAAGTACCAGCCCATTAGCGCAATAGCTCAGACACAATCCACAGCAAATCAAATGGACAGTAAAATACTTTCCCCAAGGTGCGGATCACGACATGGTACGCGTATTGAGGGCGTTGCTTGCTCTTTGCCCGGCTTAAGAAGGCCAGATATTATATATTTTACAGTCATACGTTCAGGAAGGTACATGCCATGACATTCATGGTCGGTCAGTTCTTGATGGTGGAGGTTAGTGTTATTCATTCTGTTCCCTAGTAACCTCGGGTTAATCTCGGTTCCGACTACAGGCACCATTTATTTGATGTTGGAGGTGGGCGTCAACTTAGTTGTCATGTATATTTCAGTTAGTACTCTAGCTGTAGCAACTGCTTCACCATTCGATGTGCAGCTGCTACGACTTCGATGCACTTGTAACTCTCGGCACCTTTGACTTCACCACAGTGGAGAGAGGAAAATAGTGGTAAATGCATACACAGTTTGTACTTGGAGTGAGCCCATCATCTCTAACGAAAAAATCAGTCAAACTATATCGAAATAATTCAAAAAGCGTCCGAAAACCCGGCTACCTGAACGTCGGACCACAACCATGTGCCAGTAGTGTGCCAGCCATGTGCCAGTCATGTACTAGCCGTATATCGGCGGCGTGTCAGCCGTAGCTACCCGTATATCGACCGTGTGGCGGCCGTGTGTCGGCCGTGTATCAGCTGTTTGTCGGCCAGGTGTCAGCTGTGCGCCAGAGCGTGTGGGCCGTGTGTCAGCCGTGTATCAGCTGTTTGTCGGCCAGGTGTCAGCTGTGCGCCAGAGCGTGTGGGCCGTGTGTCGGCCGTGTATCAGCTGTTTGTCGGCCAGGTGTCAGCTGTGCGCCAGAGCGTGTGGGCCGTGTGTCGGCCGTGTATCAGCTGTTTGTCGGCCAGGTGTCAGCTGTGCGCCAGAGCGTGTGGGCCGTGTGTCGGCCGTGTATCAGCTGTTTGTCGGCCAGGTGTCAGCTGTGCGCCAGAGCGTGTGGGCCGTGTGTCGGCCGTGTATCAGCTGTTTGTCGGCCAGGTGTCAGCTGTGCGCCAGAGCGTGTGGGCCGTGTGTCAGCCGTATAACAACAGTGTCAGCCGTGGATCAGATATGCAACAGCCGTGTGTCAACCGTGAGTCTGATATGCAACAGCCATGTGTCAGCCGTGAGTCTGATATGCAACAGCCGTGTGTCAGCCATGAGTCTGATATGCAACAGCCGTGTAACGCTGACACACGGCTGTTGCACGGGTCAGCCGTGCAACAGCCGTGTGTCAGCCGTGGGTCAGATATGCAACAGCCGTGTGTCAGCCGTGGGTCAGATATGCAACAGCCGTGTGTCAGCCGTGGGTCAGATATGCAACAGCCGTGTGTCAGCCGTGAATCTGATATGCAATAACCGTGTGTCAGCCATGTGTCAGCTGTACGCCACAGCGTGTCGGCCGTGTGTCAGCCGTGTGTCAGCTGTATGTCAGACGGGAGTCGGCCGGCGGTGTCGCCTCCCATCCACCCTCACGCATGCTCGACAGTGCCTCCGGCGTCGGCAGGGTCAGAGGCGGCACGGCCGGCGCCGAGCAGTTGGAGCGTCGGAGCGGCGGGTCCGACAGCGACGCGCGGCCACCTCCGGCCCGGCCACCTCCAGCACCTGCACACTGCCGTGTCACGCTCATCTGGTCAGCTCAGGTAGGGTCCGCTCCGTGTCGCTCACCACCTCTGGCGGCTGACGTCACGCTCATCTGGTCAGCTCAGGTAAGGTCCGCTCCGTGTCGCTCACCACCTCTGGCGGCTGACGTCACGCTCATCTGGTCAGCTCAGGTAAGGTCCGCTCCGTGTCGCTCACCACCTCTGGCGGCTGACGTCACGCTCATCTGGTCAGCTCAGGTAAGGTCCGCTCCGTGTCGCTCACCACCTCTGGCGGCTGACGTCACGCTTATCTGGTCAGCTCAGGTAAGGTCCGCTCCGTGTCGCTCACCACCTCCGGCGGCTGACGTCACGCTCATCTGGTCAGCTCAGGTCAGGAAGGGCCCGCTCCGTGTCGCTCACCACCTCTGGCGGCTGACGTCACGCTCATCTGGTCAGCTCAGGTAAGGTCCGCTCCGTGTCGCTCACCACCTCCGGCGGCTGACGTCACGCTCATCTGGTCAGCTCAGGTCAGGAAGGGCCCGCTCCGTGTCGCTCACCACCTCTGGCGGCTGACGTCACGCTCATCTGGTCAGCTCAGGTAAGGTCCGCTCCGTGTCGCTCACCACCTCTGGCGGCTGACGTCACGCTCATCTGGTCAGCTCAGGTCAGGAGGGGCCCGCTCCGTGTCGCTCACCACCTCCGGCTGACTGACACTATGTCTGGCCAATATTTTATTTTTATAATACATATAATATTCCTTCCATGTGTTCCAAAATATACCATTTCATAAACAAAGTGGTTGCTAAATGTTTGTTACAAGTAGTAAAATCCCTAATACAACTTCAACAAAAGTTAGCTCAAGAGTAAAAGGACAAAGATCAGGAATTTGCTGGCGTCAATTTTTGCTAGAACAATTTGCAGTGCCTCCACCTACTCCATCTTTACACTCTTATTTGAGGCGAAGAGATTACAACCATCAAGAGCAAACAAATTGTTCAACATCGTATTCAACCACGTGTGAGATATGCCAGTAATGGACCAGTCAGTTCCGGGACTGAGAGGAAAATATGCAAGGTCATCAATGATGTTGTTAATGAACCTTGCATTAAGGTTAATAATATTCAAAAGTCGTCGGTCAAAGTCCTTCGATTCAATTGGCATATAACTTACCGTTCATCATCATTCTATTTTATGATGATGAACGGCATTTAATAGGTATTGAATTATGCAAATATTGAAAAGATTGTCCGAAGGCACAATATTCTGCACGGATGTAAGCTTAGTCATTATTCATACAAGCCTTCGTCATTGCTTGTGTCCAATTTTAATTGTAGAGAATCAATATTATATTTCAAAGGCTGATTGATGTGCCACAGCCATAGGAGGAAACATCACCACTTCATGTGTTACAAACTCTGAAACAAACTTAAAAATATTAAGCTCGAAGGCTGAGTTTCCTGACAACTGAACTTGAAGTGTTTTGATATGTTAAATAGCTTTATTGGCGATAATAGATTACTTATAATAGCCTAGTTTATTGAGTTTGCATGTGCCTGGTTGGGCTACCTGAGGCCAATTTCATTAAAATCACAAGTTGTGTATTCAACCGAATTCGGTGAATATACCCTTTGTGTGGTTATTTACAAACATGACATTTCATTAACATCACGAGCCAACAAACCAACAAAATCCAAAGTACATCGTTTGTTAATCACAAACTATGTAACACGGGTGTCAATACAGCATTTGTATTTCACGAAGGTTGCTGATTGTTAAGCGGAAAAATACACCGCTTGTGATAAGGCATGTTTTAGGTCGTGTGAATTTTGATGGAGAGTAGTGTCAGTCAAGAAAAAAGGATTGATTTATGCACCAATGAATTCAAGTACCGGGTACTTACGTGCTTCATCTGTTTTTATGAATTTCAGCAGTTCAAGCCTGTTTTCGACGTTGGTCTTCTTGCCCGCACTGTCAGTGTCACAGCCAATATTTGACAGGTGTGGCGGCTGCGATGGAATGTCAGTGTCACTGTCAGTGTCAATGCCAAGATTGGACAGGTGTGGCGGCTGCGATGGAATGCGGCTTTCTTTGCGTACATTCCGACGTCAACTAATATTCTTATCAAGGGTTTATGGAATTGAATGAGATATTGCTTCGAAATAAATATAATATTTTACATCGTTTGGTCGCATACATTTTCATTGCTCATTATATTATTCATTTTAGAGTATTTTATCACTCAATCACCATTGGACATACATCATATTATTTTGGAAGATGTATGTTGTTTTATTACTGAAAGGCATAGTAAAAACCCATCGTTTGTAAACCAACCACCTAATTTTGTCCGTATTACACTATTGGTGATTACAAACCAAGATCTTTGTAAAATGTGACTAAACACAGTTTGTGGTTTGCATCGCACTGTTTGTTAGCAAACTGTGAGTGAAATGCAATAGTGAAATTGGCATCTGGCCGCACTTTGCCGTATGACTTTTCATATAAAGAGTCCTCCGTAAATGAAACGCGTTACGGAATCAGAGCCAATGCCAATTGTGAGCTTGTTGCGATGACCCTGTACGTACCGCCATATCTGGAAATTGCCCATTTTGTGACACAGTGCTGGCCGAAAGCCTAACGTAGCCACAATGTTGGGTATTGCAATTTGTTTTCATATAATGACGAATGTCTAGTTTTACTGAAATGGGTCGGATTGCTAGCTTACGACGATACTGCCTATGAACAACTAATTGAAATACTACATAAAACAGGACTTAACTTCCGCTCAAGCGGCCAAACAGAACTCACATGCCCATTCGGTATGCGCAAACTACATAAATATCGGTTGGCGTTTGCAAAGAAGTAGGTGATGAAAATACCATATAGGCTTGGGCATTCGCTACACTTCCTGTTCCGAATATCGGCACATAAGCAGCAGGAGTAGGCATAAAAGGATTGAAATAGGACCGCCATAGTATTTACCCCGTTTACATGAGCAGGTCAGCCGCAAGCGAAAATTTCCGATCCGGTCGATTCGCAAAAGTTCCGATCGCGCGGCCCGTTTACAAGACCAAAGCAGCCACCTAATCGGATTTTTACGATTCGACGGCTGACGCAATGTGGTGACAGACATGGTGGAAGTAACGTCTCACTTACCCCGTTTACATGAGCAGGTCAGCCGTAAACGGAAACTTCCCATCTGGTCGATTCGCAAAAGTTCCGATCGTGCGGCCTGTTTACAAGAGCAAAACAGCCACCAAATCGGATTTTTGCGATTTGACGGCTGACGCAATGTGATGAAAAGTTCCGAATATTTGGCGCATTATTTTGCGCTTTTGACGCACCTGCTTCGAGCAAGGGCGTACAGAGGCACAAGGTATCAACAATGATCCACGTAGTTAGAGGTTGTTGGGCAGATATATAGGGAATCTGTGAATTCGAAGGATTCACGTAGCCGATGGCACGTTGTCGATGACAACATAGCCCTTTCTTCTTCGTGAATCAAACGGTGCAGTGTTTCCAGGCCAGACTATGCTCTATAGTATAGGTTCCAGACTATGTAATGGTGCATTGTTCCAGACGGCCTTGTTCCAGACTGTGCAATGGTCAAATGAACAGGGTAAATCAGGTTCACTACGCAATCCAAGAGATAAATCAGCAAAACCCAAACGCTGTCACAAATCCGCAAGTTGAACACTCCGCCACATCGTAAAACTCACGGTTGGGGCACGCACTAATAACGTGACGTCTCAGCGCCGATTTCAGCTGTTTCATGTCTGATTTTTGTGTTTCATAACTAGGTTTGCAATTAGTATTAAAAACAAGACGTTTATTTTTCATAATTACCCTAAATTTACTCAAAGCTTAGCAGAGAATAGCCTCAAGAATTGTCATGACCCTTGCAGCCGTACCGATATTTGTTCATGATTGGCGCCAATCGCAAACTTCCACCTACCGAAGCGTAAATTTGCGTTAAGGTTATCGCATGTTTTGCCACGCAGAAGCCCGTTTACAAGAGCATTATTTGCGCAAGTTTTCCTAATCGCATCGTATTCTGAAGTTTTGCAGCTCATGTAAACGGGGTAATTGTCGCAGATTCACATCACGTGAAGTCGAGTTTCACACTCGGCAGACAATATGGTTCCTGGGTGCTAAGAGATGATGCGCTAGCATTGGAATACTGAGTTATGGAGGAGATGCGTCGCGCTTCCATAGAAAAAAGAATCATAGTTTGCAGATTGGACGCTGCTACTGAGGTATCATTACCTTGCCGTTATTCTGAGATTTAAACATTTACCCTTTCATTAAGGTCTTCCACAGATAGTTAAAAACGGGGACGAGTGGTCTAGGGGTAAGATGCTCGTCTCGCAATCGAAAGATTGTGGGTTCGAATCTCACCTGTCGCTACTCTTCGCCCGCGACCAATCGGCGTGAGAGATTGGCGACGCTATATGACTCAACGGTCGACGTGTCGTAAAACCAATAACCAAGATAGTGAAAAACGGTGCGCGGCAGTGCACAGAAAATTGGCATACCTTTTTCGACATCAATTTGACATGCTGTATGTAAATTTTGAGGTCAGGTCATCTACGGTCAACAAGTTAGCCAAGGTCAAGTGAGGTCACCTCCAACAAAGTTCAACCAGTCGTCACGCTTTAGCGGATAAAGAGATTTGAATGAAGCTTTCAGCGTTCGCTTATCTTCAGTGATGCAACATAACGCACCAGAAGAATGTTTTAATATTACGTCTTTGATGACTTATTAGTTTTGCATATTTACCCCCTAGGGTTAAATCAAAGGTTCTAGCTAAAGTAAGCACTTTTATCCGGACAAGTTGGCTTAAAGCGCTTCTCTGTCCGCTCTAACCACTATAAAAAATTTTTGAAGAAAATTGAACACATTAAATTTTTAAAATTTCTAAAATTAAAATATAATGTTGATTGTTGGGTGGGCAAACATTTTGTGGCCATGGCCGATCTCGCCTTCCTTTTCTGATGACAAATATTTGTTTTTTAACCTCCTTCAAGATGAACTCCCAGGAGCCAAAGACATGATGTCAGTCGTGATCTCATATATTCCTCTAGTGACGTCACTTTTCGGGATATATTTTTTGGGGGTGGTTTCGGACCCTACCCGTCTAGCGCTTTCCGCTGACACCACTTCCGTTTTCGTGCAATGCCTAGTTTGTAATTTAGAGAGGGTGATAACCGCTCGAGACGGGGTGTGAGGATCCGACCGGAAAGACATTGGATATTGTATGGAAAGAATGAGTCATAAATGCCGGCAACTGAAAAACATAATTTGTTTATGCTGAGAAGGCGACGCTACTCATTCTCACATCAGGATGCCTCTAAAAACGACAGATAACGGATCAACGTTGGTCAAAATTGGCTAAGTCTTTCTTTGTAATTTGGCTCCTCGATTTGGGAAGTGGATCCCCTCAAAAAGATAAGCTTTTAACATTCAGTCTAGTAGGCTTTTCCCTCAGATGCAACGGTGTCTCTGAAAGGCTTGAAGCTGATCAAACCTCGAAGCGATAGTACAAGGAAGCGAGCACTTCTCTGAAGAACCTTATGCTCTTCATCTCTACAAGCCAAGTGCTCTGTCGTTGAGTGTGCGCGGTGATCAATACCGTACGGCTCCTTCAGTAACCAGAGGCTTCAGTAACCAGAGGCTTCAGTAACCACGGATCCTTCAGTAACCAGAGGCTTCAGTAACCATGGTTCCTTCAGTACCCAGAGGCTTCAGTAACCAGATGCTTCAGTAACCAGATGCTTCAGTAACCAGATGCTTCAGTAACCAGATGCTTCAGTAACCAGATGCTTCAGTAACCAGATGCTTCAGTAACCAGAGACTGCAGTAACCACGGCTCCTTCAGTAACCAGATGCTTCAGTAACCAGAGGCTTCAGTAACCAGATGCTTCAGTAACCAGAGGCTTCAGTAACCAGATGCTTCAGTAACCACGGCTCCTTCAGTAACCAGAGGCTTCAGTAACCACGGCTCCTTCAGTAGCCAAAGGCTTCAGTAACCATGGCTCCTTCAGTAGCCAGAGGTCGCAATCTCACTCCAGCACGAGCAATGGCTCGGTACACCAAGGAGACTTATGCAACCTTAATTCACGGTCATCACGTTTCACAACAGGATCAATGGTAGCTGACGAAAATAATTGCCTGTCAAAGATAAAACCTAGATTGTGCACTCTCTGATAATGTTTCACTACTTAATTGGTCGTATGTTCAACCGCTATATGTTACCGTTGATGATCATACGCTATTCAAAATCAAGTCGATGCCTTTTTGCTACGTACACACAGGTAGAAGTTTAAATTATTGCACATGCTACTTTCTGCTGGAACTCACACCGGTTTAGTATTTAATTTGGTTAATAGTTAAGAGTTGCGATGACAATCGCTCGATTTTCCCATTATCAGTGAACTTCAGACAAACACTGTACAGTTGTTTACGTATGTGCGTACAGTGAATATCACGGCAATAAATCTATGGGCGTGTCTGGCTGTGAGTCGTGGCATTCTTGTGATCTATCCGACGCACAGGCAATAAGCGAACACCCGGTAAACAAGGCGAACAATATCAAGACCGCCTAAGTTACCTCTCCTCTTTGAGGCGTTATATGGTAATGCTCCATGCCCACCTCCTACTAATCATGTTACCTGTGATGACTCCTAGCACTGCAGGTGGGGTTCATGGCGTTCAATGATAACATATGAAAAGGCATCCAGAAGCATCAGGTCATTTTAAGGCCTTTAATAGGCCGATAAACGACGAGAGAGCTCCTCCTCAGGTTGCGATCTCGCAACATGAGATGGGAAAATGGATCATAATTTCAAGTTGGCGAGGAAAAAGAGAAATATATGCGCCAACGTAGATATGCTAGAATTTATTTATTCGTCCTCGTCACAATAGTTGTCTGTTGTTTCTATTGCAATGATATGCTATCTTAATTATTGTCATGAGTCAACAGGACAGATCAGATATGTGGGTGTATTTTGAGAGTCGTGCCTGTAACATCAAAGTACGTCAACTAAAGCTTTCATCTGGCTGTCCAAGGCACACGGGAAAGACCACAAAGTTGGGAGCGGACAAGCTTTCAAGTTGAGGAAGCAACCGCCCCTTAAGCTTGACAGGATTATTCGCCCCTGGGTCCAGCTGTGAAGGTCTACATCAAAGAGGAAATCCTGAAGCTTAATATCAGATTTATAACGAAGTACTGCTTGCGTTTGGAGGTGATGCATTACAGTCTCCCACTGTTTAGTTGCTAAATATGTCCATGAAGCGGGATATGCATTGGTATTCGGATAGTCGAGTCGAGATAAATAGTCGAGCAATGTTGCGAGAGGCTCCCTGTTTAGTCCGAGATGTGGTCTTTTCAGACGACTGCACACCTGGAAAACAACTAGGGCATGGCAATTAAATTCGCCTAGCAAAACCTGAGCCTGAATCGAGGTATTGTCACTTTTTGCTGTATCTCGTTGATGAAACGAAGCATGTTGAATGAGAGGAGAGGGGGGGGGTGTCTGATTTCGTACGGTCTGATTTGCGTACGGTCTGATTTCCTGCTACTAATATTTGGCTTTCACCATACCTTGTCAAGTTGGCTTCAAAACATTGGCACGGTATGCCACACCAATATCTTTGTGTGGCACTGCCATGTCTGCCCAAACGATGTCTACACTCCTGACTACACAGGTTACGCTCAGACCGTCGCCCGATAGCTTACAATATGTGATGGTCGCAGCCCCCTTCCTTGCGCATATTGTCCCATTCATTTCATTTCATTGAACAACACTGAAAAAGTGCATACTCCTACGAGCTACAAGCGACTCCCATCTTAAACCCCCCTAGGTGAGTCGTTTGCAAACAAAATCAGTCAATTTGTGTATGAAAGTTATTCAGGAGTCGGTATTGTCTTCGAGTTCTCAGATGCGAGTTCCTTTGCGGCCACCACATAGAGCATCAGCAATCGACACACCATGAGGAACTCACATCGCTACACCATCCGTTGCATTTCATGCGAGAGCTGCCAGCTAGCTGCTGTACATCCGGGAATTTTGAAGCGCTGGAAACTAACCACTTACAGTTCTGCGAAAACGCTTAAGAAGCTAACGACGACTCCTTCACCAGATTATCGAGGTACTTGATTTAGTGCGCTAAGCAGCCATATAGCGACAAATCAGTGCTGACGGCAATGAGAGGACCAGACTCGGGTGCAGGACAGAATGTAGCATGTGGGAAAATGCTTATTGCACGAGCTAAGCCATTGCTTTAAATGAGTGTTGCAAACGTCGGGTTGCACGTAAGGGCGGCAGAAACTGTGGGGCACGGGGGAACTATACTCTTTCTAAAATGTCAAAAATTAGCGTTAACCTCTTGGCGTTGACTGCAAGGAAATGGCTCAAAATGTGATGGCCTATGTCATACTGCACCATAACCGGCGCTTTAAATCCTGATTTTTCGGGGCTGTTGGTTGAAAGATTAAAAGTTAGTTCAACGATTAAGTATGTCGAATCCAGGGGTGGGTATATTTTGGCAATGCCCCCGCTTAAAACCGACGGACGGTGCCCTCAAAAGCAAGATGTTATTCTCGACAGATTTGTTTCAAAAACCCGTCTCTGTAGTAATACTCTTCAAAGTATTACTTTTACACTTTTACCATTACACCCACAGCTATTCGCCTGAAATTTTTTAATCCAAAATTTTCCACCCACAAAAGAGTAAGACAAAAACAGCTCCTGGATCTACTAGGGGCCTACTGCATATTAAAAATGTGAACAAAAAGATGGACAATTCTGGAGTACATTTTCATCTATAATGATACTCTTTGTCACTTGGATTGAAAGTACTGTGTGTGCAAATTGCTCCCAATGATCCATTTTACCATTTGTTCGTTGCAAAGGTGCATATTCCAGTGTACTTACATATATGCCTACATATAATATAATATATGTTACATGTCTATGTACATATTATAGGAATACACGGTGTACAAACAACCTGTGGAAATGCCACATACTATACATGATACGTGCTGATCAAGTATAATGACTTACTGACATGTGAAAACAATTATAACTAACCGTCGTCTACTTTTGTCATTTTGCCAACCTTTGAATCCGAAGAGATGGTCTCGCCGTGATGCCATTCACTTCGCTTCGCTTGGAATCTGAAGAGGTGGTCTTCCCCTGTCGCCATTCGCTTCGATTCGCTTCGCTTGGAATCCGAGGAGGTGGCCCCGCCCTGTCGCCATTCGCTTCGAACTGAGGTCAAAGCGAAATAGCGCGTTGCATGCTGCATGATATGAACCAAATATTATCTCATTTGCTGTACAATTGGCAACTAATGACCTTCCAGTGCAGACCAGCACACAAACCACCGAAAGTCGGGTACGGACAGCTCGAACCGGTTCGCCAACGAAATAAAGTTGGTATATTACCGCGAAATAAACACCAGAATGTTGATTAAGTTGATGCAAATATCTACATCACATTTGACCCTCGTAACTTGCATGGTTAACACGCCAAATAACATCAAATACTCCCAACTGACACCAAGTTTGATATAACATGGTTGACTGAAGCTGTTACCGGAGTGTTTTGTGGTTGCCAAAGATACAAATGGTCGCGGAATTATAATTACGGTCAACTGTAGCTCTAGAATTCACTTACTTCCCTAAAAAAGTTACTCGTGGTATTTGAGGTTCATGACCTTATTCGGAGTTCAGGGGCGCATCAACTTCATTAGTCATACAGCTTATGATCTTACGAGACATCGAGAGGTTCGGCGATGGGACGACATGGACCCTGTTCCCATGGGAAATTATAATCGCCCCTGATCGTGATCAGAGCGCTAATCGCGATCACGTCGGTCATGGGAACACCCGGAATCCGGTTGGTAATCCGGCTAGTAATCCTGCTACTAATCCATTGAAACGTTTGAGCACAGAGCGTTCGATCGCGATTTGAGCACACTTTTTTTCGGGTTCATTCTTTTGTAAAATAGGGATTGTTAGCTGTTTTGCAAATTATTTCAATATATTGCTGTTTTAGCACATTTTTTGCACATTGCATGCATGTGCAATGAATGCAATGCATGCATTTTCATTATTTTGTTTTTGGTCTTTACATTTTATATCTACATGTTTTTTTCCACACCGATCACCGCGCTTACCCTGCACGACTTCCCGCGTTTCGGCATTGCGTCCGTGGTCCTGATTACAGCGTCAGACGCCAATCTCTATGGACCAGGTTTAGTAGTTGCTCAAGGACTTACACCATATATTGGGACACATGCTCCTGATCAAACCTTCAACAGTCCAGCTACAACAGTCAGCAATTGTATCGGCTGCGCGAGAAGTGTCTCCGCTGATCTGGCGCTGATCCACTGTGTTGGCGATCAGCGGTAAGCCCCTCAGTGGCGGATTATTTATGGGAACGCTCGTCATTTCGCCGATTACCGTCATGTCGCTGAGCCTTATCCGGCCCGTCTGTAATCCGCCTGCCCATACAAGCAGTCATGGCGTGAGCATAGCCGACAATATCAAATGTAAATTGTCAGGACGTATTAACGCGCGCCCTGGAGGGCCTCTGAAAATTACGCGCACTGGAGAGGGGAGGGGGGGGGATTGCGCCCCCATAAGATCTCGGGTTCTATTCTAGCTAGAGTAACGAACTTTTGAAAGTAGATGAATATGATGTAGAACTCTATTGTGTGCAAATTTCATGACCTTAAGTCAATATCTTCAAGGTCAAATGAGGTCACATATGTCATATTTGGCTTGTTTTGCGTGGTTTGGCCTGACATGGTTATAGATCGCTGCGATTGTGTTTAAATGGTTAAAAATGGGCATCAATGATGTTTTGGACATAACTAATGATGCAACACAGATGATAGATCGGGAATTTGACCTCAGGTCACCAATATATCAGCACTTTATTGGGTCAAGTTACCGGTTCCAGTTTCCGGAACCGGGCCGCCCGCCGGACCGGCCGGCGGCCCGGCGCAATCGGCTTCACGAAGACAGGGCTGAAGTACATGAATGAAGTATGGAAACGCTTAGGTTCACAATGACAAAAACAGCAGTTTTCAGCTGGGAGTAACATGCAAAATGACATGAATCGCAAAAGTGTCATTTGCGTTTATGACAACCTTTCAGTTGAACAAGTTTGGTTCCATTGACCTGATATGAACTTGACCTGAGTTGACCCCGGTGACCTAGCATGACGTTGAAACCGCCAAATTGGCCGCAAAAATTGGCGTCGATCCACCAGAATTCACATAGGGTGCTTCAAATAAATCCAGCGGGCCCCATAAAACTCGCTCCGAGGCCCGACAGTTTCGAACAGGAACCACCAAAATCGCGTTGGGGACACAGCTAAGTACAACGCGCCCATAAAACTCTTACCGGTCCACCAAATATCGCGCTCGAGACCTACAATTATCGTCGGTGGTCCGAAAAATTTGGTCTGGGCATCATAAATTAACGTCGGGCTTCCCAAAATTGGCCCTTAGGGCCCCACAAAAGGACAATGTGACCCAAAAATCGCATCGGTACCACAGAAAAAATAAAGCTGGAGCCCTCCAAAATAATGAGGGATTCCGAAAAATAAATGTCCGAGTCGGGAAAATGGCTCTGGAGCACCAAACATAGCACCAGATGCCTTCACAAATCGTGTACGGCCCCGAAAAAAACGTACCGGAGCTCGAAAAATCGAGCGGGATGCAAAAATATGGCACCAGGTGCCCGAGAAAATCAGGCCGGCATTCGGACTTGAAAAAATTCAGAAAAGATCCACCATACATCGCATCGAGCCCAGAAAACTGGCGTTGGGTCCCCGGTACCACGTGCCTGGGCGCGAAAAGTCGCGTCGGGACCGCTAAAAATCGCACCGAAGCCCCAAAATCGTACTGGGGCCCCACAAATGTACGTGAGAAGCGTCAAATAAGCACAGCGGGACCCTAAGAGCACAACGGGGGCCGAAAATATACCTGGCCCTCCAAAACGCACAGAGTCTCACAAAATGCGACAGAGCCTTAAAGCATGCGCTGCAGCCCGACATATACACACCGGGAGCTCTAAAAATACACCGGAAGCTCTCAAAACACACAGGGGCTATGAGACCTCATACGGGCCTGAAAAAGAGGCTGGGGCTGCAAAATGCAACATGGTCCCAAAAAGAACAAAAATACCGGGCACTTAACAAACACATCGGGATCTTCAAAAACGTCCCGGTGCCTAAAACAAATTTTCGGTGCACAAAAATGCCACGAAACCCTAAAACGAGGAGGGGTTTCGAAAATGTGTTGGGCACCTGAGAGAAATGGATTGCAGTACTAAGACACATCCGTAGACGAACAAAGACGCAGCGGGTCAAAATTTGAACACTGAGGCAGGGCCTCGGTTCGGTAGTCGATCTGGGAGCATATTCTACCAGAGATATGAGGTGCATCAAGGCTCAGCGGCTATCCGCATTTCTTAACCACCAGAAAATGTGGGAAGTAGAGAACTAACGATCGAATTTCATTCATCGGATTTTCGCAGCGAACACCCATAGGAAGCACTCCATGACGTCAAATATGGCGCAAGTCTATCATGTGGCAGCAATTAGCAAAACGTAGGAGGCCTAGCAGAAACTGTAGCATCGCACGAAGTGTGGCGAATGTGTCCAACGCGCAAGATGGGTGTGCACGTGCACGAACGCTGGCGTCGTGGCGACTGGGCGTTATGAACTGGAATGCCAGAAATTGGGAAATTTTACATATTAAGGTGATTTCCATCGGTGTAATTTCAACAGTGTGAGGTGACTTCTCAAGGGATGCCAAACGAAAACCTTCGAACAGGGTGGGAAGTTAGGGATTACATCCCACGACTCAGAAACGATGGTGGTAGATCAGGCCCCTCCACAGAACAATTCAGTTGGTCACTAATTTTTATATTTAAAAAGGTCCCCTTTGAAAAAATAGTGGTCGAAATCCGAGCACTTATTTAATGGGGGTAGGTGGGCCCCCCTCAAAATCCGCTTGCCCACCACCCCGTGATGCAAATTCTAGGTACGTCATTGATCCCCCACAATAATTTTCAGAAACATGGGGCATGGGGTTCATTGCCCATGGGGGCAAGCCAACATTGAAGGGGCAAGTTCTCCCTCATAAGCATACAAAACAACACACATGCTCCCATATAAAATTGAAGGAATGATGGTTTTAAATGCATTTTCTTCCTACAAACCTGTTT
This sequence comes from Ashinkailepas kermadecensis, assembly GCA_034440615.1. NCBI lineage: Eukaryota > Metazoa > Arthropoda > Thecostraca > Neolepadidae > Ashinkailepas > Ashinkailepas kermadecensis. Next base: position 54,620 of record JAOTOM010004984.1, read on the forward strand.
GCAGTGATAACAGACTTCATGAGTAGAGCTTCCCAACTTCAATACCTTCTCAGCGACGTCATTTACAAAACGGTACACCACAGCGAAAACGGCGTGGAATTTGAAGGTTTTGCATTATTTATGGATTGCCATTGTTGTATTGTTGCATTGTCATTTATGCAATGTTGTTTAATGCTTGTTCTTGCCGTGAATTTATTCGCTGATGATTTATTGTTTTATCTTGTGTGCTAGGTACCTTGCAGCCAGCACCAAATTTATAAACCTCAATAAATCCCTGAGATGGCGATCAGAAAACCAATTAAATCCACTTCTCCTTATTATCTTCGCGACTGTGTCGTCCTGAAACTGGGCAATGATTGTTTAAGCTTGCTATGACATCTAGCTGCTGAGAATGACTAACAGTAGTGATGAATACGTTCAGTTAGACTTGGAGGGCATAAAAGTAGGTTGATCAATGGGAGATATCCTTAAGATATGCTCAGCATCAGCCCCGCCAGCTCGCTGCAATATAGAGGCCAACGGGAAGATTCTTGTGGTCGAGAAAGCATAAGGACATTTGTTTGTTTTGGCACTTATGCATTTATTCACATATTACTTATTTATACCCTGGTATGGCTCAGTTATCAGGGGAAACAATTGTTATTGCGTTTTGCGTAAATGATGCGCCATGCCAAGAACAAACGAAACATCAATATGAAATCATGTTTCCCATTCTCAACCCATACTAAGAGATTAAAAAACAAACAATAGGAAGCCCCAACACATTGGAGGCCCCTTTGGGGTGGAGCAGGAGGCCCCCTTTGAAGCTTGCCCATCCTAGAAGAATTTCGTGGCGACGCCGCTACTTGTAACGAAGTCTGTGATCTACCAATTGAGGTTTGCGCCCCTCCTGTGAATAGTTACTTGCTTGTATTTTAGTCACGTATAGTGAGTACGATATTCCGACACTCCCAGCATCAGTGTCAATAGTTACCAAACAGTAGACAGCTGCGTACATTTTCAGCGTGCGGCAACATCTGGCCGAGACGTCAAAAAATGCCTCGCATGGTTACGCATCCTGCCGAAACTCCTGGTGTAGCTTCCCGGAGTCTGGTGTGGCAAATTCCGATGGTCAGTGTGCATCTGGCATTCTTTTGGTGCCGACTGACAATTGGACCCAGGCCCACATGGCCGTGTGACATTATTGGGAGCGTGATTAGTGGCGATTTATGCGCAGTCGAAAGCGCAGTCATAAGCAGGCGCGAAACTAACCAATCCGCGATCAAAGAGATGGCTGATATATAACTATGATATGCGTACGTGTACCCTGCGAGCTCAGCGGTAAAGCCTCCTCAGTTTTCAACAATGGTGAGGAGGGGAATGTCATGGCGAGCCAAATGGCACGTACATCTTTAGTTTCGGAGGAAATTTTAAAAGGACTGTATGCAGATTCTGATTCTGATTGGGATCCCAGGCATTGTGATGGTTTCACGTCTGAAGGCACATCTGACAGCGATGAAGAACTTGAGCGATCGTGCCGACTGATGACCACCAGGCAGAAGCATCGAGGAAGAACCGCATGGTATAAGGCAGGTACTTGTAGGTACTTTCAAACAACATGTGTATCAGTATGTTGCATTAGTCGGAACTAATCCATCGTTGCCAACTTGAAGATAATAACCCAATTGTCCTTTGTTCATCGGCTACGGGCTCAAAGGTTACCTTTGTCCATGGCCATACCATGTGAAATTAATGAAAATAGTACATTTTTTACCCCAATTCATTTCAATTTTCATGCTTAATACGTTTTACAGGGCAAATGAATTCACTTTTAAACGGAAAGCTTTTGTATACGCCTATAATGGGTTTTGGCGCACTGACACACGCCATTTCCCTACTATTTGAGCTAAAGATCCATGCCAAATTCGTTTACAAAATGAGTATTTTTAACCCAATTTCATTCGAGTTTGATGTTCAGTATGCTTTATAGTCAAAATGTATCAAAATAACTGAAATATTTTCTTTTGCATCCGTATGTCATGGGTTCAGTGTACTGATGCACCCCGTTACCCGCCATTCCAGCACAGGATATTTGAAAATTAGCAGTCTGGCTATTCAACCCACTATGATGCTTTATTATCTTTTTCCAAGATGGAGAAACACCACGGGGAAAGCGACCTGCGATATGGACAAAGCGAGTTACCACTGCCACAAGCCCTGGAATAAGGGCTAAGCGCCAGGCATTGCAGGATATCTGTTCGAGAATGAATTCTGACCCGGCAACATAGTCGTCTGGGATGATACCCGAGCCAGTACCGAGTCCCGAAGCGCCTCCTACAAAGTGCCTAACGGGTCGGCAAGCTCAGTCGGCCGTGGCTGCTTTGGTGGAAACTCCGTCGAAAGAAGATCTGTCAGCAGAAGCTCTATCGGTGGGAACGGATACACCTGAAGCCTGGTGGACGACAAGACAGGGAGACCTCCAATGGCGTCAATTCATTGGCGTACCTGGTGCATGCATGTCTGCCAGATCGCTAAGTGTAAAACAGCTCATAAGCATTGTGTTCCCCAAGCAGTTTTGGCTCATGCTGATCGGGGAGACGATTTGCATGCTGACCAGTACCTGGGTAACGCGGACCTCACCTCTCGCTCCAGAGCACGTCACTGGCTGTCCGTGACTGTTGTGGAGATGAAAACATTCGTAGCGCTTTGGCTGCTCACCAGACTGGATAAAAAAAAACCGTGTCTGGATTACTACTGGTCCAACAACAAACTCCGTTAAAATCCTGTTTTGAAAGGAACTATGTCTCGTAACCGATTCTATACGATAGCTCGCTTTTTCCATTTAGCTGACAACCACTCAAAACCCACAGACGCATCGAGACTGTACAAAGTGCAGCCTCTGATTTATTTTTTTCACAATGCCTTCAGACCCCTGCTGCACCCCATACAGAGCCTGAGCTTAGATGAGGCGGTGGTGCCATCGAAAGGACGGCTGATCTTCAGGACCCACAACCCCATGAAACCTACCCGGTACGGGATAAAAGTCTACGCTCTCATTGACACCAAAGCTGGATACCTACTTAGCATATATATATATATATATATATATATATATATATATATATATATATATATATATATATATATATATATATATACAGTGGCGCTGGGCCTAAGCTGGTTGATCGAATCATGACTTTGGCAGATCCATACCTGAACAAAGGCCATGTTGTTTACATGCATAATTTGTATAACAGAGTCATCGTCTCCCGGCTTCTTCTGAAATTTGACATTGGTACGTTTGGCACCCTCCGTGCCAATCGGGGGCAGCCAAAAGATTTCCAAAAGTCAGCCCAGTCGCTCGAACACGGGGAGGTTTACTCTGTGACTGGTGGCAAGTGCGCTGTGGTGTCATGGATGGACAAGAAAACGGTGACCCTCATCACTCCCGAACATGACGCCAGCACCGCTGCTGAGACCTCCCGTCGAGGCAAGGTCCGAGTGAAACTTTTGTGCGTGGCAGCATACAACCGAAGTATGAACGGTGTTCACCAGCTGGACCAGAATCTAGTCTATTACGCTCATATGCGCAAGTCAATGGAGTGGATAAAAAGACATTTCAGTGGATCATGCAGTCAGCACTTTTCAACGTGCACGTCATCCACAAGGTAGACAACGTCGACCACTTCCAACAGCTCGCCAGTCACAGGGAAGTGATCGAAGCAGCGATCGAGATGTGGCTGGGCGAGCACGAGTCCTCGGCTGATAAGAGAAATAAAACATGAGTCAGGATCATGGAAGACATATACTTATCACGACAGAAACGGGAAAGTTTGCTAAGTTCATAAAGTGAACTTTCCCGCATGAAGTGTTATGGCTTAATAAGAGCTACAGGGGCCCATCTGAGTTAAGCTTATCTAGAAAAGATACTAGAAAAGTACATGCTCACACCCCAATCAATCCATTATCTCAAGTTCCAAGGGAACTATATGTACATCCCAGCCTATCTAGCGCCATTCATCTGATATTGCATAACACACTCCTCAACAATTCCAAACTCCTCCAATCATGCCCCATTGTGCTACCATAGTCAACTCCTGGGCAAAGATATTCCTCACCCCAACCAAGACCACATCCATAATTCCAAAGAATACATCCACAAACATCCCCCAGACTCACAATGTCTATTTACATTACCCATTCAGCCCCATTCACTCGACCTCACATAACTCTGGAAAGACCAGATATCCGACGAGATAGTGCAATATGTGCAAAGAGCCCGTGAAGACAACATGTGCAGTATCGGGGTGCGTCTCAGCACTTTGCGAGTAGTGCTTTCCTAAATTTAGGAAGCACGCCAGCCACAGTGAGCAGCGACAACACACTGTGTATCTACCTATATATATCCGTGTTTCATTTCATTTCAGAGACTGCCATTATTTCAGCGAATCGTATGCCGTGAATGATGCCTTGCCGTGAGTAAACAGATGCGAGGCAACTAAATTTATGATTGATGCTCCGTTTTGCGTTTCTCAGAAAGGAATTACGGTGTTCTGTTCAGAATATATGTCCATACCTTGCCATGCGTTGAAACATAGGTATGCGGCAGCATGATCAGTGACAGATTCCTGGAATTTGATTAACAACATACATATATGTACATGATAATAGATATATCGTATTCCACACTCGATCTACATTTAGCTTACTTCCTAGCCCACAAATTGTGCACCATCGCCGAACGCCCACTGACAAGTTGGCAGGGTGATGTCAACTTCATGCCGCAAGCATTTATATATATATATATATATATATATATATATATATATATATATATATATATATATATATATATATATATATATTTAGAGTGATCCTAATCCCGGGGGAAACCGGCTCTGGCCTCCAATTCCGCCAGAACGAACCCGACCTCTTCAATATTAGGGTCAGTGGGTACAACTCGAAGCAATGGATCTTTCACAGGGAGCTTAAATGGCAATATTGTAGCTATTATCGTGTTCACAAGAAATACATTATTCTGAGGAAGAGATAGATGCTTTGACCTTTTCTTATTGAGACCTACCATCGCATACGCAACATCATATAAGTAAGTCGTAAAACAAGTACACAATGTGGAGAATATGAATGCGTATGCCGGATTATTTATGTCATGCTTTATATCAAATGACAGGTCTTGCTGAGCTGGATGCACCTTTCACAAGCATGAATGGAAGAGAGCCGTCATTTTCAATGATAATCATGCCGGAACACAATCCTAATTACCCCATGCCAAATGATGTGATGGATTTCTGACCCCACCAGTCAGGTCCGCCATGAATGGTGCCGCCAACGCATCGATCACCGGTCCTTGACAAGGCGAATCGCCCAGTCCCACCCGTGGCACGAGTGGAAGCAGTTACACAAAGTTACTCGATCGCGGCAGGCAGGGGTTGGGCAGAAAGTTACTCGATTTACATACTTCGGCAGGCAAAGGTTTAAGTGATGCGCCGGACATTTCTAAGCAGGTGCACAAAATCGCGTATATCGACACGTTAAATCGATTGTTATTTATGAAAAATCAGGGGGCCGGCGGATTTCGCCCCAATCTCCAGTGCGCGTGTTAAATCCAGTGCAACGAGCAAGACCAAAACAATAAAATAAAATACAAATCAACTCGACAAGCAAAAATCCACCAAGCATGTGCCTGGAACTGGCGCCGGCCCGGTGATCTGATGCGATTGGAACGGATTTGCCGCACGATTTCAACAGCGTCTGTCGTCATTCAGGTACACAAAAAGGCGGCGCGCTGTTTCCGTTGGCATGGCAAAAAATCGCTCAGAGCCTACGTCCCCAATACGTATTGTTGAATGTTGAACTATATTTTACAATCATCAGTGTCAACATACCTATCACAGACACTGCAATGGACTGATTTTCGCGGCACCATGCGAGGATATCACCGTTTGTTTCTGGCTCGAGGTGGCATCCAGAATCGTCGCCGTGCGACGCCGGAGTACACCTCTAGAGCTACTAGAGGTAGAGGATCTCCAGACACCAACAAGGGCGGAATACACCTCTACTAGAGATACAGATGATCTACAGACACCAATAAGGGCGGAGCATACCTATACTAGACGTACATGGGCTCTCCAGACACCAACGGGGGCGGAGCATACCTATACTAGACGTGTAGGGGCTCTCCAGACACCAACAAGGACGGAGTTCACCTCTGCTAGAGATACAGAGGCTCTCCAGCCGCCAACAGAGGCGGAGTACACCTCTACTAGAGATACAGAGGCTCTCCAGCCGCCAATAAGGGCGGAGTACACCTCTACTAGAGGAATATAGGCCCTCCAGACGTCAACATGTCAAGGTGCTGCTGACAAATACTGAAGTGATGTAGTGGTGAACATGTTCAGGTGGCAAATACTGAACATTTTGGGACCGAAGCCCGAGACCAGCCAATCGGATGTGACATAGCACTGCCGGGCCCGGTTAAAATGAACTGAAGCCCAGTGAAAAGACCAGTTACAAAAATGAGTAGCAGTGGTATTTGCTGTTTAATTAAGGTCATATAATACGCAGTTCACATTATCTGGGAAAGCCTCGTTCATTACTTGGGCATGGATTGAGAATAAATATCCTACAAAGGTTTTCTTTTTGCATTGGCAAGTATTCATAGGAAGAACATAATGGCTACACAATATTTTTTTAGAACACGTAGGTATTCCCATTACCCACCATCTCAATCTAGTTTCTAAGGAAGCAGCAAAATTACCAGCACCAAACTTGAATGTATTTAGTATTCAATAATCCATACAATGTTGCACCGCGGAAATATTAAACACACCGCACCACTACCAAATTCAGATATCCAATCTGTCACATTCTTCAGCCTTCAAAAGTAATGACAACCTACTATAAAATCAAATTGCCTAAGCGTTCTTCCCGGCCAGACTACGCTAAAGGGCGCGAAATTCACCAGTCTATTTCGGACCACAACCTAGTACTTCTTAACACCGGGGCCGCCACCCACTACAACCCGACCTTAGGAGGATCGGACAGTTGCATTGACTTAACTTGCTGCTCCCAACGACTTAGCTCACTATTTGACTGGTCAGTTTCAGACGTTCCCGGGCTGAGCGACCACTACCCAATCACAATTAGGCTCAGCACGGACGCCATCCACCACACTAAGCTATTTAGACCATCTTGGAACTTGAAAAGAGCGGACTGGGCTAGATTCGAGGATCAGGTGGACCTCGACCTAGCAACTTCAGAAACCAGTAAAATCGAGACAATCCTAAGGGACATCAGCTCAGCAGCACGAGACTCAGTCCCAAAAACTAACAAACCTAGGAAAAAGGCATCTACGCCATGGTGGACCCCGGACTGTCAAAGGGCAATCGCCGCACGGCGCCGTGCCCACAATCAGTTCAAAAGATGCGTGTGCGAAACACACCTATCAGCATACAGACAATCTCAAAAACACTGCCGGTACACAATTCGAACAGCACGCCAACACTGTTGGCAGTCTTTGCCTCTAAATTCAATAGGTTCACCCGTACCGGCAGAATCTGGGACCTGATGAAGCGTTTCAACCTGAAACGCCCACCACCAGGCCCCTTCCCCCAGCTGACGGTGAAAGGACAGCACATCACTGACCCGGAACAAGTCGTAGACCACTTTAAACTACACTACGCCAGCGTATCTGGCAACAGCAACTACAACACCACTATAGTAAGCGCTCTAGACGCCCTTGCCTCCAAAGCAAATTTTAGCTCTAGCAATAGAGAAATCTACAATCAGCCGTTTACTATGCACGAATTACACCTTGCCCTCAGCAAGTGTGGAAACACGTCGGTTTGGCCGGACGACATCCACTACCAGTTTCTTAAACGTCTTAGCAAAAATTCCCTAACGTACCTACTAGCAGCCATAAATGAACTGTACCAAAGCGACACCTTTCCCGCATCCTGGTGGGAGAGCGTAGTCATTCCATTGCCAAAGCCGCACAAAGATCACTCCACCCCAAAAGGCTATAGACCCATCTCACTTACTAACTGTGCTAGCAAGTTGGTCGAACGCATGGTCAACACACGATTGAGGAAATTTCTGGAACACAACGACCTGCTCGACGAATTTCAGTGCGGCTTCTAGCGTCAAAAATTAACTACAGACAATCTCATTAGATTAGTGCATGACATCAAAAGTGGTCTACGCATCAAACGCACAACAATAGCTGCCTACTTAGACATCACTGCCGCATTCGACCGAGTACACATGAGTTCGCACTGACACCACAACTCAGAAGCAGGGCCTGGCTCAGGGGAGCGTGCTCTCACCGAGCCTCTTCATCATCACGATCAACGACATACTTGCTGACCAGTCGGACACTTCACTTCAATACTCACTTTTCGCAGACGATATAGCCATTTGGACAACATCACAATGCTTACGTAAAGCTGAAAAAACCATTCAAGCAGGACTAGACCACATTGCAAAGTGGTGCAAAACTTGGGGCTTCACCTTGTCCGCAGACAAATCGGCCACCGTCACATATAGTCGTCTCCGCCCCACACCCAAAATTCTACTTATAATCGATGGCAAAGCTATCGAACAGGTGAAACGCTTCAAGTTCTTAGGAGTGCATTTAGACGAAAAACTCAGTTTCAACACCCACACCACCTCCATCTCGAAGCGATGCGCGAAGCGCGTCACCATACTCCGTGCACTTGCAGGCACATACTGGGGCGGAGACAGGAAAACACTACTGCGACTGTACACATCAATTATACGACTCATCCTAGAATACAACAGCATCATTTTTGCCACCATTTCAGAAAGTCAGAGCCGAAAGTTAGAAATCATTCAAAACAGCTGCATCATAGCAGCCACAGGTGCCCTCAGCACCTGTGGCATCCCTCAGCCTCCACCCCTCGCCCTCAGCACCCTCAGCACCCCGATAGCCAGTCTTCTAGTGGACTCAAACACGACCCCACTCCACTTCAGGAGGACACAACAGCTGTGCCGCTACCACATCAAAATCAAATCCATTAAAAATAATTCGGCAAAGCGCTGCTTTACGCCCGGCAAATACGACAAGATCCAGTTTGCGCGCAAACTTCCACCATATAGCATTCAAATTGCCACGGCTCTCTCAGATCTTAACCTCGCAATGCCATCCACTGCAGCTCGACCGCCCACTAGGCCATTCTGGACTTTCAGTCAACCAAAGGTCGAGTACTTGCTCTCGGAGAAGAAATCCACTATCACATCGGCAGAAGTTCTTGGCATCTTCCACAAGTTCGCCGATGACAATAATCACAAATCACTCGTATTCACGGATGTGTCAAAACACGAGGCTAAGGTAGGCTTCGGCATCACTGAACCAGGTCTCAGACTTTCCAAGCGTCTACCCGATAACTTCTCCATCTACTCCGCTGAAGCAATGGCCATTTTGGCTGCTATCTCCATTCTCATGAGGCGTAAAGCTAGAAAATTTGCTCAGACTCCAAATCCGTCCTCCAGTCAATTCGCAACACCCACGACTGTGCACATGGCGTCATTGATAGAATCCAACAAATCGTGGCCATAACGTAAACATGAACTTTTCCTTCCTCTGGATTCCGGGCCACGTCAACATCCCAGGTAACGAAGAAGCAGACCGGCTCGCAAAGCAAGCCTTAGCATTGAACACTTATCCTAGCGTGGAATATTCCGTAGACGATTACAAAGCACTCCTACAACGCCACATTCGCCAACTTCAACAGAACACATGGCACAACACAACTCAACACAACACAAATCCAACCACACCCACGCAATCAAACCAACGATAGGCACATGGATCACATCAAATCAATCTTACCGACAAAAAGAGGTCATCCTCACTAGACTTAGAACTGGTTGCACACAACTAACACAGCCTCAATTAGAGGGTGACCAATACACAACACCTCACTGCGACACCTGCAACACCACGTTAAGCATAGGCCACACCCTGCTAGACTGCAGTAGCTTTAGCTCTCAAAGACAACCACTTAGGGCATTCTGCCAAAGAGAGGGCATCATCCTATCGCTTCCATCGCTTCTCGGTGACAAACACCCAGAACTCCTTCAATTGCTATTTGAATATCTGTATGCCACAAGACTAGCAGGATCACTGTAGGCACCACACCTCCAACACTCACATCAACTCGCAATGCGTGACGGCGAAACACTCGTAGGAAACACGTAAATAGCCATCCCCGCATGGCGTCGGACGTACATGAGCCGATTTGATTCCCAATTAGAAATAAATGGCTACCTAGCGGTGCCATCGGAAGTAGATGAGCCGACTTGCTTCAGGAAGACATAACAACTAAAACTAAAAATAAAAAAGTAAAACGACTACCCAGAGGAGCCATCGGACGTAGATGAGCCGATTTGCCTTGCAACTCATAACGTAAACGGCTACCCAGAGGTACAGCGGACGTAGAAGAGTCGAATTACAAAACACCGTATTAACCCAACTGACAACCCTGCATGGCATGCTGAGACTAACCCGCTACTAACAACTAACAAGCGGCGGCCGGCGTGATAGGCGGTGTGAACAATTACCTCCTTGTTCGCACGGTAAAGATCCCTCGGTGCTCTTCGATAAGAGTAGGCTAAAGCCGGCACCCTGGAAAAATCAACTTCTCGCCACTCTCAAAACACCCCCACCCCCACCCAAACTACAAATTATTTTGTGGAGAAGTAAAGTAAAATTAAACCATTTAAACATCAGGGAGATGTCCCCAACCCAGCCCCCGCCTTCAGCACCTAAAACATCACACAAACTATAACGTAAAATTCCCTTGACGTAAATGTCCACTTGCCTGCACCTTGATCGCAAACAATCGCTTTTATGGACAGACATGTAACGCACTCGCTTTAAAGGCGGCGCAAATTACCTTTATGGTCCGGCACGCCTAAAAAAAATTGCACTGTCCCCCCCCCCGCGTTCTTCCTTACTACAATTTGTGACGTTGTGCCCGTCTTCAGCCTTCACCTTTGATTCTAAGAATTACTTCGTTGTGACTGTGAACTGCCTGGTTTAACCAATGCATCAGATAACCATTAGTGATCACCACGTACAGCAATGCCAACTTGAAAGAGCACCAGGTATTAATATTAGTGCCAACTGACTGCATATCACAACGCATGACCATCATGAAACAAGGGTGCCTGAAAATAAAGAAGCATAGCAACAGCTACAAGAACCGACAATCAACTGGTGACGAACTGCAATTGTACATAGTGAATCTTATCGACAGCTTTGCTATCCTCAAAACATAATTGCATGTTACATAGGGTTGCTTGCATATGAATTGAACCAATTTAGATATGGTTTGAGTTTATCTATGTTTTCAAGCATAATTTATCCTGGTTCCAGCCATATTGTACCGCTCGATATCTAGCGAACCCAGCTGACATGTTTTGCTTGATTGCCAGTGCATGAAGTTTTACATTTTATACTACAGGCCATGGATATGTTTGACCTATCAACTAATATCATTGATGATCTGTTGTCTTTATCAAATAAAAGCATGCCTGAATTCTTGTGAATAAAATGTCTGAGGATTTATCATCAAATTGTTCAATGCATATGGCAGATTTTCTGGCTGAAATGATGAAGGGGATCTCACAAGCTGCACGATGATTATGCTCTTTTGTCTCTCTTTTGTCTCTCTTTTGTCTCTCTTTTGTCTCTCTTTTGTCTCTCTTTTGTCTCTCTTTTGTCTCTCTTTTGTCTCTCTTTCGTCTCTCTTTTGTCTCTCTTTTGTCTCTCTTTTGTCTCTCTTTTGTCTTTTGTCTCTCTTTTGTCTCTCTTTTGTCTTTTGTCTTTTGTTTTTTCTTTCTTTCCGAAGTATAACATTTTTAATATGTTGAGTTTAAAAGATACCATGAATTGACAGATCGGCTGAAAGAACTGCATATATCCGAAAGACCAGTCAAAAAGCACGCCGGTCCTGATTGGGCTTGCGGTCCTTGCATTTGCCACCTCTGGTGCTCACCGATCATGAGCACGGCTAATATGTGAAATAGTAATCACGTACTGTGACCTTTGTCGGTGACTGGCCCTATGCAGGTTCCTTAAAACATCGCCCCTGGTGCTCCAATTCCCCAGGACCTTACGACGCCCTGCGCCAAGCGAAGCTGTTGCGTTGCAGGAGTGTACGTATGTACAGGGTTGTTGTTTTGTATACTTTTTTGGTAGGGGGGGGGATATGCCTCCAATGTTCAATTTTGCCCCTACAATAGTGACTGCCCCCCCCAATATGAAATGGAAATGGGCATGCAGCGAAAAGCATACACCTGCGGGCTGCGATCGGAGCGGGAGCGCCGATGGCCCCGCCAATGGCCCTGCCGATGCATCGGCGGATCCAGAATGTTTTAAAAAGTGACACTCGAATTTCGAAGTCCGTCAAAACTCGACTGTTTTACCGTATATCGTCTGCAAAATGTTCCCAGCTTCGAAAACAGTGCTGTATCTTCGAAATACCAGCACCAATGTCCGTGAATAGCCCAGCAAAGCATACTATTATAGCATGTTTATCTGTGTCGTTGCAAACGCGCAATTCCATTCTCTGGTTCTAAGTATTCTCATTTCTTTTCCAAGGCGCGAATCCAACAATTTTTCATATCATCGAATTGCTCAGATCATGAGGAGTAGATTAGGAGTAGAAATGAATGATGTGACCAATCCAGCAACTTTCTGCAGATAATCTAGTGTTGGTAAGTAACAAACGATGCACAGAATACTAAACGATGAGCTTATTATGGATTTAAAAAAGATATTCAGCGACCTACACGCTGATTTTGATTCCATAGAGAAGATACATACTTTGGCTACAAGTCGCGATTGTATGCTGCTACGCTTGTTTGCGCTTACAGGAATAAACTGGCTTCAACCAGATTGATGTTCTCAACAGCGCCATTTATGTTGGTCAATAAATAATACTTTTACTGAACTGAAAGTTAAATGAGGAAAATTCAGTTGGCACTACAAGAGATTCCTCAAAGTTAATGAAGACTGGCTGGAGCAAGATGTCGTGAACGTGAAGGGTGCATCGGCAAGTGATCTTCACCGGGTGCGTCGGTTGACAGTCAACAGAGAACACCTGCGACTCGGCCTCAGCACCCTGCACGACTGCACGCCTGCATTTTTGGGGCAGCTGCAACTTTTGGGGCCCCGGTGCGACCTTCTGGGCCTCCAGTGTGATTTTCAAGGGCTGCGACGCGACTTTTTTGAGTCCAATGTGATCTTTTGGGCCCCGACGTCATTCTCTTGGATCCCTAGCGCGACCTATAGCGGCCTCGACACTTGTTGGGGGTCCAATGCGCTTTGGGTGCTTTTGGCGTCATTGTTGGGCCCCCAAAGTTATTATCCATGCCCGGATTGTTTTTCGTTGCTCCGGCTTCATTTGTTTTGGTCCCAATCAGACTGTTGGGGCACGTTACGACCTGTCGTGCCCCTGGCATGATTGTGGTGGTCCGGGCGTGAATTTTTGGTACCCCAGGCTCAGCATAATTTGCGGGGCCCCGCCGGATCTTTTGGGGCCCATATCGTGATTTTAAAGTACCCAGACACGACTCCTACTATTTCTTAATGGTTTCTTCTTGCAAATTATAGGCCTCCTGTCGCGTCTTAAGGGTCTCGTCTCATTTCCTAGAGCCTTTTTACTGGTTTTCGACGTCTCCTTGTGTGTCCTACCCTCCTCCATATTCAATGGTCCTCCTCTCCCGTCTTGGAGGGCTTCCTCTTGCATTCTGGGGACCCTTTAACAAGGCATGGGGCTTCATCTCATCTTCGAGGGGCATTCTCTGCCAAATTAGGGGCCTCCTGCCACGCCTCGTGGGCCTCTTCCTTTATCATGGCAAAGCCTTACCCGTTTTGAGGGATCTTCAATTTTGGAAACCTCACCTCTTCCATACCTGCTACCACTCCCATCTTAAGGGCCTCCTCTCATTTCCTGGGAACTCTATCCGGTTTTCGGAATCTCATTTGGTCCTGGAGACCTACTCCTTCTTGAGGGACTCCTCTCGAGTCCGGCAGATGCCTCATTTCTCTTCTAGAGACCTTCTTTTTCAAATTAGGGGCCTCCTCTCACGTCTTGGGGCCTCCTGCTCTGCGTGTGGATTCGATCTTTACCCATCTTAGGGGTGGTCTCTTATCTCCTGGTGGACTCCTCTTCTCTTCCAGGCGTCTCCTCTGCCAAGTTACTGGCAACCTTTCCTATCTTATTGGCCTTGTTATTTCCCGGGGACCTTCTTAGCCGTCTTCGAGCCTTCTTTTCCGCCTGGGAGCCATTTCTCTGATCCAATGGCCTTTCTCTGCTATTTTAGGGGCCTCCTCGTTCATCATGGGGTCTCATTTCCAATCTTGTGTCGTTCTCTTCCCAATTAGGTGCCTCTTGCCACGTCTCTGGATCGTCCTTTTCTATCTCGGTGGAACCTCACCTGTTTGGGGCCTGCTTTTGCGTCTCCGAAACCTCATCTCATATCCACTGGCTTCCTTTTCCGTCTTAGGGCCTCCTCTCATATTCTGTGGCCTCCTTTACGGTGTTGGGGCCTCCTTTGCAATCCTGGTTTCCTCCGTGCCATTTTTGACACTCTCTTGATTTCTGGGGACTCCTACCCTCTCCTAGGTGACTCTTTTTTTAAATTAGGGGCCTCCTCTCTCCTCCGGCCTCCTTATCTGTGTTTGGAGCCTCATTATCCTCTTAGCAGGGTGCTTTTGCGTCCTAGTCCTAGATTTTCTCTTCTAGGGTCCTCCTCTTCCAAAATATGGGCCTCATCTGGCTGGTCTCGGTGGCCTTCTCTCATTCCTGCGGAGACCTTCTTACCCGTCTTGGGGCCCCTATTGCGTCCGGAGAAATCTCCCCTATCTTGTCTTAATTGTATATTGCAGGGGCATCCTCTTCCGTCTTGGGGGCCTCGTTTTCCAAATTAAGACTATCCTGCCACCCATCGGAAGCCTTTTCGTCTAACCCGGGTGGCTTCTTGCCCGTATCGGTGGCATCCTTTCCGTCCTGAGGGCCTCCTTTTCGTACTGGGAGCCTCCTTTTCGTCCTGGGGCCTCCTTTTCATCCTGGGGGCTACCTCCCAATCTCTGTTCTACGTCTTACGGGCCTCCTTTTCGTCCTTATGTGCATCCTTTTCGTTCTGGGGGCCTCTTTTTCGTCCTGGGGCCTCCTTTTAGTCCGGCGGGCCTCCTCCCAATCTCTGTTCTACGTCTTGGGTGCTTCCTTTGCGTTCTGGGGGCCTCCTTTTCGTCCTGGGGGCCTCCTTTTCGTCCTGGGGACCTCATCCCAATCCCTGTTCTACGTCTTGAGAGCATCCTTTTCGTCCTTGGGTGCATCCTTTTCGTCCAGGGGGCCTCCTTTTCGTCCTGGGGGCATCCTTTTCGTTCTGAGTGCCCCCTTTTCGTCCTGGGGGCCTCCTCCAAAACTCTGTTCTGCGTCTTGGGGCTTCCTTTTCGTCCTAGGAACCTCCTTTTCGTCCTGGGGGCCCCCTTTTCGTCCTGGGGGCCTCCTCCCAATCTCTGTTCTACGTCTTGGGGCCTCCTTTTCGTCCTGGGGGCCTCCTCTCAATCTCTGTTCTACGTCTTGGGGTCCTCCTTTTCGTCCTTGGGTGCATCTTTTTCGTTCTGGGGGCCTCCTTTTCGTCCTGGGGGCCTCCTTTTAGTCCTGGGGGCCTCCTCCCAATCTCTGTTCTACGTCTTGGGGGCCTCCTTTGCGTCATGGGGGCATCCTTTTCGTCCTGGTGGCCTCCTTTTAGTCCTGGTGGCCTCCTTTTCGTCCTGGGGACCTCCTTTTCGTCTTGGGGGCCTCCTTTTCGTCATGAGGGCCACCTCCCAATCTCTGTTCTACGTCTTAGGGGCCTCCTTTTCGTCTTGGGGGCCTCCTTTTCGTTCTGGGTGCCTCCTTTTCGTCCTGGGGGCCTCATTTTCGTCCTGGTGGCCTCCTTTTCGTCCTGGGGACCTCATCCCAATCTCTGTTCTATGTATTGGGGGCCTCCTTTTTGTCCTTGGGTGCATCCCTTTCGTTCTGGGGGCCTCTTTTCGTCCTGGGGGCCTCCTTTTAGTCATGGGGGCCTCTTCCCAATCTCTGTTCTACGTCTTGGGTGCCTCCTTTGCGTCCTGGGGGCATCCTTTTCGTCCTGGGGGCCTCCTTTTCGTCCTGGGGACCTCATCCCAATATCTGTTCTACGTCTTGGGGGCCTCCTTTTTGTCCTTGGGTGCATTCCTTTCGTCCTGGGGGCCTCCTTTTCGTCCTGGAGGCCTCCTCCCAACCTCTGTTCTACGCATTGGGGCCTCCTTTTTGTCCTGGGGAATCCTTTTCGTCCTGGGGGCCTCCTTTTCTTCGTGGGGGCCTCCTCCTAATCTCTGTTCTACGTCTTGGGGCCTCCTTTACGTCATGGGGGCCTCCTTTTCGTCATAGGGGCCTCCTTTTCGTCATGGGGCCTCATTTTCGTCCTGGGGGGCCTCCTTCCAATTTCTGTTCTACGTCTTAGGGGCCTCCTTTTCGTCCTGGGGGCCTCCTTTTCGTCCTGGGGGCCTCCTTTTCGTCCTGGGGACCTCATCCCAATCTCTGTTCTACGTCTTGGGGGCCTCCTTTTTGTCCTTGGGTGCATTCCTTTCGTCCTGGGGGCCTCCTTTTCGTCCTGGGGGCCTCCTTTTCGTCCTGGGGGCCTCCTTTGCTTCCTGGGGGCCTCCTCCTAATCTCTGTTCTACGTCTTGGGGCCTCCTTTTCGTCATGGGTGCCTCCTTTTCGTCATAGGGGCCTCCTTTTCGTCATGGGGCCTCCTTTTCGTCCCGGGGGCCTCCTTCCAATCTCTGTTCTACGTCTCTTATAGAGACCTGATTATATTTCCTGGGGGCCTCGTCAGTCTTGAGGCCTCATTGACAGTATGATCTTCTGTCCCGTCGGCCTCCTTGCTCACCTTTTTTGCTGTGCATTTGCGGATGGGGGGCCTCCTCAAATTTCAGGGGGGGGGGCGCCCCCCCAGTTTCACGACAGGGGGGGCGACTGCCCCCCTGCCCCCCGGTGGCGACGCCCTTGGCCATAACGCATGTGTGTGGGTGGGCTCTTAGAATGTAAGGTAGCTTTGCTCATTGATATGGAGCAACGGAGGAAAAGTGGCTGGTGAACTCTTGCGCACAGATGGAACGGAACATAATGAAAATTGCAGTCGCTGTTCTTTTGTCGGGCTTTCAATGGAGTCGGACAATTATTCCTACCCCTGAAGTGATAATCTGGCCTTCTATGCGTATGGTTTTATATTTATCTTTATCTTGAGCATCACATCAATTGCTAATTATTCCTATCAGGAGATTGATTTATTAATTATTTGGGCTAAAGGGGCGCATCAACTGCTACCGGTTATGTGGCGCCCACCCATCCGATTAAGTGGCCTAAATCTAGCATGCAAACATAATTGGGGACAGGGTCGAATAACACGCGCTCCGGAGGGCCTCTGACATACCGCGCATAGGAGGGGGCGGGGGGATTCGGCCCATGACCCTAATATTTCGGAAAATACTGAAGCAATAAGCACAAAATTCGGAGAGTAGATTACGGATGTTGTGAACTTACTTCAGTACAAATTTCATGACCCTATATTAGGGTCATGCCCTATATTAGCCTTCAGGGTTAAATGAAGTCGAGTTCGGCCGCCACACCGCGCCGTCGTTACCGTACCGAAGAAGCCCTGTGATCTTGGACGCTCAGCAGTCGCCGCCCGGTCGGTCGATTTGGCATCCCCACAGTTTCTATATTTGCTAACGGATTTCGATTTTTGTTCCAAGGATGAGCTCATCGATTTTTAACAAAGTAACAAGATTGCATTACAATATCGCCGCCCGTTTATGAGATAAAGCCAAAAAAGCAGGAAAAGAGGGCGGAATACGCCCCCCCCAGGTGCGCGTGTTAAACAGACCCATCTAATACCTACATCATTCCTGTAGCATTTTGCCCCCCCAAATAATTTTCATAAAACAACACCTATGCGTATGTACATACCTTCGACATGGCAGTGCACGTAGCGTACCCTGCACCGACTCCCCTGCACCGCCGGCCACACTCGTGCTGATGCGGCGGCGCATCCGCCAACGCTGGATTGATCGCGGACGCTCTTTCATATAGGTGTTGATTCTGGAAAGAGGCATCACCAAAACATGTGTCGTCCGATCCTGGCTCGGTGGTGTTCATCCGAAGAGCAAACTAACAGGGAACTGTTTATGCTTCTCTTCAGAAGGTCATATAAATCTTTATATGAAAGTCTTCATAAATCTTTATAGAAGACCTGGGGTTATTCGTCATTTAGATGAGTGAGCAACTTTATGGGCATTGTATAATTGGTCTTAGTGCTCAGTAAATCTCGTCGAGTTCAGGACGGGAGGGATAAACAATTTGGGCTCGAGGAATTATAGGCGCATGGGGTCATGTGTCTGAGCAGCACTCAGTCGAAGACACACTGCCATATTTAATGCTGAAACACACATGCGATAAACAGTTCAGGGGATAATTCTTGCAGAATATCTCATGTACATCATACATACGTTTTGATCAATTGGACCCGTTTCAAAGTATAATCAATATGACGTGTAAGACTTAGACGAATCCTACGTATCGCATATCCTGAACAATCTCAAATCGCACTGATGTCCTATATATGTCGAATCGAACGGGCACCACGTGCCTTATCAAGTCAGTTCTAAGATGTGGGCTCACAGTTCAGTGTTAGATACGAAGCTTCAGACCAGATGTGGAAACTGCTCAGATAGAGGTGGAACTTTTATGCTTTTGGGGGCACTTACAACCTCTCCCACAAAGGTTGCTTACGTCTAGCATGGAATCTATGGGCGTTGACTGGGAAGAATGGCACAAACCCATTTCCCCACCATCGTTTTGAAAACAAATTCATTCCTGGGTTCAAATACATTTCAAGTGCCGCTTAAGCAGACGTGTCTAACGGGGATGAAACATGTGAAGCAATGGGCGTCCAATAGTCGACTGGCAGCCATGGACTTTTTATGACTTCTAAGTGATGTCAAGATATCGTACGTCACTGTTTACTGGCCTACCCGGCCTGCCACCTTGCGGTGATCTCAGACGCTACGCCGCCGTGCGTTAAAATCTCACAGGGCTTTGCTGTACAGTACGTTTTTACGCCAACCAACGCTACTATGTCGAAATCACTTGCCGAATGTGGCAATGCAAACCTCATAAGTTCCAAGATAAAGCACGGTTGTCACATGCACATTCATTGCCCGTCACAACAATCTTCTCAGACACACATGTAGCGCCCATCACAACAATCTTCCAACACACACGTGTACATGCACTGCCCGTCACAGCAATCTTCCCAGACACACACATGTACATACACTGCCCGCTACAGCAACCTTCCCAGGCACAAATGTAGTGCCCGTCACAGTAATCTTTCCAGACACACACTGTCCGTCACGGCAATCTCTCAACAAACACATGTAGTTCCCGTCACAGCAACCTTCCCAAACACACATGCACATACACTGCCCGTCGCAGCAATATTCCCAAACGCACATGTACATTCACTGCCCGTTACAGCAATCTTTCTACACATACACACATACATACACTTCCCGTCACAACAATCTTTCCAGACACACATGTACACACATGCACATGCACTGCGCGTTACGACAATCTTTCCAGACACACATCTGCATACACTGCCCTTTACAGCAATCTTCCCAGACACAAATACATAAACTGTCCGGCACAGCCATGGGTGTAGCCACGGTTTCGAAATTGGGGGGACAAACCAAGGACGCGGTAAGTTTGGACAGGGTAGAGGGGTAGCCCGCCGCCAAAAATCCTTGGATTTCAGCCACTTCATTTTCAATGTCTGGTTTTCGATCTACCACCGTTAAAAATGGTATTTTGGGGACAAATGGTTCCGTCAAGGTTAGCAAGTTTCACTCCTTATCATTGGCTATGAACACCTAGCTTTAGGTCTTATGTACTGGTCCCGATTTCACAAGCACCATAGAGCAATGCTGTAATTACGTTAAACATTGTCCTCTTGTAGAAACAAAACATAAATATTTGACGATGGTGTTATTGTAGTAAATATGGATGTACATTAACCATTCCCATGCTTCCCTGTTTTACGGTGACACATCTGATGCAATGACAACCAGAGGCGGATAACGTGTGTGACATTAAGGGCATGTGCCCCCACATGGAAGGCAGCGTCCCTCCGGCGGGGAAAAGGCGCTCCTCTGATAAGGTTCCAGTGCATAGTATGAATGGAACCACTGGATTTTTGGGCTACATCACTCGCAGGCTTGGTACGTGTAAGGTTTTAATTATTTTGCTGTCATTAATGTCAATTTTAAGGAAGCAATTTATGGTACTGTGATAATACTATTTGTGTAAACCTTATCAAAACCATTTACTTTTACATCAGTGGTAACATGGTATTTCAAATACATGTTAAAGTAATTAATTGTAGCACCTGAAATGAAGTAGTGAACAAGGGTGAAGCTTCCTATGTTCTTCGGCGAATCTGGGCCCATCATCTTTGCCTTGGCCCAGCCAACTTCTGGTTCTCTGATCATGAGTTCCTTTGGGGTGGGCCCCATCAACCGAATTGGCAGCACTTATTGTCCCCATGCATTGGGCCTTACCAATCATTTTTTAACTTTTCCAACCATTGCGGTGAACATGCCACTTTATTGTTGCCCATGGTGTAGGAACGCCACTGATGGAATGTAGTCTCATAATTTGACATTTTGAACACTTCACATATTCTAAGAAAGTAGATTGTTCTTAGCTACTGCTCAAGGTTGTCAGAAGATTATCAAATATAATTTTACATTCTAAAATCACATGGTGATTTGAATTGCAAGTAGGACATTGCTAGCCTTTGATACCAGCGAAGGAAATGTAAAGCTGGGCTGGGTGAGGCTGCATTCTATAGACTATTTGTACCAAAATAGGAGGCAATGCTAACTCAATTGTCAAAAAAGGAAGTCTCCTCATCAATAGGACATTACATTGGATGGTCTTCCACTATCGACCAAGGAACATTTCACAAAAACCGTGAAATCCCAGCAACCTCCCCCTCCCCCCTCTTTCGTCGGTATCATAAAGACATAGACATAAAGACATAAAGACATAAAGACATAAAGACATAAAAGATCAGTGCAACTATGAGCCACAAGGGCCCTTCTTGGTTGCACTCTGTACACTGAACCAGTTTTCCACCAAATGCGCCAATCAACTCTCCCCGGAATACAGAAAAACAAGCCCCCTATTCTTATAATGATTGTCTATGCTGTTTTTAAAGATGTTCAATGTGTTGCTACTGACAATAGTTTCTGGCAGCTGGTTCCAGTGTTCTACTACCCTGTTGGTGAAGAAAGACTGTCTTAACCTTGTCCTGCTGTGATTAACTTTAATTTTGAATTGATGACCTCTAATTGCATCATTTCTGTTAAATTCAAACAGTTCCCTGAGATAACCCTGTTCCTGACCATGAACAAATTTAAAGACCTCGATGAGATCTCCTCTCAGCCTTCTATATCTAAGTGAAAACATATTCAGTTTCTTCAATCTTTCCTCATATGCCAGGTTGCTTATGCCATTCACCATTTTCGTTGCCCTCTTTTGTACTCTCTCTCTAAAAGCCAACAATCTTTTTCATAACTAGGGGACCAAGCTTGGACACAGTATTCCAAATGTGGCCTGACATATGCACAGTAAAGCTTCCTGATGACTTCCTCACTTTTGTATGATACATTCCTATTTATTGCCCCAAGCATTCTTAGTGCCTTCTTCCTGGCTTCTTTGGTCTGTTCTGATGCCCCCAATTTTGTGTTCAAAATAACACCTAAGTCCTTCTCCCGCTGAGTCACAGATAGTATTTGGCCATCCATCAAGTACGGAGCCTTGATATGCTGCCTACCTACATGCATGATTTTGCACTTATCAAAATTAAATTTAATTTGCCATTTTTCGGACCACTTCACAAGCTCGTCTAAGTCTTTCTGCAGCAAGACCTGCTCATTGTGCCCTGTTATTGCCCTAAAGATCTTCAAATCATCCGCAAATTTCAAAACCTTACTGCTTAGGCCACTTTCAATGTTATTTACAAACACAATGAACAATAGTGGTCCCAGTACTGACCCCTGGGGGACTCCACTAAGAACATTTTGCCATGATGACTTCGTACCATTTAGCATCACTCTCTGCTGTCTATCTGAAAGCCACAACTCTATCCATTTTAGGATGTTACCTGCAATACCATGGACCTGAAGCTGCATCATTAACCGTTTATGAGGTACCTTGTCAAAGGCTTTGCTAAAGTCAAGATATGCTACATCAACCTGATTTGCCTTATCAAATTGTTCTGTAGCAAAATTAAAAAAGTCCAAGAGATTTGTGAGACACGATCGCCCTTTTCTAAACCCATGTTGAGTATCTTGAATCAATCTGTTTCCTTCCAGAAAACTAACTATTATATCCTTGATAATTGATTCAAGTACCTTGCAGACTAGGGATGTGAGGCTTACTGGCCTATAGTTTTCAACTTTCCCTCTTTCTCCTTTCTTGAAAATAGTAACTACATTTGCCCTTTTCCAATCTGTTGGAATTTCATTTTGTGAAACTGATCTACAAAATATTATACTAAGTGGAATTGCCAGTTCCATTTCAGCTTCCCGCAATACCCTAGCATAAATTCCATCACGTCCTGCTGCCTTGTTTGGCTTTATTTTCCTGATATAATTCAAAACAACATCACTATCAATGACATCAACATCATGTAACTGATCACCTGTCACTGAGCTGTGGTTCACAGTTGGAAGATTAGTCACATCCTCCAACGTAAACACTGATTTAAACTGCTTGCTCAGTTCCTCAACCATCTCACCATCCTCACTCAACATAATCCCATTTACTTCCAGTGGACCAATGGTGCTTGAAACTTTACTTAGCTTGTAGAAACTAAAGAACTTTTTACTGTCCCCATTACAGTTCTTAGCCAAATCCTATTCCTTTGCTCGCTTTGCTGCTCTGGTTTTCTGCTTCACAGCGTCTCTAGCTTTTTGATACAACCTTAGATTTACTATATTTGAAGCTTCCTTAAATACTCTAAATGCATCTTTCTTAGCCTTAATTGCTTTTGTCAAATCTGGTGTAAGCCATGCTGGCTTTCCTACCCTTCTTTTGCGCCTTTGCTTTTGGGGGACATGTATAATCGAATTTCCTTCAAGTAAGATTTGAACTTTTTCCACATTTCACAGGCATTTAAATCTGAGAATTCTTCTTCCCATTTTATGGCACTTAACACGCGCCCTGGAGGGCCTCTGAGAATTACGCGCACTGGAGGGGGGGAGGGGCGGATTCCGCCCTCCCTAAGATCTCGGCTCCTAGTAAAGCTGGAGGAACGAAATTTGCAGGGTGGATGGGCACGGTAGTGAACTCTATTGTGTGCAATTTTCGTGACCTTAGGTCAATATCTTCAAGGTCAAATGATGTCAGATTGGCAAAATCTTCCGGTTTTGCGTGGCTTGGCTTGTCATCGTTATGGATCGCTGTGATTGTGTTTAAATGCTCAAAAATGGGCATCAATGATGTTTTGGACATTACTAATGATGCAATGCAGATGCTAGACCCAACATTTGACCTCAGGTCACCTATATAGCACCACTTTATCAGGTCAGTTACCTGTTCCAGTTACCGGAACCGGCCGCCAGCCCGACTGCTCCGTCGGGCAGCTCGGAGCAATCGGCTTCATGAAGAAGGGAGTGAAGTACATGAATAAAGTATGGAAACGCAAAGACAAACAGTACAAATGACAACCAGTAGTGCATTTATGGCAACATTCCAGTTGATCAAGTTTGGTTCCATTAACCTGTCATGAACTTGACGTGACTTGACCTTGGTGACCTAACATGACCTTGAAACTATACAGCATATCAATATGCATCAAACAAGTCGCTAGTGTTGCCTAGAACACTTCCCTTTTGTCAGTATACTGGAAGCGCATCAGCGCCGATCTTTGTGGTCTGGCGCTATAACATTTTTTTATTTTAGCGGCCCCTAACTTGAAAAAATGTTCGGCCGATTTCCATTTTTCTTGCTTTAAACGACGCGCTGTTCATTTCTAAGCAGGTACACCGAAAATCGCGTATATCGACCGGTAAAATCTGCAGTTATTTGCGAAAAACCGGAGGGGTGGGCGGATTTCGCCCACCCCCTCCAGTGCGCGTGTTAAAGCCGCTCTCATGCAGTCAAAGTCTGCCCTGTTAAAATTTGGAACCTTTGCCAAATTATCCTTAATTGTCCCTGCTACGTGTGCCTTGAATCTCACTATGTTATGGTCACTTCTTCCCAGAGTTTCTCCTACAGTCAAGTCTTGAACTAAATCACTTAAATCCGAGAATACAAGGTCCAAGAATGAGCCCTGCCTAGTTGGTTCTGTTACAAACTGGTGTAAGAACAGGTCCTCTTCATGGCATTTCCTAAAATTTTACATGCTGGGGAGCCAACACCAACATTTTCATATCCTTTTAGATTAAAGTCACCAAGAATAAGGCATTTCCTCTGAAAGTTTTTACTGATTTCCGGACAAATCACCTTATCGATCTCGAGTTGCTGAGAATGTGGCAAGGTTCCTGATCATGTGCGCAACTCCCGGTCCACAAAGCATTTTAGTCCTACACCAACACTGGGTAAAGTACTGCTGTATCCGGACATTTCATTCGGATGGGGGCACTTGGACCCGCCCTAAAGTGGCGCACTTCTCTGGGAGGGGTGATATCTGCTGGATCTTTTAGTCGCCAGACGCATTTGCGGTTCCAGGCGGCCAATTGGTGGAGTGGATGGAAAGTCGGAATGAAACAAACAAAAACAATTATTTTTTTTGCTCCTCGGAATACGGCAATGTATGCCTGAGGCATCATCATAAAAACGATATTTGATTCACAAAATGTGCCTATGATTTGAGAAAACGCCAAAAAAAGTGTAAGTTATTAAATCAGGCCGTGGGGGAGGGGGGGGGGGGCATGGTCCGACTGCCCCCTGGATTCGCTGGTGGCAAGGCGCATTCGAACCTACCAGAGGGGTGTCCTTTGCTGCAACATTTCAGGGGGCGTAGTTGGGCTTCTACGAGGGGACGCCTTGTTCCTATGAAAGGGAGGCGCGCCATTCTCCGATTGGAAAACTATAACTCGATTTTCCGCTTGTGATAAACTATCGATATTTGGTAGCTCAGATATCTATTTGTTCTGAGTACAGTTCACTGGCACGGGAACTGTCTCAAAGTTGTGTGCGTGGGGGAGGGGAAGAACCACTTCAAGTTCTTCAAACACAATTTTATCCAACAGCGTACTCAAACACGTAACCTCTTCCGTTGTTTTGAGATACCTATTTTAGCGATAACTATCTTAGCAATAACGATACAAAATAGTAATACTTGTCAACCGATGTCGTATAACAGACCACATCATAAATAGTCCTTTTACGTGGAATTGTGCCTTGTTCGTGCATCACAATCCGCAATGGTGAATATAAGCATGATACTTATCAACAACGTACTGTTAGAAAGTAGACATGAAGACTTCATAAGGACTCATCACGAAGCACGATGTCGATACTTCGTTGGGAGGGATGTCGATTCAGTGTTCAGAAAGTGGTATATTCCACCGTATTTCACGAATAATTTATCACTGCTCTCTATTGCCCGGTCGGCGCCAATGCTACATACTCTGCTGCCAAATTTACATGCATCCAAATTTCTGCCAGAACATAGTGTCTTTCTAGATAGTACGGACTGGTATACTTGGGTACGCAGCGGAACCAATTACTTTTCAAAATTGCATTGCAAACAGCGTAATTCCGCACTCCATGGACGCAGAGCAGCCCTGTAGGCGGGCGGCGCGCACGTCAACTCAAGCCGCCACTGTTACCACCATTCCGCACTTCACGCCACATCCGAATACTTACGTGGTAATGACGAACATATTGAGAATCCAAAGGTAATTCGCCCCATATTCTTACATACATATGCTTGCGCCCGTACAGCAAACATTGCACATCTGCTTTCACATTTCACATCTGCCCTTCGAAAGTCCTGAGTCATGGACAAAACTTCACTCAAGGCACACTCTAAATGAATCCTTGGCCATTTTATGTCAATGATTTTATGTCACTGACAAGATAAAGTTCATAGACAACTACATAAACAGACTTCTGATTGCGGTCTTCCTGAATAGCGTTCCTGCAGTCTAAGCGCGTCAAGGACTTGGTGGCCCGTCGCCAGCCGGTTGAGAAGCAAATTTGTCGTGATGAAAACTCAAGCGGGGCGATGCAGTCACAGTGCGACGTCTACGAATCCATTACAGAAGAGAGCAAATGGTTAGCCTGAAATTCAGTTCAGTAGTCATACTGTAGCCAGACGTCTGGCAAGGAACAGAGCATACTGTCGGCTTGATGGGCGCGCCGGTGCGGTAGAATACATTCGCGGTGCAATGAGGGAGCATTGATCGCTGTCGGGTGCCCCCTCCCTAGCCCCAGCCGCACGCGCCGGTGCCGTACCGCTGAGCGCTTCTGGCGCCTCCGACAGCGCCAGCCACCGACTGACACAGGCTTTCCCCTGTGTTTACTGCGTCAACCACGAAGCGCACACATGCCGCCGGCTGGGCTCGCGGTGCAGGTCTATGGGCCGGTCTATATGCCGGTCTGCGGTATATGGGCCAGCTGTGCTGAAGCAACCACAGGTCTGCCTTGTCAGCAACAGCTGACGCATAGTGTGCGTCAACGTCACGTAGGATCGGGGACGAGTGGTCTAGGGGTAAGATGCTCGTCTCACAATCGAAAGGTTGTGGGTTCGAGTCTCACCTGTCGCTGCTCTTCGCCCGCGACCAATCGGCGTGAGAGATTGGCGACGCTACATGACTCAACGGTCGACGTGTCGTAAAACCAATAACCAACCAACGTCACGTAGGTTCCATGTGACGTGACACACGTGCAGGCGCGGTTCTGGCCCTCCGAGAGTCGGTAAGCTAACCTTGCCCAAACTACCCTGCTAGAGCGCATGCTAATAATTACTACCAACACGCGGCAGCCGCAGTCAGATGCGGTTTGGGCAATTACTTCCTTGGCCACACGGTAAGGCTCCATCGGTGCTCTTCGACAAGAATAGGTTAATGCCGACACAATGCCAAACTGAACTTACTTGTCAACCCTCCCCACCCCAAAGACCAAATTATCTTGTGCAGGAGTAGGTAAAATAAACTAAGCTTTATCAAAACCGTCCCAACCATCTTGGAGATGATACATCCCACCCCCCGCCTTCAGTATGTAACGTCACATGCACGAGCGTAAAACTCCTTTAACGTAAATGTACACTTGCATTGAACTTGCATGCAAAACCCACTCGCTTTTAAGGCAGCGCAAATCACCTCTGCGACTCGGCAGGCCTCTATGTACACACTTAAACATATTTGACCACCCTTAACACTGTAAGCTCTCGTTCTTGATGCCTAAGGGGGAAGGAGCGCAGATTATCACCCCTTACTACCTGTAAAACTATGTGTTTGCTTCTTGAAGTTCTGGTGCTTATTTGTTGCAACTGTTTCTTATTGTGAATACTAACAATACTAAAAAAAACACTTATTCCGCAGTTAGTAAAGGCAATCATAATTTTGATAGTTATAACAATCGCAGGGCAGTGGGATGCGTGGAAATTTCCCAACTGAGCTTTCCCCATTGTCCCAATGCAAGCTGGTAACGTGGACAGTGTGCGTTGCCAGTCCATAAACCCGGCTCTAGCAGTAGCAGTCTATCTGAGACCGTGGCAGTGGCGTCGCCACGAAAAACTCCCAGGGGGGGCAATGTTGAAAGGGGGCCTCCTGATCCCCGAAAGGGGGCCTCCACTGTGTTAGGGCCTCCTATTGTTTTTTAGGCTCTTAGTATGGTTTCAGAATGGGAAACATAATTTCATATTGATGCCTTGTTTGCTCTTGGCATGGTGCATCATTTACACAACACGAAATAGCAATAATTTTTTTTTCTTCGCTGAGAACTGAGCCATACCAGGGTATAAATATGTAATATATTGATAAATACCTAAGTGCCAAAACAAACCAATGTGTTAATGCTTCTCGACCAGAAGAATCTTCTCGTTGGCCTCTAGATTGCAGCGAGCTGGCGGGATTGATGCTGAGGATATCTTAAAGATATCTCCCATTGATCAACCCACTTCTATGTCCACCAAGTCTAACTGAATTTAGTTAGATTCATCACTACTGTTCATCAGTCACTCCCATCAGCTTGATATCATAAGCAAGCTTAAACGATCATTTCTCAGTCCTAGGACGACAATTTCACGAAGGTGACAACGAGAAGTTGATTCAGTTAGGTTTCTGATCGTCATCTTAGGGATTCGTTTATTTTAATAACATTTGGTGCTGGCTACAAGGCACCTGGCACACAAGCTAAAATAATAAATTATCAGCGAATAAATTCACGGCAAGAACCAGCATTGAAGAACAATACATAAATGATAATGCAACAATGTAACAATGGCAATGCATAAATAACGCAAAACCTTCAAATTCCACGCCGCCACGCCTATGGTTTTCGCTGTGCTGTACAGTTTTGTTAATGGCGTCGTTGGGAAGGTATTGAAGCTGGGAAGCTCTAATCATGCAGGCTGTAATCACAGAAAACAAATTTGTAGGAAGAAAATGCATTTAAAAACATCATTCCTGCCATTTGATATGGGGGTATCGGTGTTGTTCTGTGTGCTTGTGAGGGGGAATTTGCCCCCTCAATGTCGGCTTTGCCCCATGGGCGTATGCTTCTGAAAATGATTGGGGGACCAGTGGCGTACCTATATTTGCGTCAAGGAGGAGGGGGTAAACGTATTTGGAGCGGGTCGACACACACCATTAAAAAGTCCTCGGATTTCGACCACTATTTTGTCAAAGGGAACCTTTTGAAATAAAATAGTTAGTGACCAACTGAATTGTCATGTGGAGGGGCCTAATCTACCACTATTGTGTTTGATTCGTCGGATTTCAACCCTAACTCTCCCAACCTGTCCTAAGGTTTTATTTTGGTATCCCTTGATAATTTCCACATGTCAGACATTCCAGCTCATAGAGCCCGGTCGCCACAACGCCAACGTTCGTGCACGTACACACCCATCTTGCGCATTCGGCGCATTCGCCACACTTCGTGCGATGCTACGGTTTCTGCTACGCCTCCTACGTTTTGCTAATTGCTGCCACATGATATACTTGCGCCATATTTGACGTGATGGAATGCTTCGTATGGGCGTTCGCTGCGAAAATTCGACTAAACAAGTTCTATCATTAGTTCCCTTCTTCCCACATTTTATGGTGATAAAATGCGGATACCCGCTGAGCTTTGATGCACCTTATGTCTTTGATTAAATATGCTCCCAGATTGGCTACCGAACCGAGGCCCTGCCTCAGTATTCTTTTCTGGACCCGTTTCGTCTTTCTTCGTCTACGGATATGTCTTGGGCTCAAATCCATTTTTGCTATCGGCCCAACACATTTTGGAAACCCCTGCTCGTTTTAGGTTTTTTTTTGTGCACGGAGGAATTTTTTAGGTGTCGGGGCGTTTTCAAAGATCCAGATGTGTTTATTTAGTTCCCGGTCTTTTTGTTCATTTTGGGACCATGCTGCTTTTTGCGTCCCCAGCCTATTTTTCAGGCCCCCGTGCGGTCGCATGGCACCTATATGCCTTGAGAACTTCCGATGTATTTCCTTTAGAGCTCCCGGCATGTTTATTTAGGGCTGCAACGCATGTTTTAAGGCCCTGTCGCTTTTGCGGGACTCTGGAGGGCCAGTTGTATTTTCGGCCCCGTTGTGCTCTTGGGGTTTATTTGGGGCTTCTGGCGACATTTGTGGGGCCCCAGTACGATTTTGGTGCTTCGGTGCGATTTTTCTTGGTCCCAGCGCGACCTATCGCGCTGATGCGCGCGTTTCCGGGGACCCAACGCCAGTTTCCTGGGCTCAACGCGATTTTTGTTGATCTCTTCTGAATTTTCTTTCAAGTCCGAATCCCGGCCTGATTTTTCGAGCTCCTGGCGCCGTCTTTCTGTATCTCACCTCGATTTTTTTCGAGCTCCGATATGTTTTCCGGGGCCGTATGCGATTTGTGAAGGCATCGGATGATATGTGTAAGACGGCTTACATTTTTCTTCAATACTGCGCTTGTACGGTCGCGGGCCGGACCAGCCTGCCAGACCACTCGTCACAGCCAACCGAAACAAAGCTGCGAGAAGCCACCTAGACCGTGACGGGACAAACAAGCCAATTCAAATGGGGCCATGACACCGGGCACACCCATCGGGAGTGGTATAAATACCGCTCTGACAGGCAGTCGGAAGGACATTCAACGGAGGACATTCAACGGAGGACCATCAGCAAAAGAACATTCGACGGGACCGCCAGGAAGCTGATAGTGAAAGTGCAGTGCTTGAGCCTTCACTAGTGTGCGGACGACACAGATTCTCCTGGCATGTGAGTGAACCCTTGGCGATGTACCATTCACCAATGTCCGTGACCTGACCCGCCCGTCACTGGTGAAGTTAAATCGGCATGGCCCCGGTCAGTGGAGGGAGGCGATAATTTTCCCCAGCAAATGAGATCAGAGAAATGGGCGGGGCACAGTTAGAGCCAGCTGGGCGTAAGTGGATGCGAGTGAAAGTGTGTGAGCGAACCGTACAGGTTCGGCCCCGGAGCGAGAATGCCACCAAATGAATAAATGTGTATGTACGTGCGTACGAAAAGAGGGTGGGGAGATTGTAAGGTGGTAGGTAAGGTTTCCTAGATTACAAGGTGGTAGGATAGGTAAGGTTTCTTTCTTCTCTGTTCATTGACTACACCTGTGAAATATATAACCTGAGAAGAAAAAAAAACGCATGTTACTATGAGTATATCCTCATTCCCGTCCAAGGGAGAGTTGGAAACGAGAGACCCACCTGGTCTCGAAAGGATACTAAAGGAACACAGATCTGGCCCGAGCCGTGTTAATTAACCCCTCCATTCTTTCCGAGGGATATACAGTACTACGGAGATCTGTTGGGCCTCACGTCACTCTACGGATAAAACTGTACGAACGGCCAAAGTGCGCATAATACCGGCCTCTGCCTCTCTGCCCCTCTGCCTATCTGTCATTTAAATCTCTCTCTCTCTCTCTCTCTCTCTCTCTCTCTCTCTCTCTCTCTCTCTCTCTCTCTCTCTCTCTCTCTCTCTCTCTCTCTCTCTCTTTCCCCCTCTCTCTCTCTCTCTCTCTCTCTCTCTCTCTCTCTCTCTCTCTCTCTCTCTCTCTCTCTCTCTCTCTCTTTCTCTCTCTCTCTTTCGCTCTCTCTCTCCCTCTCTCTCTCTCATCCCCACTCTCGGTAAGACAGTTACGACACCCCATTCACCGAGATCTCAATTCGATTTTCCCTTGGATGCTGATTGCCCGATATCAATTTGTAGATCCCAAACCCCAAGTTGACGCCGTTAAGGAACGTTCAGAGCGCTGACCATTACGTGAGACAAATTACGCAATTAGCGAGGAGACGGCCTGCAAGCCGCCCTTCCACGGGCGATAACTTCCATGGGCCCAAAACGTGAGCCTCCGCCCTCTTCTCTTCGGAGGAGACGGAGGAGGGCTGATTGAAGACGGAAATGACGAAACACTGTTGGTTGAACCCCTGGGAAAGCGTGCCGAAAAGACTGGATAATTCACAAGGCAGCGGGTTCAATTGAGAAATTTTAGGCCGCAAAAACCCTCCGGCCTGGTGATCCCAGAGCGCGGAAGGGCATCCCGAGGGTGGTCAGATCCGACGGGGTCCAATGGGTAAGCTCGCAGGCAGCGGCACCCAATTTTGGGTCGGGATGAATCTGTGCGCACAGTTAGGTAACAGCCAAAAACGGCCAGGTCGGTATTCCTTCCCTGTCTCAGCTATTCTAGCAGGTCTGGGCCTCTCGATTACGGCACAGGCAGGGGAGATGAAGTTTGGCGTTCCGTAAGCCCCCAAGGATAGGACAGGCAGGGGATTTGAGGGTCTCCCGACCATGACCCCGGGCAGGATAGGTTAGAAAGACGATAAGGTGGCCATCCCGACCGATTTGTGGCCCAGGACCACCTGTGGGGTGCCCGCCAAATCGCAAGTTGGAGCATGCAATCCTGGCAAGGCGTATGACTCCTTTAATTGTAGGTATGTCGGCCATTATTCCTCAAGCCCCGCATAAGACCATCAGAAACTAACGGAATGTCGCAGCCCAGTGTCACCGAGCCTTGAAGGCAGTAAAGTAAATAGTATCATTCCCAACCAACAGTGTCGCGTCAGCCGGTCACAGTTGTGGGCCTAAGCACGGGTAATTTACGTTTAACTTTGGGCTAGAAAGCCCTAAGCAACGGTCTGAGGAAGTAAGACTCGCTGAATGCGCATGCACCACTGGAAGGCAAATTATCGGGCCAACACTTTTAATAGAGAGGGAATGTTCGTAATGGAAGATGGAAATGAATGGATTACGTGGGAGCATGCATGACGGAGTTATGGGTAGTTAAGGACCAGTGGGAGCTGTTGGAACTCTGCGTACGCATCTAGCTGTCAGAAACCCTCGTTGCCAAAATTTGACCCAGGATAATTACCTAGGTCCTCAATTTGCCAGTCCGGTGACCTGTGGGAGCATGCAGGTGGATGACATGGAGGGAAACAAGCGGGGACTTTAACACTTAAAGAGGGCCCCGAAGCTGGACGAGGGCCGGTGACGGACGCATTTCCAACTCCAATGTCCGTCCATTACTCTTATGACCCCCCCCCCTCCTAGGCCTCTCCAAACATGCGGCTCCTCTATCCCTGGCGCCACGACCAAGCCAGGTTCACTCACGAATAGAAGTGGTGAAGTGAGAAGACTTGACCTCGCTATATAAATTTGTGTTAGGATAACGAGTTACGGGGCGCCGACAAGATAACTATACGAAGACACATATGATGACTGCACAAACTACACCGTGGACTCGAGGCACACCGCTCGCTGTGTTAGGGGCCGGCGGCACGCCGGAAGCGGGATCGGCGCGGGCCAGGGGAGCCGCCCGGCGCCCGTGAGCGTAGCGAGCGTGGCCGCCGGCCGGCGGCCGCGCGGAAACACCTGTCACAAGGTCGCTTCGACGTCAAGGGCGCACCGCAGTGGAGCAAGACCCAATAACACAGACCCAATAACAATACACCACACAAGACTCCAAGACTACTCCAAACTAAGACGACTGTTACTCAGACACCACTCAAGACCTTACCTGCAAGACCCATAGAAACCAACACCCTCACCAATCCCTAATAGCCAATCCCTCCCCACCTACCAACCCCTCCCCCTTATCCCCAACGAAGACAAGGCGACAAAACCAATGATCCCCTCCCCCCTCCCTCGCTACCCCCCCTACATACCCCCCCTTTCCGACCCTCCCCCCTCCCCCCCCACACCGACCCCGCCCCCGACCTCGCCGCCCTACATATGTTCGGTGCTCCAGAGCCATTTCCGTGACCCGGACATTTATTTTGTGGAATCCCTCCATATTTTGGATGGCGCCGGCTTGATTTTTTTTCGGATACCGATGCGATTTTTTGGGTCACTCTGTGCTTATGTGGGGCCCTAAACGCCAATTGTTGGGAGCCCCGACTTTAATTTTGTATGCCCAGACCAAATTTTTGGGACCAACGATGGGAATTGTGGGTCCCGAGCGTGATATTTATGGGACCGGTTCGAGTTTGCGAGGCACGTTGTGCTTAGCTGCGGCCCCAACGCGATCATGGCGGTTCCTGTTGCAGATTTTCGGAAACGGAGCGAGTTTTCGGCGGGGGGAGAGTGATTTTTTTAGGCGTACCGGATCATAAAGGTCATTTGCGCCGCCTTTAAAGCGAGCACGTTACATGTCTGTCTATAAAGCGAGCGTTTGCGATCAAGGTACAGGCAAGTGGACATTTACGTTAAGGAATTTTACGTTATAGTTTGCGTGATATTTTAGGTGCTGAAGGCGAGGCTCTGGGCTGGGGACATCTCCCTGATGTCTAAATGGTTTAGTTTTCCTTTACTCCTCCACAAAATAAGTCGTAGTTTAGGTGGGGGTGTGGGGGTTTCGAGAGTGGCGAGTTGATTTTGCCAGGGTGCCGGCTTCAGCCTACTCTTATCGAAGAGCACCGAGGGATCTTTACCGTGCGAACAAGGAGGTAATTGTCCGCACCGCCCATCACGCCGGCCGCCGCGTATTAGTTGTTAGTAGCGGGTTAGTGTAAGCATGCCATGCAGGGCTGTCAGTTGGGTAAGTACGGTGTTTTGCAATTCGGCTCTTCTACGTCCGCTGTACCTCTGGGTAGCCATTTACGTGATGAGTTGCAAAGCAAATCGGCTCATCTACGTCCGATGGCTCCTCTGGTTAGTCGTTTTACGTTACGCGAATTTTTTTTATTTTTTGTTTATGGAGCGAGTTTTGTGGGGCCCGCCGTATTTATTTGGAGCCCCCTGCGCGAATTCTGGTGGACCGGCGCGAATTTTGGTGTCCCCAACGCGACTTTTGGGGACCAAGGCATTATTTTTTTTCGGTGCCCTGATACGTTTTTTTTCGGTGCCCGACGGGTTTTTAGGGGACTTTGACCCGATTTGTGAGGCCGCAGAGTAACATTCCGGTTGATAATTTATTTTTGGGGGAAGCTGCAACCTTTGGGTGCCCGACGCTATCTTTTGGGCCCCCAGTGTGATTTTGAAGGGCTGCGACGAGACTTTTTAGTCCAATGTAATCTTTTGTATCGCGACATCATTTGCTTGGATCCCTAGCGCTAGTTTTAGCGACCTCGACACTTTTTGGGGGTCCAATGCGTTTCGGAGGCTTTTGGCGCCATTGTTGATGTCCCAGAGTGATTATCCATGTCCAGATTATTTTTCGTTGCCCCGGATTGTTTTCGTTGCTTCATTTGTGTCCCAATGAGACTGTTGGGGAACCGTACGACCTGTCGTGCCCCTAGCGTGATTTTCGTGATCCGGGCGTGCATTTTT
The DNA here is from genome assembly GCA_034440615.1 of Ashinkailepas kermadecensis. NCBI lineage: Eukaryota > Metazoa > Arthropoda > Thecostraca > Neolepadidae > Ashinkailepas > Ashinkailepas kermadecensis. The sequence goes on from JAOTOM010004984.1 coordinate 89,700, forward strand.
GGCACCTCAGGCTCAGCGTGATTTTCAAAGACCCTGGCCGGATCTTTTTGGGCCCATACCGTGATTTTCAAGTACCCCGGCACGACGCCTACCATTTCTTAGGGGCTTCTTCTTGCAAATTATAGGCCTCCTCTCGCGTGTTAGGGGTCTCGTCTCATTTCCTGGAGCCTCTTTACCGGTTTCTGATGTCTCCTCTTGTGTCCTACCCTCCTCCATATTCAATGGCCCATCTTGGAGGGCCTCCTCCTACATCCCGGGTCCAATTTAGCATGGCATGGTGCTTCCTCTTATGCTCCAGGGACATTCTCTGCCAAATTAGGGGCCTCCTGCCACGCCTCGTGGGCCTCCTTTGTCCTAGAAAAGACTTACCCGTCTTGAGGGGATCTTCAATTTTGGAAACCTCACCTTCTTCCATACCTGCAACCAACTCCCATCTTAAGGACCTCCTCTCATTTCCTGGAAACTCCTTCCGGTCTTCAGGGCCTCATTCGGCCCTGGAGATCGCCTACTCCGTCTTGAGGGACTCCTCTTGTGTCCGGCAGGGGGCTTCTTTTATCTTCTAAAGGCTTTCTTTTTCAAATTAGGGGCCTCCTCTCACGTCTTGGGGGCCTCCTGCTCTGGGTTTTGATTCGATCTTTGCCCATTTTAAGGGTGGCCTCTTATCTCCTGGTGGACTCCTCTTCTCTCCCAGGTGCCTCATCTTCTAAATTACAAGCACCCTTTCCTATCTCAGTTGCCTTGTCATCTCCTGGGGACCTTCTTACTCGCCTGGGAGTCATCCCTCTTATCCAATGGTCTTTCTCTCCTGTTTTAGGGGCCTCTTGGTTCATCATGGGGTCTCATTTCCAATCCTGTGTCGTCCTCTTCCGAATTAGGTGCCTCCTGCCACGTTTCCGGATCATCCTTTTCTATCTTGGTGGAACCTTACCCATTTTGGGCCTGCTTTTGCGTCTCCGAAACCCCATCTCATATCCACTGGCTTTCTCTTCCGTCTTAGGGCCTCCTCTCGTTTTCTGGGTTCTCCCTTCCCGTATTGGGGCCTCCTTTGCAACGATGGGGGCCTCCGTTGCAATCCTGGGGGCCTCCTTTGCAGTCCTGGGGGCCACCTTTGCAATCCTGGGGGTCTCCTTTGCAATTCGAGTGGCCTCCTTAGCAATCCTGGTAGCCTCCTTTGCAGTCCTGGGGAATCCTTTGCAGTCCTGGGGGCCTCCTTTGCAGTCCTGGGGGCCTCCTTTGCAGTCCTGGGGGCCTCCTTTGCAATCCTGGGGGCCTCATTTGCAATCCTGGGGGCCTCTTTTGCAATCCTGTGGGCCTCCTGTTCAATTCTGGGGGCCTCATTTGCAATCCTGGGGGCCTCCTTTGCAATCGTGGGGGCCTCCTTTGCAATTCTGGGGACCTCCGTGCCAATTGTTGACACTCTGTTGATTTCTGGGGCATCCTATCCTCTCATAGGTGACTCCTTTTTCAAATTAGGGGCCTCCTCTGACGTCTTGGAGGCCTCATCGCCTGTGTTTCGAGCCTCATTATCCTCTTAGCATTGCGCTTTTGCGTCATAGTCCCAAATCTTATATCCTAGGGTCCTCCTCTTCCAAAATATGGGCCTCATCTGGCTGGTCTCAGTAGCCCTCTCTCATTCCTACTGAGACCTTCTCACCCACCTTGGGCTCCCTCTTGCGTCCGGAGAAATATCTGCTATCATTCCTTATTTTCTATTGTAGGGGCCTCTTTTTCCATCTTGGGGGCCTTGTTTTCCAAATGAAGAATATCCTTCCACCCATCGGAAGCCTTCTTGTCTAACCTGGGTGGCTTCTTGCCCGTCTTCGTGGCATCCTTTTCGTCCTGGGGGGCCTCCTCCCAATATCTGTCCTACGTACCTTATAGGGACCTGATTAGATTTCCCGGGGGCCTCGATGCCAGTCTTGGGTCCTCCTTGGCAGCATGATCTTCTGTCTCGTCGGCCTCCTTGCTCACCTTTTTCCTATGCATTTCCGGATAGGGGCCTCCTCAAATTTCAGGGGGCGGCGCCCCCCCCAGTCTCACGGCAGGGGGCGACTGTCCCCTCTGCCCCTCCCCCCCCCCCGGTGGCGACGACCCTGGACCGTGGCGATGCGCTTGGTTATTTGTAGCCTGACCGTTGGTATACAGTGATTTGGTTTCTTCCAGCCATGTGCATTGATCATTGGTATTGTATGAATAAGATACTTGTCAGAAGCCGCAAACACATTGGCTAATACCTCGGTCACATATGATGCTGCCGCCCCACGGTTCTGCGGTCTACAGTTTGTAGATGGGATTTTACAAATCGTACGGTTTTGCGGGCTGCGGAAGCAGTGTTCACAAATGTTACGGTGTCCGCACGGCAATCGTAAGTCATGAAATCGAAATGCGTGAGGAGACCGCAAGGCGCAAGTTAACAAACCGCGAGGCGCCCTCACGGCGACCGCAAGGCAATCGCAAGGCGCTCGCACGGTTGTTGCGGCCGCCGCAAGGGCGCTGTGAGGCCGCCGCAAGGTCTCCTTGCGGCGCCCTTGCGGCGCCGTGATGGCCAGTCTGAGTACAGGCGCCAGTGCAGGCCTGCTGTCATCGCGCCTTGGTTACAAATGGCTTGCGGCGTGTTTGCGGCGGCCGTAAGTCCCCAAAATTACCAAAACCGTGTGGTGGCCGCACGGTAGAATACGGTAGCCGTGAGGAAATCTCAAGACTTTTTGCTCGTCTCAGGGGCTTACGATTTTTAAAATTTATTTGACGTTAAACTTTTTTTCTCGGAAATCGCAAGGCCGTAGGCCGCAACCCCGCGTCATGTAGTACCGCAAGGTCACTTTACGGTGGCCGTGAGTTGACTTTAAGGTCACCTCACGGTTTTTACCCGGTCTGGTGTGCCTAGAAAATCGTACGGCAGCCGCAACAACCGTGAGGCCTCCTTACTGTCACCTCACGGTGGTCTTGCTGCTTCCGTGAGATGGCCGCACGATGTTCTAAATATCGTACGGCGGCCGTGCAGCGACTTTAGGGCTGCCGTACGATGGCCTCACGGCAACCGTACAGTTGGCGGCCGCCGCATGATCATCTTTCTGAAGAGTTATATATATTGCCTGGTGTGACACTAACCGTCAAGATGGCGTTGATTCCACCACAGAGACTGCGCCTGGCACACCTGAGATTACGACTGAGGTAGATCCACCGCCGGCAGGAAGAAGTTATAGCAGCTATAGTAGTGTTAGAAGAAGAGCGGGCCCGTCAGGAGAGAAGAAGACAAGTGGTGTGGGTGAAGCCCTGGTTGTTGCGGCGTTCCACCCTGGGACACTACGACACCCTGATGCAGGAACTCATGAGGGAGTCCCGGGGATTTCAAGTCCTACCTGCGCATTGAGCCCGCCATGTTTCGTGAGATGCTGGACCGGCTACTTCCCAGAATTGTGAAGAGCGATGACAGCAGGCCTGCCCTGGCGCCTAGACTCAGACGGCCATCACGTTGCGCTTTCTGGCGACTGGTAACTCGTACCACAGTCTGGCGTTCAATTGTCGTGTTGCGCATAACACTATCTCCACCCTGGTGCCCCAGGTGTACAGTGCCATTGCAGCCGAGTACAAAGATGAGGCCCTAGTGCCCCCTTCGACCCATGACGCCTGGCGAGGAGTGGCGAGTGGCTTCTCCAGAAGATGGAACTACCACCATTGCTGCGGGGTAGTGGACGGCAAACACGTTCCCATAAAGAAACCAAAAAGTCCGGCACCGCATACTATAACTACAAAGGGTTCTTCTCCATTGTTCTCTTGGGGCTCGTCGAAGCAGACTACAAGTTCCTGTGGGTGAACGTTGGCACGAGGGGATCCACATCTGATGCCGGTGTGTTAACGAGTCAACTCTGGAACCCGCTCTTCATGAGGGAACCCTTGGCCTGCCTCCGCCTGACCGCCTGCCCAATGACAACCAGGATACGCCGTACTTTATGGTGGGGATGACGCTTTCCTTCAACGCAGTTACCTCGTCAAGCCCTATTCCCACCGATACCTCGACCATGAATAAAGAATCTTCAATTACCGTACACCCGTGGCAGGAGGGTGGTGGAGAACGCCTTCGGATAGTTGCCATGCGCTTCCGATGCCTGCTGATGCCGTTGCAGACCAAGCCCGATAACGCTATTTTGATTACCAAGGCCTGTGTCATCCTACACCAGATTATGCGACTGAGATATACCAACCTTTAGAATGCAGACCTAGACCAGGAAAGACTCGACGGAGAGAATACCAAGTGCGTGGAAAGACCAAGCCATGATGCACGAAATTCAGATCGTCGGACGTGCTCCCCGTGAGACCCGTGAAGGAAAGCAACTCCGCACAGCACTCAAGTACTACTACCGCAGCGAAGCTGGCAGCATACCCTGGCAAGAGGCGGCCCTGAACTACAACTACTAGCACTCTGAACTGTGTACTGTGATTGACTAGTGTTATGCTTTGTTTATATAGAGACAAAGCAAATTATTGGTGAAGATGTCTCTATGTCATATGAATAAAGAGTTGTCCATGTCGTCAATACCGACCCGGGCCAGCCGAGCCCGGCCGCGGCCGGCGCTAACGTCAACATTGCCGAGCCGTCCGCTGGCCTGGTCCGCCCCGCCGAATCTGTCCCGGTCGGACGCCGACGACGGCTGAGGAGGCGAGGATGCCGGGGCGGACAGCAGGTGAAGAGGAGAGCCATGCAACGAGCATTACTATCATCCCAAAGGAGTGCTGCTCTGCAGACCACTCCCGGCACTGGGGAAGCCCCCCGTCGTGTAGAGTGTCGCCCATCTTGCTCGGTCCACTCTCCGTCCACGGGACCACTGGTAGTACAGGAGACTGCCGGCCAAGAAATCCGCGCCGGATGTCGTGTTCAGCAGCGGCGACATCGCATGAACCGGGTCACGGATCAACAGTGTTTCCGCGACAGGCTCCCTTCTTCCAACGTCATTCCGGCTCGCCTCACCATCGGTCAGACTCAGCATACGCTGCGTGCTGCCACCTGCCCTGAGCCGGTGCGCACCCTGGCGATTGGACATGCTAACGTCCAGTCATTAGTGCCGAAAATGAACTGTGTTCTTCGCACTCTGCAAGAACACAAACTAGACCTTATGTGCTTATCCGAAACTTGGCTCTCTTCCGCCGTGCCCGACAGAATCCTAGTGTTTCCAGGCTATAGACTAGTGCGTCGTGACCGTCCGGCCCAGTCGGGCCGCGACCGTCCAGCTGCTGCAGCCCGAGGCGGCAGCGTCGCCATCCTATGTAAGGAAAAATTCAATATGAAGCTGCTGCCTATATCAAGTACCGGTTCGTCCTGCGAGACGCTGTGGGTGTCTGTGAGTGGCGGGGGACGCCGTGCTGTCACTGTGGGGGTGGTTTACCGCCCGCCATCGGAGCCCGTATCTGACGGCCTGGACGAGGTACAAGACCAGCTGTGTGCCGCCATCAGTCTCGGCAAGCCAACCTTTTCCCTGGGCGATATGAACATCAACATTCTTCGTTCTGACTGCCCCGGTGTTCGTCGCTACGGACAGGTGCTGCAGGATCTCGGTCTCTCTCAGCTTGTCCGGCAGCCGACCCATCTGAGGCCGACGGCAACACTGCTGGACCATATCATCACCAATGTCCCGGATATTGAGTCGGCCATTCAGCTGCTGCTCGTACCGATTGCTGACCATCTGACAATCATTGTGCGCGTGCCCTACCGCGGGCTGCGGTGTCGCCGGGCGTCCTTCACCTATCGCCCCTGGCGCAAGATTAACTGAGACGCCTTGTGCCTTCATTTCTTGCAGGCGGACTGGAGCAGTATGTACCGGGCAGCGGGAGTGGACGCGAAACTAAAGGAGTTCATGCACTTGTGGCAAGTGGCGGTGAACGTGCATTGTCCGCTCAAGACCGTCCACCCCCGCCGGGCATGTTGCCCGTGGGTAGGTGACAGTCCGTATCTGCTGCAGCTCATGCGTGGCCGTGACCAGGCTTTTCAGTCTTGGCGGAGCTATCGCACGGATTGTTACTTGGTAGCTTATCGGAGGCTGCGAAACCGTGTGAAATGTGCGTTTGCAAAAGCCAGGCGTGACTTTGTGTGTGCGCAAATGCTGACAGACCGTGCCAATTTCTGGCGCTACATCCGGGACTTTGCGCTCCGACCGGCCTGGGGAGGGGAGGGGGCCGTGAGGGGCCTGGCAGCGAAGGTAGCTGACGAATTTAATCGTCACCTTGCTTCCGTGGGCCCACGCATTGCCGCTGATCTCGTTGCTGGCAACCGCGGCGTTCCACTCATCCCTCCGCGACCACCTTGTGTGACTACCACCGGCCTCCGGCTACACCCGGTGACCCTGCCCGAACTATTCAGAGCCATATGTGAGATGTCTTCGTCGAGAGCGGTTGGCGTCGATGGCGTACCACTGCACGCTCTCCGCAACTGTTTTCCGGTTCTCGGGCCTTACCTACTTCACCTCATTAACACTTCTGTCGTCTCCTGCATGTTCTCTACCTCGTGGACAACTGCTTCTGTTGTTCCACTTCACAAATCTGGGCCTCGCGATGTCGCCAGTAACTTTCGTCCAATCTCTATTTTGCCAGTCTTATCCAAGTTATGTGAAAAAGTAGTCTGTAGCCAGCTGTCCTCTTATCTAGTCACTAATCACATTCTTTCCTCCTCCCAGTATGCATACAGGCCATGCCATTCGACGGAGGACGCCCTGGTCGACGCTGTTTAGTGGATCACACGTCGTGTGGACACTGGTCACATCGCTTCGGTCATCTCAATCGACCTAAGCAAAGCATTCGACAGCGTCGATCATGATATCCTCCTGCGTAAGCTGCAGTGGTACGGCGTCGACCCAAGGTGGTTTCACAGCTACCTTACTGACCGGCGGCAGGTGGTGAGGGGTGGCTCTTTATCCCTTCCGCTATCCCATGGTGTTCCTCAGGGATCCCTGGTTGGTCCCTTGCTCTTTAGCATCTTCATGAATGACCTGCCAGCGTACCTTCATACGGACGTCTGGTATCATATGCCGACGACACCCAGCTGCTAGACTCTGCACATCCTGATGAATTACCCGTTCTTAAATCCCGGCAGGAGAACACCATCCTTGCTATTCAGTCTTACTTCACATCCAACTCCTTGAAGATGAACCCCACTAAAACTACCCTACTGCTTGTCGGCACGACCCAATCCCTAAAAAGGCCACATCCTACCAACTCAACATTGGCAGTCACGTCCTAACCACCTCGCCATTCGTGAAGATGCTGGGAGTCATCATTGACCGCACCCTATCCTGGGAGGAGCACATATCCCACGTTGTCAAAAAGTGCAACTCCACCTTGTTCTGTCTCCACAATATCCGTCACCATCTCACACCCGAAGCACGCAAACTCCTAATTCAGTCTCACGTCTTTCCATACATCCTATACTGCCTCACTGTCTGGGGCGGGGCTGCCCAATGTCACCTTGGAAGAGTGCAGAAGGCGATCAATTTCGGGGCTAGGATCGTCGTAGGTGCTCGACGTCGGGATCATATCTCGCCGACAGTGGCAACGCTGGACTGGCGCAGCGTCCGTGACCTCGTCACCCACCGCGACAACATCGCCGTGTTTAGAGCCCTGAATGATCCGCGAGCCCCCGAGGCGATCCGTTCTCTGTTCCGCCGGCGGTCGGATGTCTCCCGGCGCTCCACTCGTACGACGGTGGCTGGGGCACTGGGGCCACCGCCTTTCCGCCTCAGCATGTCACGTAGAGCCTTCTCCTTCCGGGCAGTCTCGGCCTGGAACCTACTGCCGCCGGCCACTTCCGCTTCTCGGACACGGGGCGAGTTCGTCGCGATGCTGAACAACGTCTTATAAATTGACTTCACGTGTTCGGTTTTTCCCTGTATACCGTTGTTTTGCTGCTTTCATTTTTGCTCATGTTCGTGAAATGCATCTGACTGTAATCTGACACAAACCAATATTAATCCATTTTATGGAATCGGTTGGTTAAATCTCGCAAATACAAAATACATGTCATATTAATAAAGTTATCCTTCTAAGAAATAAAGGTGCATATAATAAGATAATAATGGTATAAATGAATTGGAACATATACAACTTTAATTTGTAAAGAATGAAAGTATAATATTAGGAGCAATATTCATTATATAAAGTTAAAATTATATAACATTACTTTATGTCTCAGTAAAGCTCAATGAAACAACTTATATATTGCCAAAGGTGGAGCATAACAAATATACGTTCCTTGAAATGTAACTAACTTAAGTGACAATGTCTCATAAAACTCATAAAACACAACAATGTCATAGAAAACTACAATGCCGTTATTTCTAAATCGTCGGCGGCCGCAAGGGCGCTGCAAGGAGACCTTGCCGTGGCCTCATGGCGCCCTTGCGGCGGCCGCAACAACCGAGGGAGCGCCTTGCGATTGCCTTGCGGTCGCCGTGAGGGCGCCTCGTGGTTTGTTAACTAGCGCCCTGCGGTCTCCTCACCTATTTCGATTTCATGATGACTTCTACGATTGCCGTGCGGAGCCCTTAACATTTGTGAACACTGCTTGCGCAGCCCGCAAAACCGTACGATTTGTAAAAATCCCATCTACAAACAGCAGACCGCAGAACCGTGCGGCGGCAGCAGCATATGTGGCCGAGGATAAGGAGGCCTCACGGTTGTCGCGGCTGCTGTACGATTTTCTAGGCACACCTGACCCGGTAAAATTCGTGAGGTGGCCTTGAAGTCACCTCACGGCCACCGCACAGTGACCTTGCGATACTACATGCCGCGGGGTTACGGCCTATGGTGTTGCGATTTCCGGAGAAAAAAATGTAATGTCAAATTTAATAAATCGTAAGTCCCTGCGATGAGCAAAAAACCTTGACATCGCCTCATGGCTACCGTATTCAACCGTGCGGGAACCGCACGGTTGTGACAATTTTGGGGACTTACGGCCGCCGCCAACACGCCGCAGTCCATTTGTGACCAAGGCATAACTCCCGGAAGTGCAGCCAGAGATCAATAAATGCTCAGATTTGTAGCTCACGAAATATTAGGTGGGAAATATGTCGCAGAGACGAATGTTGCAAGCATATAAAATCTGGCTTCTTTTAAGCAGAAGACATCAGATTTCGGAAATTTGATGGTCTCCCTATGACCTTGCACGACAAAATCAACCTAAACCCTTCTGCCCCCGATCCCAAATCCATGGCGTAACTTTGCCACCGGGCAGTACAATTCCCAGCTGACCATACGTCGAAAACATTTGTCGTCTGAGTGATAAATTGTCGCCAGTGCCAGCTACTACGCTACCGAAAAAGAACAGACGTCTGAGTACAGCCCCCCCCCCCCTTGCCGGGATTCGTTCCACCGCCCCTGTCAACCACTATCGTTGATAATCTGTTGTTTTTAGCAGTTTTCAGCCAGAAATCTTTGACATACTTCAGGACTTATTTTCCAATTGTTCAATGTGTGTGACAAACAAGCTAGCTGAATTGTTGAAATGTGCCCCACAAGATGCATGTCGATTTTAATTATGAGGTTTTGTTATTTATATAGTTAGTATTGATTAAAAATTTCTTAAAATAAAATCAACTGAAAGACCGGTTGAAAGACCAGCTTATACTCCAAGACCAGTCAAAAAGCCCACTGGTCTTGACAGGGCTTTCTGACTGGGCTTTCTGCCTTTACCCTATCGCCCTCTGCCACGTAGCTGGTGTGTGTGTGGGTGTCACTGACGTGATCTGGAGGGGTGGGGGGGGGGGGGGTGTCACTGACGTAATCCGGCGTGGGATGAGCAGGAGCAGCGCGGACGTTTTCAATTACGTGAGAAGCGGAGCACCGGCAGTTGACGGATGAGCCTGCTACAGATATTAATGGTTTTAGCTTGTTACGGCCACACAGCCACACAGCACACGGCTCCGCTCATCTGGCCGGTAGCGCATGGCTCCACTCGCTCAGCAGGTGCTCACATAGCCAACTTCCACAGCAGCAATGGCTGCGTAGCTGTCTAGCTGCCCAGCTGCAGCAGAAGTTTCAGCTCACCAAGTCTATTGATTCAGCAGCAATTGCCTTCCTAGTCAGGTGTTCATTTCCCTACTGTCAATGCTACAGCAGTGACTGTCTCACATTGACAGCTGAAACACTGACAACCTCTCGTCCGACTACTTGCCAATACGGCTGATACCCAATGCCATCCTCCTCACCATGAGCTAAGCGCCTGGCCAGCTGCCCCAGCAGCAACTGCTGCTAACGAGGACACCTGCTACCGTGGCGCATCCAGGGCGGACAACCGGAGGGATACGGAGGGAGGAAGTGGCAGACTAGGGGTGGTTGTCATGAAGCGGCAACTTCCACTCAAATCAGCGCTCTGTGTGTTTCGAGAGTCTATGCTGACACGTGTTTACGTGTGCAGAGATTACACTATGGGTGTTGATTTATGTGTCTTCGAGGGGCCTAAATACTGGTTGGTCTTCCATACTTTCATAATCTTACATATGCCCCCATGGGTGGTTTAATGATTTTATCTTCTTGTCCAATCCAATGGTTGCTCCCCCATGGTTTTCATAAATACATGCTCCAAGAATATCCCGTGGTCATGGCAACGTTTTGATGCGCATGTTTCTGTTTCGGAGTTTATTCTTTACCTATATTTCAAAATACAGCCCAGGTCTGCAACGTTAATTTCGGGATTGAATGTGGGCCCATTGCCATTGCCATCAATCCATGATCGGCATCATGGATGCATGCCTTGGAAAATGGAAACTTGTGTAAGTATTGTCCACATTGAAGTGCTTTGTGCCATCCAAGTTTTACGCAAGCGTAAAAGTCCAAGTTGTATATTTGTCCATGGAATATTTTTTGTCCATTTGGCCCAATTTGTCACCATTATTTTTCATTGTGTCTAGGCCTAAAAATAATAATTGATTGCCACAAAATTTTCGACAATTTCCAAGGTAACTTCAGTGTCCCTGGGCCAAAATTGCGATACATCGCCATCAAATACCATTGACATTTGTGAATCATCCTGGTGTAGTTTTCATAATGTCTACAAGGAGCGGCTTGAGGCGTACGCATCCCAGCCTGCGGTCGTGACGTTTCCGCCCCAATCTGCGGGACATGGTGACAGGACGCACCAGTCGGTCGCACGGCCGCCGCACTCTATCATCGCCGGACGATTGTGGGTTCGATGCCATCGCAGGCAGCCAATTTCACCCAAGGAAGCTAGTCATGGACTGTACCTCACCAGAGTACCCGTTGTTCCAGCCGGACACGTCGTGTCATTGGCGGCAAATGATGAAAATCTGTGATGGTCTTTAGTCCCACTCCTGGAGAGTTCGCAGTTCAGAAGTCAACAAATGCTGATATTTGTCGCTGATGAAAAATCAGGGAGGAAATGCTGTCGCATTTATACGACAGCCTTCGCTTTTAAGCGAATGTTGCCAGCAGCGTAAATGTGCTTTCCTGTCAAGTGAAAAGTGGTTGTATTTCAAAAATTTATCAGCACCGCTGTCACCTTGCACGAAAAGCCAGCCTAAACCCTTCTCGCCCCACGATCCAACATCAGTGGCGTCACTTTGCTATCGGGCACCACAATTCCCAGCTAACCATTCCTCGAGCAACCAAATTTGTCGCCTGAGTGACAAGAAATGATCGCCAACGCCAGACTACATTACCGAAAAATGTATATATGTCACAGCCCACACCATGGGCGCATAGAAGAAATAATTGAGATAGGCCAGTGGCGGTGCCATGATTTTATTGAAAAAGAGGGGCATAAAACATGTTATTCTACGGAGAACTCTTTCGTAGCGCTTTATGCGCCGAAAAATCTAGTTGGCATGGTGTAAATCCCAAAAATTCTTACGGGGTGGGGGCGGCACCAACTTTGCCTGCGCCTCTGAGCGAGGAATCTTCTGGCCTGCTGATGAGTGATTGCGTTAATTACAATTTGCATATTTACGGGTTGTCACATGTGTATATGCTGGAATACGTTTAAGGAATGGAAAGGCAATGCCTCGGTTCTTGTGTTACCGGGATAAACATATTTGAAAGCAAAGGGCATGCTAATCTACAATAGTATTCGGGTATGCAGAACAGGGACACTGCAGAATTTAAGAATAACCATTTTGCATACAAATCAGAAATAATCATTGAGTGAGATCAGCTCAAACGCTAAAGTGGCGTTAGTGAAAGAAGCTGTGTTGCGATAATTTTTCCGCTGCACTGGTTTCCACACGGTTGTTTCGCTGCTAAATGTTTGACAACTTGTGTGAGGCCCTGTTCCGCCAGACCGTTCAGATCTCCCCAACCGTAAGGATGTGCTCGGACCTCCCGGCGGGGCGATGTCTCCCGCATCTCGGATGTTTATGATTCTCTTAAACTTTTTTTTTGTAATGTACACCGGCGGCAATCAGCTGTCAAGTTGATGGAGAGCTGCCAGGCCGGCGGCGCCCGCGCCGGAGACCTGTTGATGCTGTGAGTCACATCGTACGATAGCGCTGACAAGGCGTGACGCGAGATCGGATGCGAGCTGCACGCTGCAACAGAACCAACATAATGTGACGGCAGGGGTGTCGATTTTTGAAAAACATTGGGGGGGGCCGAAGTGCCAACGCACTAGACCCCCCCCAAACAAAAAAACTCATCGGATTTAGCCCACTATATTTTCAGATCTCAGAAATTCTGATTTCTCATTCGACGATGTGTATGTTTATGTTCATTCAGCATCCTCACCGAAGGGGAAAATCGTCCAATAACTGGTGAAGTCACATAATTAAAAGAGCAGTGCTCAGTACATTTCAAAATAACAACTCTTGGTTGGTTATTGGTTCTACGACACGTCGACCGTTGTGTCATATAGCGTCGCCAATCTCTCACGCCGATTGGTCGCGGGCGAAGAGTAGCGACAGGTGAGACTCGAACTCACCAACATAACAACTCTGAGTAATAGCATGCGACTGCAGTGCCATATAGTGGGCTCGGATCTATCGTCACCGTCACCGTCACTGTTACCCTCCTTCTCACTCCACACACCAACAAACACACACCGGGCTAAATAAAAATACTTCAGCGATCAGATGCAGGTTAAAACACAGCGGCATTGTTGAAGCATCAGAGCACAGCAGACCTGAACGGTAATGACGATGGGTGAAAGTATTTCCTTGGTGCCTAACGTCAGGGAGGGGAATTTTTCCATTTAGTACGCCACTGCGGCTGCTCAACGTGTTTTTTTCCGCAGATTGCACGATCGAGAGTAGAAAGGCCCTTCGGATAATTTTCTTTCGGGACCCATTCTTAATTTTCCGGTGCTCTGGTCGATTCGATGGAGTCTCCTTGTGGTTTTTGTGGTGAAGTCTATTTTTTATAAGCCCCCTGCAGGCTAATTTTGGAACCCGGTACGATTTTTCTGGCTCTCGGTGCGTTTTTTTCCGGTGCCCAAACAGGTTTCTTTTCCGGCGTCCGACGACTTCTTATTTTGTGGATCTTTGACGCAATTTTTCCGTCCGCAAGGTGACATTCCGGGTATATATTGGTACTTGGGAAGCCAGCTGCAACTTGTGGGGCTCCGGCACGACGTTTTGGCCCCAGTGAGATTTTCAAGAGAAGCGGCGTGAATTTATTTTTGTCTAAGTGCGATTTTTGGGGCCCCGTCGTCACTTGTTGGGATCCCTTGCGGTGGCTACGACACGTTTGTGGGGGCCCAACAAGTTGTGTGGGCTTTTGGAGCTATTGTTGAGATCCCAGATTTATTTTCCGTGTCCGGACTGTTTTTCATTCACCCGGCTTCATTTGTTGGGTGATCTCAACGAGACTTTTAGAGCCCCGGTGGGACCTATCAGGCCTCTGGCGTGATTTTCAGGGGCCCGGGTGATAATTCTTAATACCCCAGTCTCGGCATGATTTTCAGGAGGCCCCGGCCCGACCGTTTGTGGCCCCCGTCGTGATTTTCTTGAATCCCGGCACGACTTGTTTGCGGCCCCAACGTGATTTTCAGGGGCCCAGGTGCAAACTTTTGAGGCCCCAGCGTCATTATCGGGGCCCCTGCGCTACGTTTGGGGGCCCCCAATGTGATTTTTCTGAGCCGCGGTGCGATTTTTGGTGGACCGAGTGAAATTCTTAGGGAGCATAGCGCATTTTTCTCCTAAGCTCGGCGGACTCTTGGGGGCCCCCACAACCAATCAGGACGGGGGGGGGTGAGGCAACTTCCCACAATTCCCCCTCCCCATTCGGTATGTCACTGTGCCATGCAATGATGCAACATAAGAATCCAGGAATAGTTCATCTGTTTCATCACACATGTGATTTCAACTCCCCAGTTATCCAGGCAGTTTGAGGAAAGTCAAACATCTACTACATGGATCAGCAAGGATGGATTGTAAGGCAACATGGATACCATGGAATTCCGGTCACAGTAGTTATGCTGCAATACATACCTTCTTCAACACACTGCTTTGGAGATGGATGCGCTCCTGAAGTTTGGTCAGGGTTGGAGTTGGAGGTGGATGGAGTAACACTGTGAAGGACATAACATATGGTTCAAGAGACTTGTTTCCATTAACAATACAGGGGATGAAGTAACATTTTCATTGACTTCTATGGTTTTCATTGGCTTCATTCACTTCTATGGTGTCCTGAGTAAGCAGGGCAATCGAGATTGGTTTCTGTTATATGCATTTTTATATATATATATTTTTTTTAAAAATAAGTTTCATCCGAGTTCTTGTTGGGGTGGCTTTATGAACCAGGGCCCGATTGCTAGGCAGAGCTTGTTGCGTGAACCCTGGCCCCACCACCCGATCCATTAATTCAAGTTAAACGGCAGAATTTTGACCGAAAGTTTAACGTGCCGTCAATGCACCGACACAGCCGCCCGGTATAAGCAATGTTATAATGTAGCTTTTATACCCCAGTGAGAATGGTATGGATTCACTCATCAGTGAATTTGCAAACATACTGATGTATCAGTTAACAACAATGCAGGGAGCTATGTGATCAAAATGGTCTGTGCCCTAAAGCCCAAATAACTAAGTAACAATGCAGGGAATCTGCTGCATAACAGTTTGACCATAAATTAGCCATGATATATGGCATCATACTTCCCATGCTATTTACAATAGTGAGCTATATTTTGTGTACAAACATCAGGACATTAGAAATGTTAATTAACGTTGCACACATCAGTTCCTAACAAGTGTCAGCAATACATTTCCTTCATGTGCTTTAAACATGATTCAAGAAAGCACTGTCATCGATTTTAAACTTGCAAAAAGAGTGGGCCGCCTGGCATTTTGAGTGCTATTTGAGTGAATTTGCTGTCTTGTTAGTGAACTGACCACTTATTGAGATATATGTACTTTAACTTTGCCTGCTTCCATCATGAAAATTTGTCATTTTCCAATACATCAGAAATCATCAGAATAACTTCTTGTCCACAAACCGGTGTATGCATTTCTATGAATTTCTCATATTTATTAACACAAATGATGTAGATCTGATCTGCAAATTTATAACTCAGAAAATGTTATCAGCACAGGATTCCATTCCTGAAAATATTGTACTTTCAACATGTTATTGTTATTTGTGAAGCAATAAGTGCAATGCTCTCATGCAGCATGCAGATGGAGGTTCATCACGTACACCAGGTAGCACAAAAAGAGATATTATTGCAGTGTAAGGTAGCCACAAGACATGTTTTACACCCATTTTTACCTCCGCGAATCATTCAAAGGAGCTAGGTTTTGTCTAATTGCGTTAGGCTAGGCTTTTGTTGTAAGTTAGTAAATGAAAAAAAACATCTTCAAAAACGGTTCAAGCTAGATTAGGTTACGTTAGACTTTTTAAGTTCAAAATGTTTGAGAAAAAAGAAATTGGGGGGGGAATTTGGCATACAAATAATCATTTCTTGCATGGAAGTCTAGGCTAGGTTAGGTTAGGTTATGTTACATTTTTTTAATCTGAACATTATTTTTCATCCTATATTACTCAAATCCAAGCCCCCTTTTCCACGTTATTTTTCCTCACAAATGAAAAGTGTGCATCTGCAGAGGAAATGAGCGGTTACGTCATGTTCAGCACATTAACAAACACTGCATTAAAAAGAAATTAGAAGAAGTCGGAGAGTACCATGAGCTGAAATATTACCCCAAAAGCTAGGTATTATCACAGTTTAAGGCAACCACAAGACAAGTTTTACACACATTTTACCTCCATGAAGCATACAAAGGGGTGAGGTTTGTCAGGTTAGGTTAGGCTTTTGTTGTAAGTTATACAAAAAATCATTTGTTGGTAAATAATTTTTGTTAATGATTTTTCTACCAAAAAATAATAAACGGTTCAGGCTAGCTTAGGTTAGGTTTTTTAAGTTGAAAATATTTGAGAAAATACCTCGAAAATTTAAATTAAAAACAATTAATTTCTTGTATGGGAAGTTGAACTATTTTAGGTAAGGTTATCATACATCTTTAACATTATTTGTATGCTATATTTCCTTGCTCCACACCCTTTTTTGGTGTTATTTTTTTACTCCCAATTGAAAGGCATGCATTTGCAGAGGAAAGGACATTAAATGTGTGCTTTTATGTGTTTTATTAATATTTTCTATTTAAATTTCCAATGCAATGTTTATGAATGTCACTAAGCTGATGGCACCACTCAGTTTCTGTGCAAATGCTTACTTTCCAGGTTGTGAGCAAAATAACATTAAAAATGGGCTTTGAGTTAGGTAACATAGCAATTAAAAGAAATACCTTAAAAATTCAACATAACCTAACGTAACCTAAGCTGACCTTGGAGAAAACAACTATAAAAACAAGATTGGAAAAATATCTAGCAATTTATTTTCTTGAAATTTTACAAATGAAAAACCTAACCTAACCTAATCTAACCAGAATTATTGTGCTTTAAGGTGGTAACAATGCAAGTTATTACACATTTGCCTCAATAAAGCAAACAAATGGGCTATGTTTGGTGATGTTAGATTAGTTTAAGTGTTTTAAATTCGACATTTTTTGCAAAAATTGTTCCAAAATTTGAAAGAAATAGATCTTTTTTCTTTAAAAGCAGCTTATGTTAGGTTAGGTTAAGTTGGGTTACATTTTTTTATTGTAAAAAAATACATTGCTTGAAATATTTACAACTTGATGTTTTGGTTTTGTTTTTCTCCAAGGGGAGGTTAAGCTAGGTTAGGTTAGGTTATGTTGCATTTATTTTATTTAAAAAAAATACTTCACCCTATGTCACCTAATTCAAGGCTTTTTGTTGGTGTTATCTTGCTTACAACCTGAAATGTAGGCATTTGTATGGAAAATGAGTGATCCCATCATCTGAGTCACATTCATAAACATTGCATTGAAATGATACATTCCACGAATTCATAAAACACCTTAAAACACAAATTTACCAAAATGAGCAGTAACATCGTGTTCATCACATTCCTAAAAATTGCATGGGAAAACAATTAATCAGAAATTACCTTAAGCTGTAAATTTACCAAAAGGTGTGCCAACCCCTGGACCGAAATGCAACACTAGGTGCCCCAATCCTGGGCAGAAAGGGCACTAAGAGCAGTGGAATGAAAATATTAATAAAAGTAAACTAAAAACAGCTCTTCTTGAAGACAAACGTGGTAGTTATGTGATATTAACATGGAAACCCTGAGCACAAATCAGAAAAAAACATGGACTGGACTTTTTCAAGCTTACCTGCCAACTTCTTCAACTACTGTTCCTTTGGGAATTAAATATCAGCAAGCTATTTATTCACTATCTAAAATCACACCAATCCGCAGATACATCAGAAGGTGCGATACATCAGAATGTGCGAAGTACAAAAAACGAATCAGTACGACGTCACATGAGATTGGCCTCCGGATTAAACACTGCGCG
Organism: Ashinkailepas kermadecensis; assembly: GCA_034440615.1. Lineage (NCBI taxonomy): Eukaryota > Metazoa > Arthropoda > Thecostraca > Neolepadidae > Ashinkailepas > Ashinkailepas kermadecensis. The sequence goes on from JAOTOM010004984.1 coordinate 107,570, forward strand.
CAATTGCACCACAGATGTCTTACCTCCGTCACATTTGTCACTGTAACCTCAAATTTAGACTTCAGGCGCTGGAATTTCTGTAACTGGAATTTTTTCTTTGCATGTTACGATTTTGGATGTTCTGAGGAACGCCCATCACGATGTGTGACATTTAATGCGCGCTAGTGTCTGTCGATACAAATCGACGCCCCTGCTTTGGAGAAAAAAATAGAAACAAAAATTAAGCAATATATATTCTGCAAATTTTCTAAATTGAACAACCGAACCCAACTTATCCGAACCTAATGTCAGCTGCTTTTGAAGGAAAATTTCCAATTTTATTTTATTTTTGAAAATGATTTAACTTTTTTCCAAGGTAAACAACTAAACTAGCCTAACCTAGCTAAATCGGTATTATTGTGCTTTAAGGTGGTAACAAGACAAGTTTTTACACACATTTGCCTCCATATAGCAAGCAAATGGGTTAGGTTCGGTTAATTTAGGTTAGTTTAGGCTTTTCAAGTTGGAAAACTTTTTAAAAAAATTCCAAAAACGTTTCCCCCAAAAATTGCTAATTATTTGGTAACCTTGCAGTCTAAGATGTTCTTTTTTCCTTTAAAACAACGAAAAATATGCAGAATACCATGTTTATGATGGTGACTAAGATGATTGGACCCACTTATTTTTTGTGCTTACTTTTCAGGTTGTGAGCAAAATAATGCCAAAAAGGCTTTGAGTTCGGTAACATCGCATAAACATAATTTTTTTTTCATGCAACAAAACCTAACCTAGCCTATCCTAACCTATCTTTTGAGAAAAAAAGTTCAACTAAATTAAAATTTCACTTAATTTATTTTCTGAAAATTCTCAACCTTAAAAAAGAACCTAACCGAGCCTAAACTAACCTAAGCTGATTTTGAATACAAAATTATATTTTTTTGTGAATATGGTTCTAATTTTATTTTCGGAAGCTTTGGGGTATTATTGTGCTTTAAGGTGGGAACAAGAAAAGTTGTATGGGCGCTGTATGGCCAACGCAGTCAATGCGCCAGTAAACCCAAATAACCAACCAACCAACCCAGAAAGATGTAAGCTGTACTTCCACAGTGGAGGGAATTCCAGCTATTTTGGTTGTTTTTGCACACAATTTTAAATTTTTCAGCAAAAGGTGGAGAGTCAGTCCACTATCTAATCCAAATCTGTTTCTATTCAGTACAAAATGTGCTGGTTAACATCAATGTTTCTACTTAGCATGGTGTTTTTCATTTTTTCCCTTTAGCTTTCCTATCAGCATAAAATAGCATAGGTTATTGGGGGGCCCAAATCAACATTGGGGGGGGGCAAGATCAACATTTGTGGGGCCCCACAAAAGGATACAAATCGACGCCGCTGCATACATGCATGATTTTGCACTTATCAAAATTTAATTTCAGCTGCCATTTTTGGACCACTTCACAAGCTCTTCTAAGTCTTTCTGCAGCATGTACCTAGGTGCCTAGGTACCAGGCAAATATCAAACTGATAGTGTGATGAGTGGGCTGTTGAGGTTAATTATAGTTTGTATATCCACACTCTCAATGATAACTGGTTGTTGTTCACGGGACTGGATTGTATGCAAGTTTGACAATGACAATTGGTTTTTGTGCACACCATTTTGAATTTTGTAGCAAAAGGTGGAGAGTCAGTCCACTATCTAACCCAAATCTGTTTTTTTTTAAAACAAAATGTGCTGGTTAACATCAACTACATTTTCTATGTACTGGTGCATGGTGTTTTTTCTTTTTTTTCTTCAACTTTTTTATGAGCATAAAAATAGCATATGTTATTGGGGGGGGCAAATCAACATTGGGGGGGGCAAGATCAACACTGGTGGGGCCCTGGCCCCCACAAAAGGATACAAATCGACGCCCCTGCCATCTAGACATTAGGGGATGTCCCCATCCTAGCCCCGCCTTCAGCGCCTAAAATATCACACAAACTATAACGTAAAATTCCCTTTACGTAAACGTCCACATGCCTGCACCTTGATCGCAAACACCCGCTTTTATAGTCAGACATGTAACGTACTCGCTTCAAAGGTGGCGCAAATGACCTCTGTGGTCCGGTACGCCTGAAAAAGTCACTCCCCATGCAGTTAAATTGAAACTTGCCTGATGCTACCAATTTCTGCAATATACGAATAAAAACCTATGACGTCATCAAGGTTTGAATGCGACTTTGGTGTACCTTTTAAAATAATGGTATTTTTGCGGCGTTTAATAATGGTGTTTTTGCGGCGTACGAGACATTGGGCTTGTCAAGGCTATTTCTCTTGTATAGCATTGGTCGTGGATGACTAAGGTTTGCTTAAAAGTCATGTGAGCCATAGTTTTCTTTTTTGTATTCTTTTAGGAATACCAATTATATTGCAGTGGCCATGCAGCTTCTTGCTGACTTTTCTCTGTCATGGTATCATAAGCTGGCAGATTTGCCCACACATGGCTCTCGTTTTCCCCATATCAAAATTGAATGCATGCATTGTCATTGGGCATTTAGGTAGATACCTAGGTAAATATCAAGCTGATGGTGTGATAGGTGGGCTGCTGAAGATAATTATAGTTTGCATATCCACAATCTCAAGGATGATTGTCATTGCTGTTCACTGGACAATGCAAGTTTGACAATGACTGGAAATTAAGAATGGATTTTTCCTGTTTAAGCTCATATGTGTGTGGTTTTGCCATTGGTGGTGTGTACAAACATCAGTATGACAATCCAATTGTTGTTTTGTGGCTTAACATTAAAAAAAAGACAATCTGGTTTAAACTGCATCATCAGCGAATCTTAACATTTTATGTCGTAAGTTATCCTTGCACAGTGGAGGGAAATCTAGCTATTTTGTTTTTTTTGCACATAATTTTGAATTGTGTTGCAAAAGTTGGATACTCAGTCCACTATCTAATCCAAATTTGTTCTTTTTCAGTACAAAATGTGCTGGTTAACATCAACTAAGTTTTCTATGTACCTAACACAGTGTTTTTCTTCTTTTTTTTCCTTTCGCTTTTTATCAGCATAAAAATAGCATGGGTTATTGGGGGGCCCAAATCAACATTGGGGGGCCAAGATCAGCATTGGGGGGGGGCATGGCCCCCGCAAAAGGATACAAATCGACGCCCCTGTGTGACGGAGCCCCCAATAGGACCAGCAGAATGTGACTGAGCCCCCAACAGGACCAGCAGAATATGACGGAGCTTCCAAACGGTCTCAGCCTCCATGACAGAACGCAAACTTCGGCTAAGTAAGTGACAAGAGGAATCGGCTGTTGACTGTAACACAATTGTTAAGTTATAATGGATGCGTTTTTAGAATAGTCGAATTCTCTCTTCTCCAGGTGGTAGCATGTGGAGAGACGTCAATATACGAAAGGGGAGACTGGCACTCTAACAGCAAATAGAACGACACAACACCACCACGACTGCTGTCGATCAGAGTACTTACTGACTAGTTGGGTGAACTGGTAGTTACGTGTACTCCAAGTACCCTACTGACTGTGCTCCTGCCTGCGTGCTGGCGAGGTGTGTCGGCGGGGTGTGGGTGAGGTGTCGGCGGGGTGTCGGCGATGTTTCGGAGGGTTGTCAGCGAGGTGCCAGCGTGATGTCGGCAGGGTGTCGGTGAGGTGTCGGCGGTGTGCCGGCGTGATGTCGGTGGTGTGTCGGTGAGGTGTCGGCGTTGTGTCGGCGGGATGTTGACGGCCGGCGAGGTAACGGCGAGGTGTGGGCCGGCAGCCGGCCACCTTTTCGACACCGGACTCAAAATACCTCTGTTGTGACAGCGCCGCGAGTTACGGCGCTCAAACTGGACCACCTCTCCCCAGCCTATGGATGATCGCTGTGACCGATTACCGATACTCTGGCTCGGTTGGGCGCGCGTCACGCACCGCTCTGACGGCGGAACTGCGGCTGAGCCCTGCGGCTCCGTGTCGAGCCAACACACACGCAGCAGGGCTGGCCTTATAGGTGAGACGGAAACGCGACCTGGGTCTACTGTAGGGATGGATTTCATATCCCACCGGCAGTGTTTATAGCTTTCGAACTTTTTAAGTAAACTATATTTTGATGACCGGTAACAGCAGACAGTCCAGGCCATAACGTTACAACGGTTGGATATTTAAGTCCCTGGCACAGTGTGCACTGATGTGGTGGTCATCTAGGTGCCATTGTGGGAAACTTCGTACGATGTTGGTGGATGTGACGATCACTTGTTTTTTTTCTGGTGAATATAATTCGCTAACGAGGTCAGGGTCAGAAATTCGCGATATCAAATTCAGCCCTTACCTGAGAACTAAAATTTCGATGGACACTTGGGGGCTGGCAGCGAATGAATACTCCCGCCCGGAGCTGTAAACGACATCAAAGTTTCTTCCGATTAGAAGACCGAGTGGTGTGAAGTGTGGTGTCCGCGAAGTTTTCCAGTAAGCAACAAACCAGGTGCTTTTTTTGTAATCAGCCGATGTTGACGGTTTTTTTGCATTTGTCGGTATATGCGATTGGTGTTGTACGAGTCGTGCGGTAAATACAAATTTGGCATATGTGTAGTATGATGTATTATAACGAAAGGTTATTTCAGACTCATTTTTCACTCATTCTGCTCCTCCAAATATAGGTCTTTCTCCCTCCATCAGTTAAATTATGTATTTGAACTATTACCACGGATAATAGTAAACGGATCGGAAACTCTCGGGCGGCACTTTCATGTTTGCGACCACCGACCGATACTAGCGACATCTATCGGATGATCCGAGAAGTAATCCTGGATAGGTGATGCGAAGGACACCCATCGAAAAAGCTTGACGGGATGGGGAAATATAGCTGAATCGGCCTTCTACCACGCGTCGTTTAAAAAAAACCGCGCCTTCAGCGCCAGCCGGGGACGCATACTCCAGTAGCCGCCATCCCTTCGGCCGCCGTATAGAGCCATGAAGCTCGTGACCAACTAACCCGTGCCGACTAACTGAGGGAAGCGGAGTGTCATAAGAACCGGCAGAAAAACAAGGGAGAGCACCTGCCCCCCTCCCATTCCAACCGTATATGCCTGGGACTCGCCTGGGGCAGGCCAATTCCATTCCGATGCCCCCCCCCAAAAAGGCTGCTGATTGGCCAAAGACCGATTGGCTGACTGGCCCTGGCAGTCACATTTCCCCCTGAGGTATATTCTTTGACAAACGAGGGGACCCTGAGCAGGCATAGGAGCACATGATGAACATTGATTGGGTCGATGGGCTCGGAACAGCCATTGGAGCCCTCTGAGGAACTGTCAGAGGTCCCCTGCATGACCCCATTGCAGCTGCCATGTCTCCCATGTTAACCCTCGCACGCCCGGGTGGGTGGGTAAATACCTACCCCCCCCCCCCATGACGTTTCGTACCATACCAAAACAACGGTTTGCACTAGAGCTCTAAAGTGTACAGTACCTTAAACTACATCGATTTGACACATCCTCCAAAACTATCAGGTCAAGCTCATGTCAGGTCAATGACCTTCAACACTTTTAGTGGCAGCATGTCGCACCAAACTGCGGAAAATCTCACATTGTGGCAATATAGATACACGATCGATCAACAGATTGCATATCGTTTTCAATAACCATTGCACACTTTGAAGCATACCTTACCATAATAACCCTGACAAGGTCATCATAGGTCTCCGACCGACTTCACCTGAAAATTGACTTTGACCTTTGAAATCACATGACAAATTTATCGCAAAAGCTATAAAATTGTCAGTACCATGTGTTGGATACATATTTGGTATGGCGAATGTCGGGTGCAGGTCATCCTAGGCCAGTGACCTATGCAGTGCCGATAACATGTGTGATAATATGATAGACTGGCTTCATTTGCCTCCGGTTTATCAAATTTTGAACCGTCACCTCAGATCATTATAGGTCAAGGACTAAGTTGATCTACAAATCAGTTTTGGCCGTGCAGTGGAATAATAATTGTGCACTATAGTTCTGGAAGTATTTGTGCCGCCTGCGCTATCAATTTGTTTTTGTTTGACCTGATATGACCTCTACGTTGACCTCGAATCAAAAAAGGACTGCACCAATTCCTTCTTAGAATCACCCAATCTATCTGATGCCGTTATGTATATGGGGAGGGGTAGGTAACATACCCACCTCCCGGCCGGAGGGTAGGTAACACCCCCCCCTCCCCGGCCGGACGAAGTTTGCGCGGAGCATCGGCCGTGCGAGGGTTATGGTCGTCGGCGGCGGGCTGCTGGTGGGTGAGGCAGCTAGATTAGGTGCCGCGACCCATCGGAATAACGACTGGTTTGCAAATGTTCAATGTTGGGCACCCATAATGCGATATTATTGGGAATGATTTCAATTTAAAAACAAGCTATTGGCCCATCTCCATAAAAAACTCAGAAGTTCTATAATATTTTATTCTTCTGAAATATGTAGCGACGGCAACCCGATGAGAACCGAATCAGACAATTGCTATGCTTCAGGGTGGCCAGAAGGGCCCTGTAGTCCTGCAGCAGCTCCTCACTCCCAGCAAGACCTATGTTATTTACTCCTACCTGCACTACAACTGCCCTATACTGGTGCTCACTGGTGGCCTGTGTCACCACTGGCACCAAGTCCTTGACCTTGGCACCAGGCCTGGTGATGCACCGATCCTTTCACTTACAACCTTTCAAAATATTCAGCCATGTACCTTAGGTAAAGATTGCAATATTTTATGTCAGACAATTCTTCCTTCGGACTGCTCCTCAGCCTCAAATCGGACATCCTCCGGCCAAAACCCTTAGTTTCAGAGCTGCATATGCAGGTGAAAATTGGTACATTTACGGCGCCCCCTTTGACCAATGCTTCAAGCCAAGTAAAAGCTCAAACAGACTAAATACCACTGATTCAGATTTTCTCGTGATTTAGAGTAAATAACTTGGCAATGCAATGGAGAATTACATGCTTCACTTGATCCAAAACACATAAATTGCTCCAAAAAACACATACAACGCGCCATAAACGTAGTACACCACGCCATGCGTTTAAATGTTCCCTGAAACAAAGAAATGAAGGCAGAGATGTTTTTAATTAATTCCTTACCGCCACAGTAAGGAGTTCCATGCAGCAGAATCACGGTTCCCTAGCTTCTCCAAAAAGCGGAAATTGGCCGAAACTAAACCACGCTTTACTCTCCAACGCGGGAATGTGCTGCTGGAATCAAACAATGTCCTATCCAGGATTAGCTTCGGCCTCAAACCGCTAGGTGGCAATAGCCCGTCCTTGGTCGCCGATTCCGGGGAGTTTCCTATCCGTTTACTATTATCCGTGCTATTACTAAGGCTATCACGGAAAATGGAAAAACTTGTCCTACAACACAAGTCGATCTTCACGTTGAGTCGCTTGCTGTCGATCCTTTTGGGACACTCCCGTCAATTAACAAACAAAAATGACTCTACGGAGATTAACATTGTCCTACTTTGAAGAAAATCAAGATACGATGTGGAGATGCGATCTGAATTTCTTAGTCGTGTTATCAGACGCGGCAGAACACATCGCAGCAAGGGGTGCCATACTTTCGGGAGTTAGGCAACGTGTTTGTGGCTTCTGACAAGCACCCTGCTTATGTAATGATCAATGCACAGTATGGTGGATCACTTTTCAATTACAAATAACGTTTTAACTGGTCAAAGTATTCCCATGATTTGGTTCAGTGGAAGCACACTTACAACCATTTGTACCAAAGCCGATCAATATTTAGGGGTCGTGCATCGACCTTGACATATTTTTCGGACAATTTGGGCCAAATGACATCTTCTTACTGGATCAAGATACGACATCAAGTAGTTATACTTTCTGAATCCTCTCGAAAGAAGACATCTCAGGTATTACCAAGTTCATGAGACAAGTGGTTTAGAAGTCATACCCTACTTGAAGTAGTATTCAACTTAAAGGCATGTCGTATTTATCCCAATATCGCCAAATTTCGTATATGCCGGCGTCTTCGGCGGACCGATGTATATTGGGCTATCTTGATGTGAAACAGCTTGCAAGTAGATACACTACAATTTACGTCGGTGTAGCAAGCAGTAAAAATGTATATGAAACGGGTTGTTAACAGTGCATCGGTCGTAATAAAGTCTGGGCTTGTCAAACAAGTACCAATTGCCACAGCTGATAATTTGCAAAGGTGAGCTCCCTGATACATTTTTTTCTGCACAAGCTAGTAAAAAGGTGCCTAAAAATAACAGTTAGCCATTGATGTTCACGCTTGTTCTCGTGTGCTTTAATGATTCACTCTGCAGCTATATTTTAGCCATTTGAGTTTTTGTTTCTAATTATATTTGTTAATTTATTTACCTAAATTATTACTAATTATGCATGTCTTTTGCAACAGTTTGATACAATGCAAACAAATACGTCATTAGCATGTTTTGTGGAAGTATTGATGGCAAATTGTTTCATTAACTCGTGACAGACGCGACGCACGTATCCAACTCGACGCTTTTGCTACTGCGGTAATTTACTTCGACTTGCTTAAAATGAAGTATGTCCTCCTGTTCACAGATGACTAAATTAGAGCGGCGGGGGCGGTAAAATGGGCGAAGACACCTGCTTTTTTGGGGGCGGGGTCTTTATTTCCTAGAAAACCTGTTGGACGGGAGCAGATTAGTCTTCGTTTACCAAGTCCCGGGGAATATATATGCATCCATATATATGTATATATATATATATATATATATATATATATATATATATATATATATATATATATATATATATATATATATATATATATATATATGGAAAGGGTGTGCTCCACGCTGGGGCGTGGAGCACACCCTTTGCACGTTCCTTTGGGCGAGTGAAGAGACCCAAAAGGCGAATAGTGCTTCGTACCATGTTTGGAAAAGACTATGCAGGTGAAACTGTCACCACCGAAGACAACCGTAGATAAATTAACACATGCGCAAACAAACAACTAAGCAACGAGCGCTAAGCAACTGACAAAACAACCAGAAGTGCTGGCATCCGTTCTACTTACAATTTGCTCTGGTATCAATGGCACAGTGCTCCTCGTTGCGCACATAAGAGTGGAAGCCAAATGACCGCCGCCATTATAGAAGCCAAATAACCGCCGTGAACGAGAAGCAGTACGAAGGCCCGCTCGATAGTCAAACACTGCCATATTTGCTGAAATATCCCGTCCGAACGTGAATCACACATATGCTGACACTGACAATACGCGTTAATTCTTAGACATCCCACCTACTTTGCATTGACTCAGGTCCTCACAGTGCACCACTTCCATGGATACCACTTCGAAGAATTCACCTTTCACTTCACACTGTAACTGACTGTAACTACGGTAACTACCAGAAAGTGTCCAAGCGGGGAAAAAAGGAGCGTGCGCGTAATCGCTGCGACATGGGCGCTACCAGCGGCTGTGGTAACTACGATCAGCTGCTCCACGGAATGGAATAGCCGTATTTAACTTCCTCAAGGCAATTTGGACCGGCGGTGGATACAGGGGCACTTGGAGCATGTCCTCGCATGGCGTCTCTCCGGACGGAGAAGTGCCCCGCCCCCTCAACGATTTGTTCCCAAAGGTGCCTTTTCCAGAGGTAAAGGGGTCCACTTGAGACCAAACGCAACCTTTAGTATGCTCGAGTGCATCACCTCCGCTGAACGAATTTTCCGCCGAATGCGCCCTTCCTAGAAAATGTGCTTCCTCATCAGCTCATTCACTGAGAGGCAGGAGCTGATCTAAAACCATCAATGCAAACTACTTGCCTTTCATTTACAAAAACATCAGTACAAGCCCTTACTAGAAAGGCTCAGGTAGATCCCTGTTTATGTTCTTCCGTCATCTGAACCTTTGTGGTCCTCTTTGCCTTTATTTTCTAATTCCACGTTGTTATAGAATGATGTTATTGACATGACTTCCAAATATTCAAATACTCAGCTTGGGATGCATTGACATGCATTCACGGTGGCTCAGAGCAAAGTAAACTTTTGTTGTAAGTTCTCCTTCGTATTTTCTACTGCGTTGTAATTGTAGTTGTAATAAGTAAATTTTTGAGCTTTTGTGAAACAGCCGGCCTGGATTTAGCCAAGGTTAGTAATACATAGTAAGTTGTGCGTAGTAGATGTAAGGTGGTAAATTAAAATTGTATATTTTGCTTTATGAAACACAACTTTACCAACTAGGAATGGGAAGGCTTGATTGATTCTGAAAAAAACAGCAATAACAGCATCACATTTTCTAAGGCCAGCCACGGACGTCTCCTTAATTGGTCAGCCATGTTCCTCGATCGATGGTGACAAATTGCCAACCATGAATCAAATTATCCAGTAATCTTCTATGCTGCCAACCATCCATGAATTTATCCAATATTCTTTAATATGACAAGCAATAAACCACTGACAGAAAGACCGCCCTCAAAGACACGGTGGACAATGTCCTGACATTTTGAAACATGGCACGTATAATGAAGATCACGAGACGCAATTGCGAAAGAAAACTGGGGTTAATGTGGGAGAAGTAGCTCTCGATACAGAGTAGCAGGATGAGGGACGGTGACGCAGGAAAAGGCAGAGAGAAGTTTTCAGAAAATCTGAACACGCTTTGGACATTGGAGATCCCGATGCTATTGAAAAGCTACCGAAAAGTCAGCTGCTCCCGGACAAGGGCATGAAAGAAGACACATAATTTTACGAGAATCAACGGCGCCAGGCAACAATGAGTGGGAATGTCAATGTTTCTTGTCAAGAGAAAACAGCAACTCTCAAGACAGCAATCTCGTGATGAGCCACAGACAACCAAAACTAGATTATGAACCGAAGCTGTCATTGAAGTGGCTGGTCGCTTCTGGATGCCAAATTGTCAGCTGTGTACGCATTGGTAATTATTTATTGATCTCCATCAGATGTGCATCATTCGCACCAATCTCAATCATTATGTCCAGAGACTTAAGACAGATCTCTAAATTCCCAGATTCCCTTCATAAGACTTATGAATCTGAATTTCGTCATCCATAAAGTCGTGTCTCACATAAAGGTCATACTCATCCTAGAAAATTCCCTTCCAATTTCTCACATAGGCCACGAGAGAGAGAGAGAGAGAGAGAGAGAGAGAGAGAGAGAGAGAGAGAGAGAGAGAGAGAGAGAGAGAGAGAGAGAGAGAGAGAGAGAGAGAGAGAGAGAGAGCGAGAGCGAGCATCGCATGTCCTGACGATGTGGGGTATTGTATGTACGATTCACGAATAGTTTTTAATCATAGTTTTATCATTTAGGGCCTCGATATGGGTGAAATGTTGTGATACAAAATTTAATTGTCCTTTGCGTATTTGTCTGTTATCCTACAAGGCAGACGTAGGACCGCCAAAGACAATGGAAGAGACCGCATGCGAAGATACGGGAACAAATACTTTTAAAAAACGAAAACAAAATTGAATGCTACATTTAGGTGAATGTAACTTGCAAACCAATTGCCCTTTCAAGTTGGTAAGTATCTGCGATAACATCTTTGATCGAGATGATTCCGAAAATAAGAATATTTGATGGTGTATCTCGGTTCGGTAAGAAGTTGTCAAGTTGGCCAACTTGTGCAAAAACAATTGTAATGGTGGGTGATCAAATTGATTTCGGCGACCCCTAAATATTGATTGGTTTTTGTAAAATTGTATCAGCGTGATTCCAATGAAATAAATCATGGCAAAACTTTGAGTAGCTATAATCTTACCCCAAAGAATTAAGTGATCCACCCTAATGCACAGGGCTGGAGGAACTCAAATCACTTCATACTAGTGGTCAGGCTACCAACGACAAAGCGCGCCGCCAGGGTGGTCTCAGAGAGACGGCTAACGTTAGAGCAGGGAAAGCCTACAATGGAAAAATGGAGAAAACCCTTATTGAGGAAATTTTCACGCACCTCCCTGCCCACCGGTTGTCTTCATTATCAATGCATTTTTGTACGGCCCCGGAGTATATAATTCCGGAGTTCATGCAACCATGGAGTGTATAATATCTGGTAGCCATACACGACGTGCATACATTTTACCAAGACTGAGGAATAAGAAGACTTTTGTTTACATTCAAAGAGCACAATTTACAGATGATTGATGACACTAAGCCTAGGCATGCCTACTGATGCTGGATCACATAAAGCACCCCTCGTTGTTATTGCTTGCTTGTTATTTGTGTTTTCTGGCGCATCGATCAGATTTGATCATTTAGCGCCCATAAAAACATCCATCACTGGCAATGCAAGCTTCACACTCAGTCTAGGCATCTGTGCCATGCGGTGCTGGACCAGTCAAAAACAAACTGTGTCGCTGGCAAGAAGTGATGCATTTAATCATGATTGATTTACATTGAAATGTTTGGTATATTTCAGCTTCAGGTAGATAGGTCGGTAGGTTTATTCTTTCGATAAATATAGGGTGAAGGTGAACAAGAATCGTGCCCTTCACCTCAGGTACCCCCAAAACCTAAATATCGGTCATGGAAAATTATTAGTCTCAACCCAGTCTTTATGAACAAGAGCCCATAGTATGATTGGATTGCGACAGAAATCTATCATCACGGATGGAGAATGTCAAAAATTATTGCTGTTATCGAACTGAACTTTCAATTCATTCTGTTCATGCATCGCTATAGGCCTGATTGTTAAATTTGGAAATCATTAGTGTTGCATTGTGGTGAGGGGTGTTTAGAGGCGTGCCGGACCATCGAGGTAATTTGCTCTGACTTTAAAGCGAGTGGGTTCTGCAAGCAAGATTTGGAGGCAAGTGTACATTTACGTTAAAGGAGTTTTACGTTATAGTGCATGTGACGTTAAGGTGCTGAATATCTTCCAGATGTTTAGAGCTTTAGCCTATTTTGCTCATCCACCAGATAATTTATAGTTGGCCTGGGGGAGGGTTGACAGTTAAGTTGATTTTTCCAGGGTGCTGTCATTAGCATACTCTTGTCGAAAACACCGAGGGATCTTTACCGTGCGGGCAAGAAGGTAATTTCCAACACAGCCCATCACATCGGCTGCATCGTGTTAGTTGTTCCTGGTAGTTAGTAGAAGCACACATTTATGCAGGGTTGTGTGTGAGGTCAGGGTTGTGTGTGAGGTCAGGGTTGTGTGTGAGGTTAGGGTTGTGTGTGAGGTCAGGGTTGTGTGTGAGGTCAGGGTTGTGTGTGAGGTCAGGGTTGTGTGTGAGGTTAGGGTTGTGTGTGAGGTCAGGGTTGTGTGTGAGGTCAGGGTTGTGTGTGAGGTCAGGGTTGTGTGTGAGGTCAGGGTTGTGTGTGAGGTTAGGGTTGTGTGTGAGGTCAGGGTTGTGTGTGAGGTCAGGGTTGTGTGTGAGGTCAGGGTTGTGTGTGAGGTTAGGGTTGTATGTGAGGTCAGGGTTGTGTGTGAGGTCAGGGTTGTGTGTGAGGTCAGGGTTGTGTGTGAGGTCAGGGTTGTGTGTGAGGTTAGGGTTGTGTGTGAGGTCAGGGTTGTGTGTGAGGTCAGGGTTGTGTGTGAGGTCAGGGTTGTGTGTGAGGTTAGGGTTGTGTGTGAGGTCAAGGTTGTGTGTGAGGTCAGGGTTGTGTGTGAGGTTAGGGTTGTGTGTGAGGTCAGGGTTGTGTGTGACGTCAGGGTTGTGTGTGAGGTCAAGGTTGTGTGTGAGGTCAGGGTTGTGTGTGAGGTCAGGGTTGTGTGTGAGGTTAGGGTTGTGTGTGAGGTCAGGGTTGTGTGTGAGGTCAGGGTTGTGTGTGAGGTCAGGGTTGTGTGTGAGGTCAGGGTTGTGTGTGAGGTCAGGGTTGTGTGTGAGGTTAGGGTTGTGTGTAAGGTTAGGGTTGTGTGTGAGGTTAGGGTTGTGTGTGAGGTTACGGTTGTGTGTGACGTCAGGGTTGTGTGTGAGGTCAGGGTTGTGTGTGAGGTCAGGGTTGTGTGTGAGGTTAGGGTTGTGTGTAAGGTCAGGGTTGTGTGTGAGGTCAGGGTTGTGTGTGAGGTCAGGGTTGTGTGTGAGGTTAGGGTTGTGTGTGAGGTTAGGGTTGTGTGTGAGGTCAGGGTTGTGTGTGAGGTCAGGGTTGTGTGTGAGGTCAGGGTTGTGTGTGAGGTTAGGGTTGTGTGTGAGGTTAGGGTTGTGTGTGAGGTCAGGGTTGTGTGTGAGGTTAGTACGGTGTTTTGCAGTTCAGCTCATTCAAGTCCGTTGTACATTCCGCCACGAAGGCTCTTACAGTGCACCTTTATTATGCCTTGCCATTCGGAATGTAGGCTGTGCCGCTTCTCACAGCGATTCCTGGTAGGCTGTACCACTTCATAGTTATGCGCTACGTGACAGTCTACCAGGTTTACCGCTGGCTAGTGTCCCAGCCATAGGAACTTGCTTGTACGGTCGTCACGTGGTCATTTGGCATGAAGCTATGAAGTAAGAAACATGGATCTACGCTGTTCCCGCCTTGCATTTCTCAGTTGGCCAAACCACATTATCAGTTCAGCGAGCAGGCTACCACTGGACCATTGTCGACAAGCAACAATTGATCGTTGATCGAACAATTGATTGATTGAGCAGGCTACCACTGGACTCCTGTCGACAAACAATTGATCGTTGCGGATTTCGGATTCCGGCAACACAGAATGAGCTGGAAAGGTTGGAATGAACACGGTTGCAAAGACGTAGCGAAAAGAGATGGGAGGTTTATGATGTCAATGAAGAGAGATATAATTTCTCTTGGCATAAAATAATGATAAAATTTCCAACTTTTGCACCTTTTAGAAATTCAGTTCGAATTCTTGCTGGGGTGGCTTTATGGATCAGGATCCAATTGCAAGGCAAAGTTTGTTGCGTGAACCCTGGCCGCACCATCGATCCATGATCAGGTCTACAGTAGAAATTTGGCAAAACCCTTCACGTGCTGTCAATGCACCGACACGGCCACCCCGGTAGCTCGTTCTCGACCTTACCGTGCCAGTTGTCATCTGACCCTCAAAGCCGGGGCTAAAAGGGATCGCGTGAAGAGACTCGAATCCTGTCTTGCCAAGACAGGGGAGACCAGTGCGCTCAAGCCGACTCAGCTATTGGGATGGCGAATCCCAAGGCGGCACTTGCTTCCTTAATTCAGATTCACTGACAAATCGATTGATTACTTGTTTAAATTACGCCTGTTTCATTCAGAATAACAAGTTGTTGGGCGTACGGCATATATAGGGCACATATGATATATTATCATTTATTTACATATCGTGCGCTGCATTACAAGCGACATATTCATATTCCTCCGCGGATAAAGCATTTCTTCAAGCAGATACTTTTAAATTATTTTACGATAATACATTTTTAGTTTATGTTGCTTCAGCTCGAAATGCAACCGAGTTATACGTCATTCTTGACCACGTAACACGTGGTCAGTGCTGTTCCTGCCTTTGCGCCTCAGTTGCACCGCCAATATTGGGTCGTTTATCGTGCAGGCATGGACCACCTAAATTATTTTGAAAAGGGAACAAATAGTAAATGTCAAGGAATTAGGATTCAGTAACAGTGAATGCGCCAGAAGAATTGTAAGGAGCGTAAAGGAAGTGACGAAGTGGTGGAACCGCTATCATGCCGAAGGCGAGTTGGGTACGAGGACAAGGAAACGGCGGAATCCCCCCGTCTCCGGTGCGTGTTAAAACAATTTTGCATAATCCGGTCTCGTTTAGCAGTCCATTACTCAATCGCGTACTGCGATTCCGCTCACCAATCTCGTTTGCTGGTCGCTTATTGCGTGATCACCTTTTCCAATTCCGCTCCCGTGTCAGGTTGTCAATATTTGTTCACATATTTAGTTGTTCACGTTCACGTATAAGTTACAAACGCAAAAATGCATCATACATTGAAACTTTTTACTTCCGTGCTGTTGCTGCGTAGGTCGACTAGGCTGGCGACAGGCTGCACGAGTGTGACCAAACTGGTGGCAATTGAAGACAATTGCCTGCCGCAGAAGAGCTCGTAGCCCGCCTCCTGCCCTCACTCACCCAGCGACCCTAATGACGTCATAGCCCACCTCCTGCCCTAGCTCACCCAGCGCCCCTAATAACGTCACAGCTTGTCTTCTGCTCTCGCTTAGCCAGTGCCCCTAATGACGCCCTATGTAGGTGATAATGGTGCGACCCTTTCGCTGGTTTTCTTTCTGCGCAGGCCGGTCAGCCGGCAGCAGAGCCAGTGCAGTTCCAGCCACCCAGCGAGTTTCAGATCGCATCTCACGCGTCAGGGGACCGGCCGGCGCGTCTCAGATCACATCTCACGCGTCAGCGGTCAGCCGGCGCGCTGGTCGCCAGCTGGTCGTGCTGCGTCGGCCGCCAGCAACGTCCGCTAAAACGTGTTGTCGGTAAACAGACGGAGCTCGGCCGTGTCGGCGGACTCGCGTAAGGCAGCTGGGCGCCGCCGTGATTATGCGCTGTCGCTCGGACATTAGACATAGCGTCGCGTCCAGTACCTTGACTGCACGAGCAGATTGGGCTGCCGCCCTGAATGACGACTTTGAGTGAGATGTTGACGGCCGATCAAGGCACTTCGTGATCAAAATCAAGGGCTCAGGTGCATCCACGGGGCAGCGCATCATGGGACCCGAGATCAGACGTAATCCACGGGGCAGCTTGCCACGGGATTTGAGGTCAGACGTAATCCACGAGGCATTGCATCATGGGACCCGAGGTCAGATGTAATTCACGGGGAAACGCACCATGGGCACCGAAGTCAGACGTGATCTACGGGGCAGTATGTCCTGGGACCTGACGTCAGACGTAATCCACTGGGCAGTATGTCATGGGATCTTACGTTAGACGTAATCCACTGGGCGTATGGCATGGGACCTGACGTTAGACGTAATCCACTGGGCAGTATGTCATGGAATCCGAGGTCAAACGCAATCCGCGGGGAAGCATGTCACTGGATTTGAAGTCAGATTTATTCCACGGGGCATCGCATCATGGGACCCGAGGCGAAACGTAATCCAAGGAACAGAGCACCATGGGACACAAGGTCAGACGTAATCCACGGGGCAGCGAGTCATGGGACCTGAGGTCAGAAGTAATCCACGTGACAGTTGAACAAGAAGCTCAAGCTCAAATGCATTACATTGAAAATAGTCCAGAAAGACGAGAAGCCCACTTACCCCCAATTTCAGACAGGGATTTTGAACTTTTCCAGCCGCGACGAATGATTAGATTTCACGAACTCTAGGAGAGATAAACCGAGCATGGGTGGATACAAAATGAATGAGTCTTCATGCATTAAACAACATACCTATATCATCTTCTGCCATGTTTTGATTGATGAATCCCAGGATAATATAATTGATAACCATGGTAATGGTAGGGTAAACCATAAGCACTGCACCATCGCACCGGTGTCTGTGGTAGCCATAGTCTGGTACCCCATGTAAGATGCAGCAACGCATTGGGGAAACCGACATATCAGCATTTTATTTCCCTTCCTCTGATCCGAGACGGGGAAGGAATTATCTCACATCATGCTCTCGCGGGAGCTTCACTATCGTCTTGGTTTTTGTGACTTTAAAATACAAACAAGTTCTTTATTAAGGCCCTGCTTGTTAGTTTATTGGGTCGTTCACGACACACTTCATGCACATTCATGTATAATGGCGCCGACCACACTGTTTCGCCGGTGGACCGCGGGATTGGGAAATGTCCTGAACGGTGCGCGTGTTGAACCCGGGACCTTTGGTACCCAGAGCTCAACACCTTAACCACTAGGCCATCCCCGCCCCATTTAAAGGCCCTACGAAGCTTAATAGCAGTAAGGAAGCTACTCCGTTAAAGGTTTTCAGTTTTTACTCCACCAAAATCCAAAATTCGAATAACCTCGAAGCATCGTTTTCAGTCTTAATCCTTCGACACGAAACTTACCTGGCAGGGAGTTTGGTGTTTGCTAGGACCCGATCAGTTTGGTGAGGAATGTGCTCCTCGCACGGGGCTTAACTTGACGATGCGGAAAATCGACCCGTCAATGAACACTCGATAGTTCACCAGTTTGCGGTTAAGGACAGAATGGCTGAGGCGAATATCACCAGGCGATTTAAAAACGATTAATATTCGTTATGCATTATCGGATATATGTCGGATTGTCGGATTCCGTTATTTTGACCATAGCTAAAGAAGGCCTACTGTTTTCTTTGTATTTGTATTTGATATTTGAGCTATTACCCCGTGTATCGCATCTCGATACATGCATCTGACATGCATTGTGTCAACGGCTTCGTTGTATTCTGAGAAGGGATAGAAAGAAGTTAATGTGATCATTATTTGTTTAATGCTTCAAAATGTTTTCAGTCTACCTATATCTTGTTTCTCTGGCTAAGGCAATAAGGGGGGGGGAGGGGGGGGGGGGCGGCTACTAACTGCACGGTATCATCTTCAGAGCAGACAAGTCCCAGGTTCATGTCAGCTTTATAGGTCCTTTGAAAATAAGGTTTGCATCGTGGATCCTACGAAGACTTTCGACAAGCTGACACTCAGATCTTGGGGAATCAGCCACATGGACGACGGTGTGACCGAGCGGTGAAATGACCTGAGCCGCCTCGGGCGGAAAAGATGTTCGAGTTGAAAGCTCCCACCCAGGTGTCTGAAGGACTATTCTGAGTTTGCACACGCCATCAGAAAGATTCACATAAGCATCACTTTGGTGGCTATGTGACAGGTGCAAACTGTAGGAAAACACGCACGTGATTTAAATATATATATATATATATTGTACAGTACACTATAATGTATTGTAATGTATTGCAAATGTATTCATGCACAGAACTTTCAAACATACTACTGGGCTGGGCTGGCCAATGCTGCTGGTGACCTCAAAAGACACTGCAGAGGCCGACCCACTTGTACCGTGTTATGATCTTTAATTACTGGGAGAGTGGAAGGCGAACATATATGGAGCTCCAGCTGGGGATGGAGGATGGAGCTCCAGCTCCATCCTCCATCCCCATATATGGGGATGGAGCTCCAGCTCATTCAAACATATATGGAAATTCGCCTATGGTTAGATATTATATATATATGAATGTCCAGCAGGTAAATGTAGGCATAAGAAGTTAAATAAAAAGTAGTTATACTTCAATATTGAGATTCCACTGTGTTACATAGATATCTTTACACCTTACGATTTGACCGACCACGCGTAGGGAATGGCGGGTTTCAGCTACATTATATGCTCGCTGTATTTACCGTTTACATCATATGCATTTATCTTTGCGCTCCTGTATGTCATGTAAGAAGCTGTTATTGAAATTTTGCCGGCATGTGTCTTTTTCAGTGTCCAGCATGGCTTTATTTATTTTCCCCATTAAAGCTGCCAGCAATTTGGTGGGTGAGAGCCGTAGAACGACAGTAACCAACAGGAAAGGAATGCAATACCATCTAATATCTGGCGCCGAGTCGAAAAATAGTTAGGCTATTGTTTTTTAGGCATGCTGACTGCTTTGGCTACATAGCGTCGCCAATCTTTCACGCCGATTAGTCGCGGGGGAAAAGGAGCGACAGGCGGGACTCGACAGTGCAAGCTTTCGCTTAGCAGACCAGCGCTCGCCCCAAGACTACATGTGGCCGAGCCGAATAACAGGAAGTCAGTGGTGACGCGTACATCCCACGGATGTCGATGAGCTCTGGCGACGGCGGCAGGCCGTAAAGCTCGCCTGGCAATCGCCTGTCTCCTTCAAGAAAAAGTGGTTCATAACCGTTACTGGATGAAAATTGGCATGGCAAGAACTGGCATGACGAAGGCTCGCAAGAAAAAGTGCGAATGGCAAAAGTTCTCCAGGGATAAAGCTCGCACAGGAAAAAAAACTTGTAAAGGGAAAAGTTGATATGGCAAGAGATCCTACCTGAATAACGATCGTATGAAAACAAACTCGCAATGACAAAAGTTCTCATGCCCAAATTCGCATTGGAAAACGTTCGTGTGAGGAAAAAGCTCGTAATGGCAACATAAGTTCGCATGGGAAAGGTTCGTACCCGGAGAAGTCTCGAAATGACAAAATTTTGAATGGAAAAAGTTCGTACGTGGGGCAAAAAAAAACTCGTCAAATTTAAAAATTTTACCAAAATTCCATCTAAGGTTTCAAAGAAAGTATCATCCAAATCGGTCGAAGATTATCGGAGACTTATCGGAGAGGAGTAGCTCTGCATACCTCTTGAAAGTATCTGGTCCACGGTTCCTCTGTATGTTAGTGACGAACGGCTAGCAATTAGTGTGCCGGACTCATCCACAGGCGGGCCCAAGTCCGAATCCCATATAGCGCACCTAACCATCAGACCAGCGAGGCTCGCACATAATCATGACCAACATCCAGCCGAATTGAATTGTCGGAGAGACAGGTTGGTAAAAACAGTAGAATGATAAACGCTAAATTATAAATCAATTCAGTGAAAAATTAGTACATTGGTCAAACATTCAAAGACACTATGGTCGAAACGCCGGGTCTTTGAATTTTTTTAAAATCATAATACTAATTTTCCGCTCAATTTATTTATAATTCAACCTTCATCATTCTGCTATCCAGCCCAAACGCACGGCTCTTGTTGGGGTTCCTCGACACGTGACGACGGCTGGATAATTCAATGTCGACGTTGTGAACATAACATCACTGACCAGGACGAAAGCCCAAATAATATCGAAAACAATATTCCGAGTCTCTCGTCATTCACATCGAAACATATTGCAACACAGTCTATCTCCATGGAGTACCCGATAATCACGCATTGCGTGTTTCCATGCGAACTCAGACATGCATAAGAGCTTTTATCACGAAAGCTTTTTCAATGACGCCTTTTGCCATACGCACGTTTTCCCTGACGAACTTTTGCCATGAGAGTTCTCGAGTAACCGGATGTCGAGTAAATATACGTCGAGAGAGTACGTCGAGTAAATATACGTAGGGCAGATGCACGAACGCAAATGTATGTAAGCAAATGTATATGAGCGCATATGTACGTATGGCAATTGCACGTAAACACAGATGTACGGGTGGAAAATGTACGTAAGCGCAAATGTGCATACGGCAAATACATGTATGTGCAAATGTACGCAAGCACAAACGGCGGCAGACTTAAGCGCAATAGCATGTAAGCGCAAAAGTACGCATACGCAAGCACAAGTACGCAAGCGTAAAAGCACCTACACGCATTTGTGCGTAGACGGAAATGTACTGATCTAGGACAATTGCTAATAAGGACAAATGTGCGTATTTCAGATGTATGTAAGCAAATGTATCTAAGCAAATGTACCTAAGCAAATGTACCTAAGCAAATGTACCTAAGCAAATGTACCTAAGCAAATGTACATAAGCAAATGTACCTAAGCAAATGTACCTAAGCAAATGCACCTAAGCAAATGTACCTAAGCAAATGTACCTAAGCAAATGTACGTGAGCAAATGTACGTATCGTAAAAGTGCGTACGGCAGATGTAGCTAAGCGTTGATGTACGTAAGCAAATGCACACTTACGGCAAATGCACGTATGGCAAGTGCGCTTAGGAACAAAACTCGCCAAAGTCATCGTCGAGCCATCGACGTGCAATAGCTAGTTTTTTTTTAAAACACTATACAAACACCAGTAACTGCACGATGAGGTCAAGACAGTGACATGGGGAGTGTTGACAGAGTTTGTACGGAGTGAGTAGATGCCATGCCACCATGCGCACAGCCCGATATCCATTTTAGTGTCACTAAGAGTTACTGCAGTGTTTGGATCCTGTTGCATCAGTTGACGGAAGAGGTTTGAAGCCACTCGTCGGTTGGTTGGTTGGTTATTGGTTTTACGACACGTCGACAGTTGAGTCATATAGCGTCGCCAATCTCTCACGCCGATTGGTCGCGGGCGAAGAGTAGCGACAGGTGAGATTCGAACCCACAATCTTTCGATTGCGAGACGAGCATCTTACCCCTAGACCACTCGTCCCCCCAGCCACTCGTCAAATTTCGTCATACAGCGTGCGGACGCCATGTTTCCTTCAGCGACCGGTGGTGCCAGAAACCTGCGCGGATGTGAACAAGACTTCGACAAGTGCATTAAGCGGGTTAGTAAGCAAAGGCTACATGCTTATGTTAATGGTGCATGATTTTACCGTGATGTGCTTACATAGGCAGAGGTAACACAGTTGCATCCATGAGGAGGAGGGGCCCATCGAATAATAATGGCGCTGTCTTTCTGACTTTCTCATGTTAAGCCTATACTTGGTGAGGAAATCTATGGCATAAAGGAATGAACTGGCAATAACAGGGAGTTCATGGTTCCTGTATTCATATGTCGCACTGATTATATCACATAGTTTTAATCTCAATCGCACATAAGTATTTTGAATGACGTTTCCAGATGCTGGTTGTGACGAGGGGCAGATCAAGGAATTTTCAGTATTCGGTTCTGCAGCTCTAGGTGCTTACGGGGTACGTTTTACACACGTTTTACCCCTTTAAAGAAAAACTGACGCTAGGCTGGGTTAGATCATGTTAGGCTATGTGTTTTTAAATTTTAAACTTTCGAATTTTTCTTAATGATTTCATCTCTTTTTCTGAAAAACAAGATGGTATAGGCTAGATTAGGTTAGGTTAGGATGGGTTAGCCAATTCAATCTGAGACTATTCTTCCTTATATATCTTCACTAAAAGCCTTTCTGGCTAAGCATCAACAAGCATTTTCGACGGAAATGATGTGCCAAATGGTTCTTATCACATTCATAAGCATGGTATTCGAACATTTTGTTCACAATCTGAGTGGGGGTGCACTCAAGGCTTCCCGAACGGGCCTTCTGGTATAAATACATATATGTATGTATGTATGCATGTAGCGGATCCTGCGGCAGCTATAAAATATTCAGGGGTTATGCCATCAACACAAGAGCTATGTTTTCTTGTGTGCTACAATGGCCTTCACGACATCTCCTTCAGTATTTCTTTAATATCTGGAGGTTGCTGCCCTGCTTCTCTATGTCCAGGCATGTGGCACTCACAACCCCAGTCACAAGATTTTCCCACCACGGGGGTATGCGCGGCGTAAAAAGCGTGTATGTGTTGGAGGGGTGGGGCGGGGCGGGGGGGGGCATAGTCGATTTTTGGACTCATACTTTTCAGTCAGTGTCATGAGTTTAATGGCTAAGAACCGAGATAAATGGGGTCCTGGCTCCTATGTTCATGTTTCCCATTCATCATAAAAGTGGTCATATTTCAACATGTGCCCAATGCTTATGAGATGGGTCAGAATAAGTTTTGCAAGCTCATGCTGTTCGATGACATCCTCGTCATGCACTCTAATTTGATTATTATACTTTTTGTCCGTGCTTTCCCCATGCTTTGGTAGTATTTCAGAAACATTTTCCTGCTTTCCTCCTCCCTTTTCATACTTTCGTACTGTTGCCTTTCTGGGCGCTTCTGTCTTTATGCATACATGCAGGAGTGTTGAGTGTTGAGGCGGGGCACATTATGGGCAGATGGAGAGGAGGAAATGGGCAGACCGAAATTAATTGGGTGGTGGGGGTACACTTCATATGGTCCCATGTTAAAGTGAAAATTATTGGGATGGGGTAAAGGCGACATTGAGGGTGCGCTTGCCCCCTCGGAAGTATGCAAAACAACACCGATGCAGATATGTACTTCTTTTCTCTTGCTTGTATTCTGTATATCGTCTTCCTTATAATTTCTTTCCCTTCGTGTCTCCTGGTATTTCTCTTGCGTCGGCCGTATTTTGCATCTATCCAACCGTGCTACGCCTGTGTGCTGTTCTTTCTCGGCATAGTCAGGCTTGCAAGCCACTATAAGTTAGGCGAACTGTGTTTATAATATCACCATGCTTTGTATTTTCAGACTTCAACTTATCTCACGTAGCTTGTGCCAGATTGTTCGTAACGTGAAATCATTGAGGTTTTCATGCGAAGCTTGTCGAAGGCAAGCCAAGCCTCCTAACCAAACTTAACATTTCCTAGCCTAAGGTTAGCAACTCCCACCAGGACACAAGTACAGTGCCGGTAGTGTTGGATCGGATCGAATCGGGTCGGGTCGGGTCGGGTCGGGTCGGGTCGGGTCGGGTCGGGTCGGGTCGGGTCGGGGTCGGATCGGGTCGGGTCGGGTTGAGTTGGGTTGGGTCAGGTCGGATCGGATCGGATCTGGTCGGGTTGGGTCGGGTCGGGTCGGGTCAGGTCGGGTCGGGTCGGGTCGGGTCGGGTCGGGTCGGGTCGGGTCGGGTCGGGTCGGGTCGGGTCGGGTCAGGTCGGGTTGGGTTGGGTCGGGTCGGGTCGGGTTGGGTCGGGTCGGGTCGGGTTGGGTCGGGTCGGGTCGGGTCGGGTCGGGTTGGATCGGGTCGGGTCGGGTCGTGTTGGGTTGGGTCGGGTTGGGTCGGGTCGGGTCGGGTCGGGTCGGGTCGGGTCGGTCGGGTTGGGTCGGGTCGGGTCAGATCTGGTCGGGTCGGGTCGGGTTGGGTCGGATCGGGTCGGGTCGGGTCGGGTCGGGTCGGGTTGGGTCGGGTCGGGTCGGGTCGGATCGGGTCGGGTCGGGTCGGGTTGGGTTGGGTCGGGTCGGGTCGGGTTGGGTTGGGTCGGGTCGGGTCGGGTCGGGTCGGGTCGGGTCGGGTCGGGTCGGGTCGGGTCGGGTCGGGTCGGGTCGGGTTGGGTCGGGTCGGGTCGGGTCGGGTCGGGTCGGGTTGGGTTGGGTTGGGTCGGGTCGGGTCGGGTCGGGTCGGGTCGGGTCGGGTCGGGTCGGGTCGGGTTGGGTCGGGTCGGGTTGGGTTGGGTCGGGTTGGGTTGGGTCGGGTTGGGTTGGGTCGGGTCGGGTTGGGTCGGGTTGGGTTGGGTCGGGTCGGGTCGGGTCGGGTTGGGTTGGGTCGGGTTGGGTTGGGTCGGGTCGGGTCGGGTCGGGTCGGGTCGGGTCGGGTCGGGTCGGGTCTGGTTGGGTCGGGTCGGGTCGGGTCGGGTCGGGTCGGGTCGGGTCGGGTCGGGTCGGGTCGGGTCGGGTCGGGTCGGGTCGGGTCGGGTCGGGTCGGGTCGGGTCGGGTCGGGTCGGGTCGGGTCGGGTTGGGTTGGGTCGGGTTGGGTTGGGTTGGGTCGGGTCGGGTCGGGTCGGGTTGGGTCGGGTCGGGTCGGGTCGGGTCGGGTCGGGTCGGGTCGGGTCGGTGAGTCATTCAGTCGGTGAGTCATTCGGCCGGTCGTGTCATGTCCTGTCGTGTCGTGTCGTGCCGTGTTGTGACGTCGTGCTGTGTCGTGTCGTGCCGTGTTGTGACGTCGTGTTGTGTCGTGTCGTGCCGTGTTGTGACGTCGTGCTGTGTCGTGTCGTGCCGTGTTGTGACGTCGTGTTGTGTCGTGTCGTGTTGTGACGTCGTGTTGTGTCGTGTCGTGCCGTGTTGTGACGTGTCGTGTTGTGTCGTGTCGTGCCGTGTTGTGACGTGTCGTGTTGTGTCGTGCCGTGTTGTGACGTGTCGTGTTGTGTCGTGTCGCGTCATATCGTGTCGGTCGGTTGGACATTTCGGTCGTGTAGGTCGGTCTCTCATTCTGTCTCTTTCGAAGAAGAAAAGTTTATCCTAGAGGAGATGTGAAGTCCTGGTGTATCGTAAGTTGGCTTATTTTATTCCATGTCTTGTTAGGTACAGGTAAATTAACTTCACTTTCCTTTTTTTTCGGTTAAAATAATCCCAGGTATGATGCAACTGGTGTTGACACGTTACTTACCTTGTGTCAATTATAAATGTATCTGACTTAACTTCGATTTCAAGGTGTCGCCACGAAGACCCTGCCTTGGCACTTCAACGAAGACGGCGAAATATTCGTGAGTTGCCGCTCACCATGCATCTTGAACTAGCTTCCGGCACCGATCATCATGATCGAGAATCCGGAGATCGCCATCTGCGACGACGAGGAGACTAGTCTGCTCTGAGCAGATTAACTTTTTGTCTTTTACCACAGGTAAGGCCCGTGCCGAGACATCGGAATTTTCTTGGCGAAGTTCGTTCTGGACATCGACGCAAGGCTGGAACAGGTGACCACTAAGGTCATGGACAATATCCACGCCCAAGGATTGAAGTCGTGAAGTTCTCGTGCAATTGATATGTTGAGAAGAAGCCAATGCGGTTTATTGCTGTTTGCACTTTTCGCGGGCGTTGCTTAGGTTCTGCGCATCACTGAAGTGTGGCAGCTTGTTGTGTTTTTTTTCTGTCCAGTACGCATAAGCTACCGAGGGGTCCCGGTATGTTATTTTGGTTCGTTATTTTTGGCTTCTTTCAAGAGCGCGACTGTTTGCCTTGATGTCTTGATCGAGTGCGCCAGTTGTCTACCTGGTGCTTAAAACTGTACTCGATGCGTATAATTGCGTACTTGATGCTTAGACCTTTTCACTTGATGCTTACATCTGATCACTTGGTGCTTACGTCTGAGTACTGCACTTCATGCCTTGAATACAACTATCCGAGTGAATGGGCATTGTTCGTATGTGCAGTGCTGTGCTTATGCTCCGCGTCGGATCATTGAGGTACATCCGGTCGTGCGAGGCGCGTCACGCACAAGCATCGATGGCGTTACAGAGGCTTCCTGGAGGCGCGACTGACGCATGCGAGGCGCGTTACGGGATAGTGTTAATGACGTTACAGAGGCTTCTTGGAAGCACGGCTGGCGTGTTCGAGACTTCTTACGGACTAGCTGCATTGGCGTTATAAAGGGTTACTGGAGATAATATTGGTGGCTACAGGGTGTACGTACAAAGTCGCATGAGCATGGTCGAGTTCCGACCGGATATACTTGGTGTGATGAGGATCTTGCACGTGTTTATGATGGTCCATGCCCGCGTCAACAGGGTGTACACCGGAAGTGCATATGGTGTCAAACTGGGTTCAACAGGGTGTTTTTGGAGTCACGGCACTTCTGACGCTGGTGCTGCCAAGGGTGGCAAATGGGACACTGAAGACAAACGAGTAATTTTCTATTTCGGTGTACATAAGC
This sequence comes from Ashinkailepas kermadecensis, assembly GCA_034440615.1. Classification (NCBI taxonomy): domain Eukaryota; kingdom Metazoa; phylum Arthropoda; class Thecostraca; family Neolepadidae; genus Ashinkailepas; species Ashinkailepas kermadecensis. Next base: position 134,490 of record JAOTOM010004984.1, read on the forward strand.
GCAAAAGTAGGTATGGACAAATGTACGAAGAAGCAAGTGTACGTATGCACAAATGTACAGAAGCGCAATATAGCGTAATCGCAAATGTGCGTAGACGCAAATGTACGATTATAGTACAAATGTACATACGGACAAAAGTACCCATAACAGATGTACGTATATGTACGTGTGCCATACGTACACTTGCGCTCACGGACATTTGAGTGAAAGCAAATTGCATTCACATGCATATTTGTTCGTATGTATTTTTGTTCGTATGTATTTTTGCGGTTGTGTACAGTTGCGCATATGTACATTTGCAGGTACGTACATTTGCTTACGTAGAATTGTCAAGCGTAATTTTGCGCTTACGTATGTATATCTGCGCTTACGTATGTACATCTGCACTTACGTATGTACATCTGCGCTTACGTATGTACATCTGCACTTACGTATGTGCATCTGCACTTACGTATGTACATCTGCACTTACGTATGCACATCTGCGCTTACGTATGTACATCTGTGCTTACATGTGTACATCTGCACTTACGTATGTACATCTGCACTTACGTATGCACATCTGCACTTACGTATGTACATCTGCACTTACGTATGCACATCTGCACTTACGTATGTACATCTGCGCTTACGTATATACATCTGCACTTACGTATGTACATCTACGCTTACGTATGTACATCTGCACTTACGTATGTACATCTGCGCCTACGTATGTACATCTGCACTTACGTATGCACATCTGCACTTACGTAAAGCAGCCATGCGCACATTTGTCCTTACTTGCATTTGTCTTAGAATCAAGTTTCCCCAGGAAATCGTTCATAGCAAGCATGACAGGCTCCGGCTATTCAGAGCTCGTATGCTAACACGGAGCAATCGGTTGAGCATCGCACGTGGGACAACGTCACATTCACTGAACAATTGTGCTCATTAGTTATCATGTCTTTATGCACGAACCTGGTAAAAAAAACTTCATAACAACAGAGCCGGTAGGGCGATTCTAGCCCTTCATGATCAGGTAAACTAATCTTGCCTGGTCTCCCCTACCAGAAAGCATGTTACTAATTACTACTAACACATGGCAGCTGGCGTGAGAGGCGGTGTGGGACATTACCTCCTCCGCCACACGGTAAATATCCCTCGGTGCTCTTCAACAAGAGTAGACTAGCACCCTGTCAAGATCAACTTGCTTGCCAACCCTCTCCACCCCAAAGTTCAAATTATCTTGTGGAGGAGTAGGTAAAGTAAACTAAGCTGCATGAAAACCGTTTCAACCATCTGGGAGACGGTCACCACCCCCCCCTCCGCCTTCAGCACCTAACGTCACTTAGACTATAACGTAAAACTCCTTTAACGTAAATGTACACTTGCCTTCATCTTGCATGCAAAATCCACTCACTTTAAAGGTGGTGCAATTGCACTCTGTTGTTGGGCACGCCTATAAGCACACTCTCCTTCCGCCCGGCACTTCTGCTGCGGAGCGTCAGTAGCCGCCAAATAAAGTAGCCCGTCATAGTCCTGTCGGCTGTAATTCAGATGGGCTCTCACTTACAGCCAAAGTTGCCAGATGTAAGCAAACTAGTTACCCAAACCTACCCAGCCTCGAAGCGGGGTAAGTGTTCCGGTCGATTCGGTTGCATTTTCACGGCCTTGGGTCGTTACTGGTCTCAGGGAGATGATTGCAAAATACACTGAGTGGGCACTGCACTGCCCATTGACGAATCCATGCTAGTTCTGCTTTCCCGCCAATCGCGAGGCTGAGGGTGCATAAGTAAGTCTCGTGTGACCGCGTGTACTGACGATGAAGGCCAATTTCAGGCTGCCGAGTTTATACTGGGTTAGTTCATTCGTCAGACTAGCTCTTCACTGCAAATATTTGTTACTTATTATTGTTATCTATGATTGCAATTTGGGAACAAAAATGTTAATTTTGTTGTTCAAAATTAATACGTAATATCACATACCAGTGCTTTTAAAAGCTACATCAAAATCTGGCACGTAACTAGTAACATTCTAGATTGTATGGCCTATGCTTATAACACAGTGTTAGCTGATATATCTAGGATACGAAGTAAACCAGTTTCATCAAATAATTAATCAGATTTAATGAGACATGTTGGTGCATTGAAGAATACACATCGAATCAGAATTGATATTTCCCTCAGAGTGATTCATCTTCACCACTGTCCCATCAAGATATATGACGCAAATTGCACCCAAAATGAAGCTGCAGAATTGTGAAAGTTGGGCCCTAAACTAGGTTTACCCCAGCTACCAAGTCTGGAGATATCTGACGAACCCGGGGTGAGTCTTAGTGCATATTTTCAAGATATATTTTTAGATTGAATATGGAAAATGACAACTTAACACGCGCACTGGAGGGGGGGGGGGCGAAATCCGCCCACCCCTCCGGTTTTTCGCAAATAACTGCAGATTTTACCGGTCGATATACGCGATTTTCGGTGTACCTGCTTAGAAATGAACGGCGCGTCGTGTAAAGTAAGAAAAATGGAAATCGGCCGAAACTTTTTCAAGTTAGGGGTCGCTAAAGTCAAAAAATGTTATAGCGCCAGACCACAAAAATCGGCGCTGATGCGCTTCCAGTATACTGACAAAATGGAAGTGTTCTAGGCAACACTAGCGACTTGTTTGATGCATATTGATATGCTGTATAGTTTCAAGGTCATGTTAGGTCACCAAGGTCAAGTCAGGTCAAGTTCATGACAGGTTAATGGAACCAAACTTGATCAACTGGAATGTTGCCATAAATGCACTACTGGTTGTCATTTGTACTGTTTGTCATTGCCTTTCCATACTTTATTCATGTACTTCACTCCCTTCTTCACGAAGCCGATTGCTCCGAGCTGCCCGACGGAGCAGTCGGGCGGGCGGCCGGTTCCGGTAACTGGAACAGGTAACTGACCTGATAAAGTGGTGCTATATAGGTGACCTGAGATCAAATGTTGGGTCTAGCATCTGAATTGCATCATTAGTAATGTCCAAAACATCATTGATGCCCATTTTTGAGCATTTAAACACAATCACAGCGATCCATAACGATGACAAGCCAAGCCACTCAAAACCGGAAAATGTTGTCAATCTGACCTCATTTGACCTTGAAGATATTGACCTAAGATCACGAAAATTGCACACGATAGAGTTCTCTACCGTGCCCATCCACCCTGCAAATTTCGTTCCTCCAGCTTTACTAGGAGCCGAGATCTTAGGGGGGGCGGAATCAGCCCCCCCCTCCAGTGCGCGTAATTCTCAGAGGCCCTCCAGGGCGCGTGTTAACATAAGCAAGGTACCAAACCAGGGCGTCCAGGCCCCCTAGATCCACCCGGGATCTCCAGCCATGCGAGTTACCCTTGAAAACCGCCCCGAGCCGAGCTGAAGCCGAGGTTATTGCGAAGCGTCTTTGATAAACGAGTGTATGGACATATTTATCACATGGCGCGTACGCCTGCCGGAAAAATGCTCGAAATAAGTTGATTACGTACAGGGGTGTAGGATCGCAAGATCAGTTGGGGTGGCTCAGCCGGGGGTGGATCAACCTAGGACACCCTCAAATACCAATTTATCCCAGGTTTTGGCCACTTTATTTTGCCATCTTGAAAAAAACATTAATTTTGTGACAGTAGCGTTATTTCCGCCCGTGCAACTGGCGTCGTCGAAGATGAGGTAGACGTGCGCGGTCTGCTGCGACCGTTCATCGGAAGGTCAGTCCGTAAAACGCAGCGGTGATAGTCCAGGATCCTTGTTGCTATTTCCACGCACAGGCACACGAAAGATAACCACGACTTATCCAACCCGGCTCTCAATTCGATCGGCGCTCGGTCCGTCCCCACACCAAACCAGATTACGATGAGGTAGTCACCCGAGATGTTGGACGGGAGCGATGGTACAGCTCGGCGTCTGGTGATGGTCTGACCTGCCGGGGGTCCTGGCCCCGGGTATTTATGCAAGTGCGTATATATACTACCGGAAAAGCCTGCATGCTGACGCACGCTGACCTTTGCCCGGGTGGAAGCACGTGTGCAACGCATGTGAATCATTTTGTGACGATGAGTTACTGAATAAGATGGCCGACGTGCGCCTGTTTTATGTGGGCTGTCAGGGTCTATAATTGATTCATTGCTTACGTTAATTGTGCGACCCTGCACCCGCAGTGTTTGGATAGCCGGGCTGTCGGCGTACATTATTGCCGAGCGGAGCTCGATTTCGTCGGTGTGCGCGTGGCGCGTATGTAGGTGAATAACGAAATGCGTGTTCGTGGCGCGCGTGATTGCTACAATAACTGCTACAATAACTCCCCACCTACGGAAAATGAGCATTTTTGCGCGGAGGGGGAAAAAAATGCGGGAAACCGGCGCCTAAAGGGCGAAGGGCCACAATGAGGGACGAACCGAGCCATGAACAGTAGGCCGTGTAATATACATCATGTACAGGCGGACGCTGGGGTGTTCCTGAAGGGGCAAGAACGGCTAACGAATGGCCGACAGGTAAACACACGCAAAGCGAACACACAAGAATATCGGAAGCGCGGACGGCGAAACGCGCACACACACACACACATACCAGAATCCGCGAGGTCATGGCGGCGAGCATACGCGGTCACCACGGCGGGCACTCGAGGTCACTGTGGCGGCGAACGAGACGACGGTGACGTCGGCGTCGGTCGCACGTCGGGCACGAACGAACTTCGGACCCTGACGCTGGCGGTTGCACTCGTACGGGGGGGAAGGGGGGAATCGATGACGTGTCGCGGGGGGGGGGAGGGAGAAGAACGAGTTGCGCTTGATAGGCGTAATCGATCATATCCGTCGATTCGGTGGGACGACGGCTCGTGATGCCGCGGTCGCCATGACGGGCGGGGGTGTAGCCGGGGAAGGCACCATCTCTTGGGACGGTGCTGGCTCCGTAAGCTGTTCCACTGACCGATGCGAGGGTAGAGGCTGCTGTAATTCTATGGCTGGTTCATCGGAGGGATCCTGGCGTAATACGGGGGTGAATCGGGGGAAGCGGTAAGCAAAACGTCTTACGGGGCAGCATACTTTGACGTATAGGACCAAGATGATTGCGGAGAAAAATCAAAAGCCATGTACGATTGTAGGCCGAGGGGAGATGGTCTCGTGTGCGTTCCAAAGGTTGCATTTCGATATCATCGAAATAGGTAGAAGCGGGGATGCCGTCGATGTGAATTGCGGGAAGATCGGTGACATTAAATGTGGTGATGCGATGAAGTGATCGTGTCCAACGAGGACGCCAAATTGGTAACGTGTGGTTTACCAAGAGAGTTCGGGCATCAAAAGGGGATAGTTCAAGATGGGTGGCTCGAGCATAATGAGGTGGGAGGTAAAAGGTATCCCCTGTGGCTGAACATTCACTTCCCAGGGAGAGGATGTCGGTAGAGCTGGTAATGGTGAGGGTTCTACCGGTGGAGGCCGTGGCACATGAAATGGTCACCTGGAATGAGTGACTAGAAACCATTAACCATTTACCTTGGCCGAGATAGTACGCCTTGGGTTCGTTGTTTGTAGGAAGAGCGACAGGTGAGCAACGAGCGTGAGCGGCGAGTGTATCATTGCGGAATAAAGCAACGACACATGTGGTGGAAGCTACCGTGGAGTAAGCGGGTTCGTGTAGGTCACAAAAGGGTTGGTTCGCGAGAATACAGGTTTCGATGCTGAGCTTGTCAGGTTGCATGTACAATTGGCGGTTTTCGGAAACGAGCAAATATTCCGATTCGGAGGGCAGATATCCCAGGGAAATGTTGCATGATACGTGGGGTACCAGGTACGGGAAGAAACGGAATACGTCGAACGCACGAAGCACATGGATGAGCGGTATGTAGAATATCACATGGAATGCCCGTTCGGTTCGAACTAGTTTGGTTTTCACGATCCTTACGTATTTATTTTTGCTAGTGGCGGGAAACGGTAGTGCAAAGTTCGTTGGGAGGGCTTTCTGTATTTTGCGTAGCAAACGCGCAAACTGTGTAGCTGATAATACCTGGGCATGTAAAATGCCGGCTTGCGCTAGGGCCAATTTGGTGGTTAATTCACTTAGCTCAAAATGCAGGCGATGAAGGGTTTGAGTCACCTGGCGGACGTTGTCCTCTACGTAGGTCAGAGAGACAATAAATCTGAAAGGACTGCGTTCTTGGGATCGGATCATGGAATAAAAGTTATCAACCGTGCGTGACAAAGCGCGTAAGGCTTTGCTGACGTTAATCAAGGCTCGCCGATTTTGGGTGGTGGATATGGCTGTCTGGTTCATGACATGTAATGTGCCATTGAAAAGATGAGCTATCGCCATTTCCTTGTTGTTTATCAATTCGATGTTATTTTTCAAATGGTCGATCTCGGATTCAGTAGCTGTGCCAAACAAATAGGACAACGCGTTCCCTATGCCGTTAATTAATCCTCTTTTGTTGCGAGATGATCGTGTATGGGGCGTAGGATCCAGCAAATCGTGATATGTGGCGGATATGTCATTAGTATCATGCTCGAGGCGGTCAATCTCTCGGTCGGTTCTATTTATGTTAGTCGCGAGCATGGATTCAGTGGTTTCGGTAAGATTGCCCAAGCCGAAACGGCGGTTCGCTAGGGCGCGGGATATTTTGGTGAGTCAGCGAATGGCTTCATGAATGCGCGCTATTTGGGTACCGTACTGGGTCATGGGGATTGAGACGGTTACGGCCCAGGAGCTGTAACTGGGGTACGTTTTTCCTAAGGGGATAAAGAGGTGTCCGGGGTCTCGTGGGGCATTTTCGAGGAGGTCGTCATTTCCTCCGTGAACCAATATAATCCAGCCAAGAATTAACCAGCTTACCCTGAGAGTCATTGTGCACTGAAACAGAAGACATTGCTTATGATGGCATCAACAATCGTAAACAACATGCGACGATCAAACAACAGATCCGATGGCGTTCTACTCTGGGAACAACCATTATTAGCGAATGTTTGCACATTCGCGATGTTTACCTCTGGGGATAAACATCGGGATTCGGACTGTAGGCGAGGTCGTTTCTCCTGTTTCTGCACTGCTTCCTTCTCCGGTTCCTTCTCCATTTCAATCTTACGTTTCCGTTCGTTGGCTGGAAAGTCCATAAACTAACCAAGCCGTAACCCTTCATTCCGGTGTGCACAATCCGTTAGTAACTTCCGTGAACGTAAATCGTAACCGTGAGTCGGTTGCGTGTGAAAATACTCACTGTTCGGTTGTGTTTGTCTCGAACTCCCTTCTCTGTCCGTTAACAGTGATGGGTCATTAGCTAGAGGCAAATCAACATTCGAAGGGTCCGCAGGGAATGGTGGGATTTCGCCATATCCCTGTTCCGTGGTTCTGTAACCATATCCGTATCCGGCCGCCTTGGGCTGTGTATCCTCGCATGGTAACTGACGCTGGTCATACCAGAGGCGATCACTAAGGGGGAGCTTAGCTGCGCGTAGGGGCTGGTGGCGAAGCGGCTCCTCCTCCCGTCTCGTACTCACCTGAATCGGTCGTCGTACGGACTCATATGTTCTGTTCCATATATCATCAATGTCACGGGGTCTCAGGTTTTCTGAATGTACCAACTTGGTTTTTCCATTCATCATGTTTTTAATCACATAATTTTCGTTGCCTATTTTGGAGACGATTCTAAAATAGGGCTTCCAGAACAATGTAAATTTTTTCGACTCCCCTGGTTTGACTGAGGGGTCGTGGTAATAGACGGGGTCTCCTGGCTTGAAAGAAGGCGCGTGAGCATTCCGGTCAATTAATGCTTTGTTGTGATCTCGGGACTGCTGACGATTTTGAACTACGTCCTGGAAGGCGTTGTGCAAAAATTCAACTGTTTGGGCAACGTAATCCTCTCCTGCGTAACGAACACGAGGTTGTAGGAAGGTATTGATCGGAACTCGGGCATCTCTTCCGTACATGATAACAAAAGGAGAATGGTTTGTGGTTTCGTTCTTGCTTACTCGATAGGCGGCTAAGCAAGGGTCCAGCACTTGATCCCATTGACTTTGATTTTCGCTAATTTGCTTGGAGATCATTTCGTTCAAAGTTTTATGAAAACGCTCGGTTAAACCATTACTTTGTGCGTGGTAACTTGATGTACGGAGTTTCGTTACTCCCAATTCCTTGCACATTAAATCCATAATAGCGTTGCAATATTCTGTGCCCTGGTCACTGAGTAGCATATTGGGACAACCGTGTCTGGGCAGGAATTCCTTCAAGATTAATTTAGCAATGGTTTCCGCTGTTTTGTCTGGTATAGCTCAAGCTTCTGGCCATCCACTGAAGTGGTCCACAATCGTGCAGACGTAACGGTTACCGCTGTCCGAAATAGTAAATGGGCCACAAGTGTCGATACCAATTATGTCAATTGGGTATCGCGGCATCGGCATGTCTTGCATGGGACGTCTTTCTTTCCGGAGTTTTCTCCTGTTGCATGTTTCACAAGTCTGTACGTACTGCTTTACGTCTTTTAGCATGGTTGTCCAATAATATGACTTTGCTACTTTGTCTATGGTTTTCTCAATTCCCAAATGTCCTCCGAAAAAGCCAGCATGCATGCACTCCAACACTGGTTTCCTGAAGGGAAGGGGTAGCAACAGTTGCATTCGAGTTTGCGGGCGCGTTTTTGTACCTTTTTCTAAATGGTATAGTAATTCATCTTCTATACAGTATTTTGCCATAAATTGAGAATTTTCTTTATTCAATTCCAATCTAATGGTCTCCAATTCTTCATCTGCTAATTGTGCCTGTTTGAGGTCGGGTAGGCTAGGCAAAGCGGAGTTTGTGTTGTTCGTCTGGACGGGCATCATCTCTTCACCTTCGGAATCAGATTCCGACTGGTATGCGTTGTCAACTACGTTAATTTCCTCATCTGGGCCTTTCCAATCTAAATGTTCATTGTCTGCTAGGTCTCCGGCTATCGGCGTGTTCGCTAGGCGTGACATCATATCGGCAGTGTAGTTTTGGGGTCCCGAAATGTATTCTATTTTGCATGCGTATTCGCCTAACATGATAGCCCAACGTTGTATGCGCGGATTTTTCATTTCACTTGTGAATGGATGTTTCAACGGCTTGTGATCTGTGTACACGGTCAGCTGTGTTCCTACTACAATGTGGCAGAGTTTACCTAAGCTGTAAATAATCGCGTAAGCCTCGCGCTCGATGGTCGGCCATTTTTGTTGTGCATCTGAGAATTGGTGCGACACATATTGTATGACTCGGTCCTGACCATCCTGATCTTGTGTAAGCACAGCGCCTAGGGCGTATTGTAAAGGAAGTTTTTTGTCCCCCTCACTCATGGGGTAAACCTTCATTTTCGGCTCGTAGAATAGTCTAGGGTAACTTCGGCGTTTGCGATATTTAAGAACCCCGGTTATAAATTCAATGGTTCGAATCCTGCATCTCCGAGCTCTCATCTGCACACCTCTTGACACGCACTTCCAAAGCCAGCACTACTATATTGTGCATATTAGTCAACAGATGAATGCAACGAAGATCAGACATTAATGCGCAGCGTGATATAGCGTTAACAATGTAGCTTCATTTTGACACAGGTGCAACAGTTTTCTATCAGAGAACTACATCTCGACAGACAGCGACTCTCAGGCAGAGTCCCGACGTACCTCTGTGGGGCCAGGGCTGGCTAGGCGGCGGCGAGCCGCCTGAGGGGCGACCGCCCCCGACGACCGTTCGTCCAAGATAGCCCTCCCGTCTCGCGGTACCGTCGCTAGATACTCGCAGACGACACGTCACTAGTCACGTGATCAACCCGCACACGTCACATGACTGCCTGCATGGCCAGGACGTCGGCACAGACTAGAACCCTGTGAACTATACACCAAGCGGGTGTGCTGTTCTCTCTGACATCAGACATATGTCAGCTCAGAGTCAGATATCAGAGCCGCCTCTGATGACATCCAGCGACTGGCCTCGCGTGGGAACGGGTGCTGAGACGGCACCTTCGGTGAGGCCCGCGCGGTATCGGGGTCAGACAGTGAGCTGTCAGCATTTCACCGGACGTTGTTCCACAACAATCGGCTGACTGGCAGAGGCTCGGTACTGCAGCGTCTGGTCTGGCGACACGGCGCCTGACACACTAGCGACACACGACGTTCAATTCGCCGCATGACAGCTGGCATAGACATCATAGACACGCCTGTCCATAGGGTTCCCACAATATAATCACTTGTCCCACATCGCCCACTGACGATCACATCACCCACTGGCAACGGCGGCGCGGCGCGCGCCGGGGAGGGGACTGAATGGCTGGGATTTAGATGCCCCAAAACCAACTTTGTTACAGTATTGTGACGCGTCAGTATACAACTTGAAAGGCTTGGATATGTCCGGAAAAGCTAACACTGGGGCTGTGACTAAACTGTTCTTCAATGTGTCAAAAGCCTGTTGCGCTTCGGGGGTCCATTTACATTTTGCATTTTTCTTTGTCATGGCCGTTAGGGCTCTTGCGATTTTGCTGAATTCGGGAACGTACTTTCGGTAATAGGAAGCCATGCCTAGAAAGCTTCTGACCTGACGGACCGTAGTCGGAGCTGGCATTGATTGTACGACTTGGACTTTCTCTGGATTTACTGATATTCCTTCATTGGAAACAACGTGTCCTAGGTAATTCAGTTTTTTACGTAAGAAGTCACATTTTGAAATTTTTAACTTAAGATTCGCTTTTCGCAATCGGTCAAACACTATTTCTAAATGCTTCACATGTTCCTCAAAAGTGTTACTGAAGACAATGATATCGTCAATGAACGCCAGGGAAACGGTCGAACATCACCAAGAACAGCGTTCATCAGGTTTTGGAAAACAGCTGGGCTGCCAGACAAACCAAAACACATCCTATTGTGCTCAAATATTCCTGCATCGGTTCCAAAGGCGGTCTTTTCTCGGTCTTCTTCTGCAATGGGTATTTGCCAGAATCCTGCTTTCAGGTCTAAACTGCTACGGAACTTCGATTTCCCTAGGGACACTAGAATGTCGTCTGCGGCGGGGATGCTAGGTGCAGGTACAATAGTGACTGCATTTAATTTCCTGAAATCCAAACACACACGATACGTTTTGTCCTTTTTTGGAACTACAATGACTGGAGATAACCAAGGTGAGTTACTTCTGCGTATGATTCCAGCGTCCAACATTTCCTAAATTTGATCATCCAATATTTGGCGGTGTGCCAAAGGCAGACGGTACGGTTTTTGTCTAATTGGCTGATGGCCCTGAGTGTTGATTCTCATCTCCGTGGCATCGGTCATTGTCAGTTCTATGTCTTTTTGCACGAAAACATCAAGGTTTTTGGAGAGGGTTTCGCTCATTTGCTTTCTTTGAGGTTCGGGAATGTGATCCAAATTAAATGCACTCATTTTGTCCTCAGGTGAATATGGCATGTCCGCTGGCTGGGAGACCGACGAAATATCGGCTTTTACTTCGAAATCGCTTTCCGATACTTTGGATGCAACACCTATCACTTGACCCTTTCTAAAATGCAAGAAACGACCCGTCTCGTTGACACTCGCCCATGGGATGTGCTTATTTTTGGACATTTTTACCACGGCATTGGGCAGTAGCACTCCAGGTTCGTCTTCAAAACAAGGGGAGGTGGCCAACTGGGATACTACAAAGTTTTCTCCTGGGGTCTTCTGCTTTGCCACATGACATTTGACTTGGATATCTGAGCGGGGGAAGACTTGGATATCATCAGACAGTCTGACCAGGAATACTTCGGTCTGCTTCAGTTCTGGTTTCGTTTTGAGCGGGTGCACAGTCTTTCCAATAGTGAGCGTCTGGTTTTCAAAATCTAACCGAGCTTTCCGTGCTGTTAGAAAATCTACTCCGAGGAGCATGTCCTGACCGAAATTTGGTATCACAAAGAAATCATAATACATTCGTACTTTTCCCAGAGTAATGCGTATTTTCACACATTTTGAAATGGGCAACTTATGACCCGAGGCAAAGATGAGTGATATGTTTTTCTTTTCTTCGATCGGTTTTACTAGGTTGGGATCGCACAGGGTTAGGAAATGTTCGTCAACAAGAGATAATTGAGCACCAGTATCAAGAAGTGATCTAAATGGTTGAGAACCTATACAAATGTCGACAAAGGGGCAATTTTCACTTACCTGGCCGACGGAAGCTCGTTGTTCTGACACGTTTGGTGAGTCGGTGTGAGGCCTCTCTAGTTTCCCGACGGCTGCGGGGGCTGGGGATGAGACATCTCATAAGCCCTTTTCCGACACATTCGCTGGATGTGTCCGGGAAAATCGCAATAGTTGCAAATGGGTCTGCCTTCAGCCGTCCATCGATACGTATTTCGGGGGCGGGGGGAGTTCGGTGCCGTGGGAGTTCTCTGGGGGTTCTGGTAGCGGTCATTCTGCGGCGGAACATACTGCCTGGGTGGTCGTGGCTGGTACACATGGGGCGGTGCAAATTCCGGGGTTGGTTCCTTGGGGTGTCTCTGGTACTGAGTCTGCTGCTGTGATCTCACCTGTGTCTGTTGTGATTGCTGCTGAGGGGCATGACTTACCTGGTCTACTCGTGAGGCTAAATTTGACACAATATCTGTCAGCTGGGAGATCTGTCCGGAGAGGTGATCGGTAACGTGCGTGGCAATGGCGCTAATATCCATTGGCTCATGGTCTTTGGTGTGCAAGTCTACCAAGTACTGAAGATTGCGCTCTTTTTCGGCGGCGGTTACGGCTTGTTCAAAGGTAGCGGGATGTTTACGTATCAGTGATACCTGCATGCGTCTATCGTATAGGCCATCAATGAAGTTTCCAGAGAGTTGAGCTTGAATGGGAGGCAAGTCGATTTCCGTATTTGAGTATAATTTGTGAGCGAGAAGGTTGATCCTCTCGCCGTACTGTTCCAAGGTTTCATTTTTCGTTTGTTTGAACCGTTTAAGTTGTTCTTGCACAGTTCTGAGGTCGTGCATACCGGCAAATCTTTCGGTCATCTCTCTTTTTAATACGTTCCATGACTGGGGGCGTGGCCCGTTGTCCACAATTCGAATGTACTGACGTTTGGCGGCACCGATCAAAAGTCGCCCAGCAATTAAGAGAGTCATTTTTTCATTACCACCACTACATCTGTAAACCTCATCCACAGTGTCGATCCATGTACGTAATCCATCAGAGTTCTGGCCATCGAATCTCTTGCTTTGACTTAGCACATCGGTTAGGAAAGGAGCCATCGCAATGTCATCTCCCATAGTGCACACGTTGGAATCCATTGCAAGGGTTGAGTAATGTTGGTCATCAGGAGCAGTTTCGTGAGCCATGTTGAACAGTCTTGTACGTTAACAGGTTAAAGTAATCAGCAATTAATCAACAACGAATTTTAAAACAGTCGGGAACAGCTGGGTATTTTACGTTATACGTGGTACTAACTGGTAAGGAGACGAGTGCAGACGACAGCGTCAGACGCTCGAACGTCCGTTCGTGTCGAATTGTGCGCCGCCGTCGGCACTGATGGACTCGGTGATGGTGATGTCGGAGATGTCGAAGTCGTTCTGGATGGTTGATGCTGTGAACGGAGCGGCGTCTGGTCGTGCTGAGGCTGAGTAGGGTGGGAGTAGCTCGTCTTCCGGTCGGATGAGACTTGGGGGTCCGTTCAAACAACAGTCTTCTATTACTTCCTTGTCGTGTAGAAGGATTAGGAGTGGGTACTCGTCTGGGGTCGCCGAACTAAAACCGCAGCACCGATGAAGATAGGGGGGACAGGTACAACGATGGAAGCGGAGGGTGGATGTAGTGGTCAAGTCGCAACCACAAAGATGGCAGAAGCCGCACTTGAAGCAGTATTTGTAGGAAGTGTTGGTATGACAGTGGCAGAAGTGGCCGTCTCGTCGGAGGTTGGTCCAGTAGGACCTGTGATAACTACACAGATCTTCCTCCACGTCCGAGTATGGGGTGCGGAGCTCGGCTACTGGGATGAGTAGGTCCCAGCACGTACAACTGCCGTGGGTGATATAGTCGAGGTCGTTGGCCGACACCCACTGACCTGCCTTGGCGCTTGGCTCGATGGGGACGGAGAGGCCGATGTGCAGTCCTCGTTGCGGTTGTTGTGCCTGGGCGAGAACTGCCTGCGGGTCTCGGCACCACTGTGACAGTCGCGTTATTTCTGCCCGTGCAACTGGCGTCGTCGAAGATGAGGTAGACGTGCGCGGTCTGCTGCGACCGTTCATCGGAAGGTCAGTCCGTAAAACGCAGCGGTGATAGTCCAGGATCCTTGTTGCTATTTCCACGCACAGGCACACGAAAGATAACCACGACTTATCCAACCCGGCTCTCAATTCGATCGGCGCTCGGTCCGTCCCCACACCAAACCAGATTACGATGAGGTAGTCACCCGAGATGTTGGACGGGAGCGATGGTACAGCTCGGCGTCTGGTGATGGTCTGACCTGCCGGGGGTCCTGGCCCCGGGTATTTATGCAAGTGCGTATATATACTACCGGAAAAGCCTGCATGCTGACGCACGCTGACCTTTGCCCGGGTGGAAGCACGTGTGCAACGCATGTGAATCATTTTGTGACGATGAGTTACTGAATAAGATGGCCGACGTGCGCCTGTTTTATGTGGGCTGTCAGGGTCTATAATTGATTCATTGCTTACGTTAATTGTGCGACCCTGCACCCGCAGTGTTTGGATAGCCGGGCTGTCGGCGTACATTATTGCCGAGCGGAGCTCGATTTCGTCGGTGTGCGCGTGGCGCGTATGTAGGTGAATAACGAAATGCGTGTTCGTGGCGCGCGTGATTGCTACAATAACTGCTACAATTTCCTAAATACTATTTTCATTTTTCCAGTTTGCCATGGACAAAGTCTTTCCGGACACAAAATAACCAGGGAATGGTTGATCGACAAACTACTTCCGAATATGGAGAATCCACTTAATGCCGAAACGACTTCGTCCCCTTTCGCTTCGCATTGTGCCTGATTTAATTGTTTTTTTATGATATTCATTTATGTTACTTCGAATTTCCGTCGATCAAAACGGATTAAAAACAGTTCGAAAAGAAACAACATATAAATATCACAGCAAACTCCACGTTGCGATCAGTGATAAATAACCAGTGTGATTACCGAGTTGACAAAACTTAAAATAGGATGGTTTGTACTATTTCAATTCAGCAAAGAGGACAGTCACCACCAATACTAAAAAATACTTCGAAGAACTGCGAAAATATCGTCACCACTTACCATAAATTGGTGCCAATCTTACACCTACCTAGGTTGAAGACGAGTAGCATGTCGCACTCGACAACTCGACATCTATGCACCATTGCTTGAATTTTGCATGGGCTTGACTTCCAAAGTTTGGGGGTCTGGATGCCAAGTTGGTGGTGTGGGGCTGGAGTCCTCCCAACTGAATGGGACCATGCACCTCTGACTACGTAACAGAACAAAACATTACGGGTCGAATGTTGCAGATATACGTTTGGTATTGATGCGCCCATCCGTTCAGTAGCCATGTATATTACGGCCTGTGTCCCAGCAACTTCGACTCATTTCAATTCAGCTGCACTTTGTATGGTATGATCTTGTTTTCGTGTTGACGTCGAATAATTCTTAATGTTATGAAGTATTCAAAAGTTATCGGTCAATTAACAAACTATTTGAAACGTAAATTTGAAGCCATAGTTGGGTCACCAATATAAGTTCAAACATGACTGCCATAAAACTCAGATCCAGCCCGGTTATGAGCACGACTATCAAAATACTACGCATCACGGAGCCAGATTTTCAACACGGAGGCAATTATTTTGATAGCTGAATAGGTGTGTTTAATTCTTAGTTACTGGCGGCACTGCACATCCTGTTTGACGCGCAGCTTCTCTCGTCAATTCATCGTTCGCATTTTCATTGACTAATTCGTACCCGCTTTAAGAAAATCCCACAGATGGTGTGCTTCAATTCAATGATTTTGCGCGAAATGTGCATGCGATGAACTTCTATGTTTGTGGCATCTAATGCTTGAATCATGAATGGTATTGACAATTTAACACAAGCTCGATTGCCCAATTACATACATCCAACTAAGCAACTACTTTGTAACTAAGTCCATACTATTTTTAAAAAGGTATGCTTGATATTTATTCCAATGGAAGGAGAGCATTGTTCCGTCGCTATTTTTACAGCCTTTCCTATTGACTCCTACTGCCTGTATTTCCCCTGTCTTGCACTGAATTCTAAATCGCATAAATTCAAGGATCCCATGAGATAGATGCCTTGCAAGTGCGCTCTGGAAAAAGTTTGAACTCGATAATTCAGCAGCTGCCGCATCGATCGCCAGCCTGACTGGGTTCAATGGTAAGCATTGAACCGTCCTGTGATGAACTACATATACATATATATATATTGATAACTATAGAGAACTATAGAACGAAACACTATATAAGAAGATAACTATAAACATATAACTATACACAAGCACTATAAACATGCGATGAAGATAATTATACGTAAAAGACAGTCACCATAGGTCAGACAGAAATTATACGCAGAAAAGTGTAGATTCATATCCAGCAATCCAGTATTGGTGTCGACAAACCATTAATTGTGGCACGGCAGATCTTTTTCGTTTTTAGCACCAGCATTACATCAACAATTTCTCCATTAATGTCATTTTCGAAACTTGGTCTCTAAATATAACCAGTAAAGGCTCAATTAGCAGCAAAGGCACTCCTTTGCAGCCTATATTTCGCGATGCTGACTTGGCGTTTTTTCTCCTCTATTAGAATTTTGGAACTCTCAACGCAAATAGTGTATGAAACAAAAGAACGCTTCACCCGCAATTTCGCTGGATGTGTACAGCTGAGAGTTGCTTTATGTCACTGCATCGAGCTAAATTCATCCGAGAGGAACGCGGGCGAATTGGTGTGTGAAATATGCCCATTGCCAGATTGTATGCTACTGAGCTAATTTCGCGCGATGTTTTATAGTCGGTCACCATAGTCATGACCATCACGATGAGGCGATTAGGAGTACCGTCCCTGCCTTTTTGCCAGACATTATCACGCATCATTCGCTTACACAAACAGTCCGCGTCTGGCGGGCGTCGTCGTTAAAACAGGCGTACAGCACGCGTCCTGCACACAGACACATCATGCATACATCGCGCACCTGTCTCACTAATAAGCTGTTTCAGGGCGGCGGAACTCTTACCCAGGAGCGACCCAGATGGATAATAGCGTCAGCACTTGACCAGCACGGCCGCTGCCGTATATTTCCCCGGGGAGCTCGACGGGGACGTTCTTCACCTGGCGCGCTCAGTCCCCGCATTCCGGTCCACTGGAACTGCGAGTTGCGGTCGTGATCACGTCGCCATTATGACGCTACTCGTCGCACAGCCATGGCTGGCGCCATAGTTTGTCTGTCGAATGAGTGTCGGGAACACTAGCGGATCCAGAGGGACCACCGAGGGAATTGTCCCTCCTTCAAGGCGTTCTGCGTCGAGACATACGCTTACGATTTTATAACCTGATATCGATCTTGGAGCAGAGGTATATTTCATGTTGATAGCCGTGGAGCCTTATGCTCCCAATTCAAAATATTTCCATAGCGTTAGGCGTCGGATGCAATGCTAATGCGGACATCGGGGGGTGTGGGGGGGATCTCCAGTAAAGAAAGAAAACAGGTAGGTTCCTGGTGTCATTCAAGAACTCTGAAATATGTACCCGCGACAAGCACGCCCGGATGCCCACTAGTTTGTGCGCGAAGAATATAGTTATAATCTATGAGACTCTGTCTCCATACAATATAATGCGACGTGCATTTATGAAAGTTAGCTTGCCTTCAGACGTCAATTTCATTGCCACTTACAGTGATATATTGCGCATATTGTTACTTTGCGTATTGTCATCTGGAACTATTTTCCACCATAGACGGCGAGCCGCCGACGGCGACGCCCGTGGCCCGCAACCCGTCCCCGACCGCCCGCCATTCATAATACGGCGGGGCGCGGAACCATTCCCTGAATGTTAATGGGCCCCAACGCTAAAGTTACAAGCATATTTTCATATTTGAAACGATAGGCGATGTGCCTGGCATGAGTTCCGCCACCATTAGAGTTGAGGCCGACAGGTTTTCTCGATATTGTTTAAGAACATGACGCTTATGGAAGTGGAATGGAACAGTTCAATACTGTCCTGAACTGTTGAGGAAGGCCTGTGGCCAAAATATATACAGTGCGAATTTTGATCTATTTCTTTGTTTGAATATGAGCATAAGGTTATTTGACGCGTTTTTTTTTTACTCATAATCATGATCAACGCAGCACTGCACCTAATCAAACAGACCTGTTTGATTTTAATACCTGTATTGAACTTACGTCGTTAATGATGCTTTTCATGATCTCTGCTGGACTCAGCGTTTTATATCGCATTTCCGCCCGTATCTTCTGCATCGAGGAGTAAATTAAAGTCACCAACCACTGCCAATTTGCGCAAATCGTCATGGACCCGCAGAACAGCTGTGATAACACGTGCACGCCAGAGTGTTGAACAACAGACTACCCATAAATATTCAGATTATGCATTGGCACCACAGCCACCAGCAGCCATTTGCCTCCAGGACAGGCATGCTGCAGAGTACAGCTCTCGCCAGTAACATGAGCACAAAACGACCTAACGCCACTCACAATCATCGTACGGCTCCATCAATCAATTCAGCTGATAACTGGCGAACGGTACGACAGGCGCAAGCCCAGGCCTGGTCACCTCTCAAGCTGGTCGTCGAGCATCGCTCGGGGCGAGGTCAGCACTAGACGGCGGTCAAGGTCAGGCTAGTGACGAGCGACGGCGATGCCCAAGCCCCCGCCCCCGTGCACGGGAAGGAGCCATCAGGGCCCAGTGATTGCATGACTCACATTCCTCGGGATCCGGATTAGGTGGACGGGGAGCTAGCGGAAGCATCCCATGCCAGCGCCACGCTTTTGAAAACAGCTTCTTTGTTGCAGCACTTCAAGTTCTACGGTCTTCACTCAGAGCTAGATCTGTTCTGTTTGGCTTTCACCACATCCCCCGAACTACTCGTAATCTAGGTACAAGGGTGGTTTCGTGGGAGAGTATCCAGTGCCAATGCGGCTCGCCACGAATATTCCACCGGCGCCGGCCCCCGGCAGACAGTCTGATCAGTCTGATCAGCTCAGTGTCAGCAGGCAAGCCGATCAGCACAGTGTCGGTGGCGGGCCGACACTGCGACGGGCCGACACAGGCCGACGGTATCGACAGGCAGATTGATCAGAGTAGTGTCGGCAGGTGGACCGACACTGCGACAGGTCAACATTGTTGACAGGTGGGTCACTGCGACATGTCGACATTGTTGGCAGTTGCACCGACACTGCGACAGATCGACACTGTTGGCAGATGGGCTGACACTACGACAGGCGGACACTGTTGGCAGGTGGGCCGACACCGCGATAGGTCGACACTGTTGACAGGTGGACCGACATTGCGGTATGTCGATAATGTAGGCAGGTGGACCGACACTGCGATAGGTCGACACTGTTGACAGGTGGGCCGACATTGCGACATGCCGACATTGTTGGCAGTTGCACCGACACTGCGACAGGTCAACTTTGTTGGCAGATGGGCCGACACTGTTGGCAGGTCGACACCATTGGCAGGTCGACAGTATCGGCAGGCAGGCCGACACTGTTGGCAGGTCGACAGTATCGGCAGGCAGGCCGACACTGTTGGCAGGTCGACACTATTGGCAGGTCGACAGTATCGGCAGGCAGGCCGACACTGTTGGCAGGTCGACACTATTGGTAGGTCGACAGTATCGGCAGGCAGGCTGACACTGTTGGCAGGTCGACAGTATCGGCAGGCAGGCCGACACTGTTGGCAGGTCGACAGTATCGGCAGGCAGGCCGACACTGTTGGCAGGTCGACAGTATCGGCAGGCAGGCCGACACTGTTGGCAGGTCGACACTATTGGCAGGTCGACAGTATCGGCAGGCAGGCCGACACTGTTGGCAGGTCGACAGTATCGGCAGGCAGGCCGACACTGTTGGCAGGTCGACAGTATCGGCAGGCAGGCCGACACTGTTGGCAGGTCGACACTATTGGCAGGTCGACACCATTGGCAGGTCGACAGTATCGGCAGGCAGGCCGACACTGTTGGCAGGTCGACACTATTGGCAGGTCGACAGTATCGGCAGGCAGGCCGACACTGTTGGCAGGTCGACACTATTGGCAGGTCGACAGTATCGGCAGGCAGGCCGACACTGTTGGCAGGTCGACACTATTGGCAGGTCGACACCATTGGCAGGTCGACAGTATCGGCAGGCAGGCCGACACTGTTGGCAGGTCGACACTATTGGTAGGTCGACAGTATCGGCAGGCAGGCCGACACTGTTGGCAGGTCGACACTATTGGTAGGTCGACAGTATCGGCAGGCAGGCCGACACTGTTGGCAGGTCGACACTATTGGTAGGTCGACAGTATCGGCAGGCAGCCCGACACTGTTGGCAGGTCGACAGTATCGGCAGGCAGGCCGACACTGTTGGCAGGTCGACACTATTGGTAGGTCGACAGTATCGGCAGGCAGGCCGACACTGTTGGCAGGTCGACACTATTGGTAGGTCGACAGTATCGGCAGGCAGGCCGACACTGTTGGCAGGTCGACACTATTGGTAGGTCGACAGTATCGGCAGGCAGGCCGACACTGTTGGCAGGTCGACACTATTGGTTGGTCGACAGTATCGGCAGGCAGGCCGACACTGTTGGCAGGTCGACACTATTGGTAGGTCGACAGTATCGGCAGGCAGGCCGACACTGTTGGCAGGTCGACACTATTGGTAGGTCGACAGTATCGGCAGGCAGGCCGACACTGTTGGCAGGTCGACACTATTGGTAGGTCGACAGTATCGGCAGGCAGGCCGACACTGTTGGCAGGTCGACACTATTGGTAGGTCGACAGTATCGGCAGGCAGGCCGACACTGTTGGCAGGTCGACACTATTGGTAGGTCGACAGTATCGGCAGGCAGGCCGACACTGTTGGCAGGTCGACACTATTGGCAGGTCGACACCATTGGCAGGTCGACAGTATCGGCAGGCAGGCCGACACTGTTGGCAGGTCGACACTATTGGTAGGTCGACAGTATCGGCAGGCAGGCCGACACTGTTGGCAGGTCGACACTATTGGTAGGTCGACAGTATCGGCAGGCAGGCCGACACTGTTGGCAGGTCGACACTATTGGTAGGTCGACAGTATCGGCAGGCAGGCCGACACTGTTGGCAGGTCGACAGTATCGGCAGGCAGGCCGACACTGTTGGCAGGTCGACACTATTGGTAGGTCGACAGTATCGGCAGGCAGGCCGACACTGTTGGCAGGTCGACACTATTGGTAGGTCGACAGTATCGGCAGGCAGGCCGACACTGTTGGCAGGTCGACACTATTGGTAGGTCGACAGTATCGGCAGGCAGGCCGACACTGTTGGCAGGTCGACACTATTGGTAGGTCGACAGTATCGGCAGGCAGGCCGACACTGTTGGCAGGTCGACACTATTGGTAGGTCGACAGTATCGGCAGGCAGGCCGACACTGTTGGCAGGTCGACACTATTGGTAGGTCGACAGTATCGGCAGGCAGGCCGACACTGTTGGCAGGTCGACAGTATCGGCAGGCAGGCCGACACTGTTGGCAGGTCGACACTATTGGCAGGTCGACAGTATCGGCAGGCAGGCCGACACTGTTGGCAGGTCGACACTATTGGCAGGTCGACAGTATCGGCAGGCAGGCCGACACTGTTGGCAGGTCGACACTATTGGCAGGTCGACAGTATCGGCAGGCAGGCCGACACTGTTGGCAGGTCGACACTATTGGTAGGTCGACAGTATCGGCAGGCAGGCCGACACTGTTGGCAGGTCGACACTATTGGTAGGTCGACAGTATCGGCAGGCAGGCCGACACTGTTGGCAGGTCGACACTATTGGTAGGTCGACAGTATCGGCAGGCAGGCCGACACTGTTGGCAGGTCGACACTATTGGTAGGTCGACAGTATCGGCAGGCAGGCCGACACTGTTGGCAGGTCGACACTATTGGTAGGTCGACAGTATCGGCAGGCAGGCCGACACTGTTGGCAGGTCGACAGTATCGGCAGGCAGGCCGACACTGTTGGCAGGTCGACACTATTGGCAGGTCGACAGTATCGGCAGGCAGGCCGAGCTGAACAGTGCCGACGGCGAGTGGTGGCCGTAATCTGGAGGAATTGTTTTCCAGCGAAAGGAGGCCGGGCTCATTTTGTCGATGCCTTTAGCGATAAAATTTGTTGACTGCGTCACGCCTGAAGCTGTTATACACAGGACCATAATGGACTATAATGCGCCTTCAGTATTTGCCGTCATTCTTCCAGCGCCATTGTTGGTTTCTTTTGCTCGCATTTGTAAATGTCATTAGTGCACGAATTCCTGGCGCCCTACTTCTGGTAGGCCACTGTACAGAGCGAATGAGTTCAATGGCATAAACGACGGTGACGACCTAATCATTCGCCGCCGATAATGCTTTCAAATGAATTGTGGCAATTCAAAGGCCTCGCTGGATATAGCTTGGTGCCAGTGAAGCACAAATACATGCTGCAAATGGTTGGGCGACTGCGAAACGCTAACCCGTCTTCGTCAACCTTGTCACCAGCCAGGTGACATCGTTGTAGACAGACGGTTGGCGGCATTTCACGGCATTTGTATGGACGTCCGTGGGACGTGTCGTCTTTGTACCGGGAATTCATGCGTTGTCGATGTGATTATACTTCCCACTGCAAGCTCGTGTCAATGACTCGGCTTAACCAGGTGAGGTAGCACCCAAGGCTTTTTTTTCATGGGTAGCACGCGGTATATATTCGGTGTCGGTGAAGCAGCAGAATTGCCAACACCAGTCTCAGGTATTCCGGCGAAGCAGATCTGTTAATTCCTGTGTAAGACAATCACCATGCTTACGTTGATGTGCAATCGACACAACGGAAGTCTGTAATATGGGTTAAAGTAGAATCGAGGAGTGTCACAAATTATTTCGGTGTAATCATCGATTGAAGATATTAAACTATACGGCTGTTGGGCGCTCTTTTTGGTTTATAAGCCCAAGACACAGCGCGGTATTATCACTTCATTTGGATATATAGCTGCACTGCGAGTGTCATTTTTTTTTAAATTCTAGCCTGTGGTATAATGCGCCGGAGTGAATTGTTCGCTTTTAAAATCAGCTTCCATTTTCCCCACATATTACTTAATGCAATTAATTACATTGATTACCACACGGAACGCGGGAAGGGTGAAAGTGGTCTTTCTACTCCTGAACCGAAAATAAGAGTCGCGTCAGAATTTCATATACGAAATAGAAAGTCCGAACTAAAAAAACCTATCTTCGGAAGCATTCGGGACAACTTTCATTAGTTGACTGAATTGTCGTAGTTGGAGTCAACGGTTGGAATCATAGCAACCAATATGGTTTGCGTCAGATTCACCGGGTATGATTCACACTTGCGTCCTTTATTGGGCGAAATGCGAAAAGTGCAAATTCAATAACATGGGAACGCAACGGCATGCGGCACCTGTGTCTCAACTTCACTTGCTCCCACCTTACACCGTGCTGAGGTTCTGCTTCTCAGTTAATATGTTGATACACTCCACTTATTGCACTCCACGACATCCCGTGGAACATCAAGAAGCGGCCTTCCGGGAACACGCGCTGGCCACCACAAGTCAATGGAGCCTCTCCACTAAATTATTCAAACGCACCAGTCGTCACCACGACACGACACTGGAGCCTCTCCACAATGTCAATCAAAGGACACCAGTCGTCACCACGACACGACACTGGAGCCTCTCCACTACGTCAATCGAGGGGTACCAGTCGTCACCACGACACGACACTGGAGCCTCTCCACTACGTCAATCGAGGGGTACCAGTCGTCACCACGACACGTCACTGGAGCCTCTCCACTACGTCAATCGAGGGGTACCAGTCGTCACCACGACACGACACTGGAGCCTCTCCACTACGTCAATCGAGGGGTACCAGTCGTCACCACGACACGACACTGGAGCCTCTCCACAATGCTACTCAAGCGTACCAGTCGTCACCACGACACGACACTGGAGCCTCTCCACTATGTCAATTAAGGCGCACCAGTCGTCACCACGACACGACACTGGAGCCTCTCAACTATATCACTAAAAACACCAGTCGTCATCCTATCAGTCGGGCTTCAAATTAACCAGCCCCTTTGTTTCAGATTTTCGAGTGGCTACTCAGGCAAAATAGCACGGGCAGTCGTCACCACCATGGGCGAATCAACGAGTGTTGCGCGCTCCGACCTGGATGCGCACCGTCAAAAACTGGAGCTGCTGAAGCAGGAGCAGCTTTGCTGGAGCAAAAACGTCACCGCCACACAGCCAGGTCAGCAGGTCGACCAGCACATGCTCGGGTCATACCATCACACTCTCGGGACACAGGTCACGCGGTCAGGTGGCAGACACGAGCATCAAGTCCGAAAACATGGCCGCCAGGCTAGAACCACCAACATGTAGGCTGCAAACAGCCGTCACGTCAGAAACACGACCATGTGTCGGAAATGTAGCCATTACATCAGGTCAGAAACATGAGTGATACACAGCCCGGGAAGAGAAGCAGTTTTACCGAGCAGGATTTCCACGGCCTGGACCGATTCCCACGATGTTCAGCCAGCAGTCGATAAAACGATCCGGCGCGCGCTTTCGCGGCGGCGACACCTCCGCGGGATATATTTTTTTTAAATAAAAATATTCGGGAGCAGGGAAATGTATCAACGTTACGTTAAAATTGGCATAGCCGCCGAACCATTAGACCGATTCACATGAAACCAACATCAAATCTTTCGCTTAACGCAGCAGAGAGCAAGTGCCGAAAGCGCTTGTATAAAGCTATTTGAGCATGAAGCTATACGCCCGTCAGAGGTCCAAATACCCGGCGTCTCGCCGGCCTCATTAGACAACAAGTTTTGATGTGATGTGTGTCAATCTAGCGTGACATAATGCTACATTGACACACAGTATACTCGCCGCTTTCCACCCACCTTCATGTTTACTACGAGTGAATATGCTCGCACATTGAATAATGCAAAACATACTGGAATTTGTCTAACTTCAGTATAAATATATTTCAACAAACTCTGAATATTGTGGTTCAAACTGGATCTATGCATACAAAGGCACGGAACATTTAGTGGTACGTTTTTAATGCGAACTCTCTCGTGCAAAATTACTTAGATTCTGTCGACTTCTATGGGCCGCTAGCATTGCGAGCTGCCGACTTTCCATCGACTTTTGCGACAGATGCGACAGGACCCTCAGTGACTGATTGTGGCGCATATGTTTCAAAATAAGCGTGAACGTTCCTCCGTCAGGACAGAAGCTGGCTTGTGGTTAACCACGATGTCCATACACTTACTTCGGTGAGAGAACTAGACACATGAAGGCAAAGCACAAGTAGAGTAGTTCCAGGCTTTTCAGAACAGCAAGATAAAGTGCGAATTAAGGAACACATGCAATACGTGCGCATTACCCAACTCACCAGCACCAGTTCCCAGGCTACTTCCACGCGACATGCTGCCTAGTTTCAGCTTAACTCATGTTTTAAAAGTCATGTTTGTGGTAATTGCAAATTCAATAACATTACAATACTATATGGATGTGCTGTTTCAT
Source organism: Ashinkailepas kermadecensis (assembly GCA_034440615.1). Lineage (NCBI taxonomy): Eukaryota > Metazoa > Arthropoda > Thecostraca > Neolepadidae > Ashinkailepas > Ashinkailepas kermadecensis. The sequence goes on from JAOTOM010004984.1 coordinate 160,185, forward strand.
AGTAGAGTCTGCGTTTGCCGGCGTTCGTTCGCACTTTTGAGAGAAGCAGCTGGCCCGTTTGTCGAGTGGCACGGTCATGTGCTGTAGCACGATCGAACATTTCTCGCAATGCTTACGATCCGCCAGCACTGATCTTGCGAGACTCAAACGGTGATGTTTCCGGAGGTTTTCGGCTGTCAAAAATCATAATTGTTGCACTTTTTTTGAAGAGTCTATCACACATCTTTTGCCAATAACAACGAGCTCACAAAATCAGAATCTGGCGCAGTTGTGTTACTCCACATGTTCCGTGCACTGATTGACAGTAACGAACGGAGGACACCACAAGCACGTCCTCCATCGGAGTACACAAAGACACCTAACATGTCTGGCGTGGAGGAGACCTATTAGTGAATTGTTATACTTAGCAGTCAGCTAGGCATATGTGGCTCGTAAGTGAGATATTTGCAAAATGTGAGGGCTATTTTTGTTTACTCACTCACTTCAGGCACGGCGGAGCCTCCAATTCGAACTAATTTGCGGAGCATCACCAAGTATTGAATGCGTAACAAGCAAGGGCGTCGCCACCGGGGGGCAGGGGGGGCAATCGCCCCCCCTGCCGTGAAACTGGGGGGCGCCGCCCCACTGAAATTTGAGGAGGCCCCTATCCGCAAATGCACAGCAAAAAAGGTGAGCAAGGAGGCCGACGGGGCAGAAGATCATGCTGTCAATGAGGCCTCAAGACTGACGAGGCCCCCAGGAAATATAATCAGGTCTCTATAAGAGACGTAAAACAGAGATTGGGAGGAGGCCCCCAGGACGAAAAGGAGGCCCATGACGAAAAAGAGGCCCCTATGACGAAAAGGAGGCCCCCATGACGAAAAGAAGGCCCCCAGACGTAGAACAGAGATTGGGAGGTGGGCCCCAGGACGAAAAGGAGGCCCCCTGGACGAAAATGAGGCCCCCCGGACGAAAAGGAGGCACCAGGACGAAAAGGAGGCCCCCAGGACGAAATGAGTGCACCCAAGGACAAAAAGGAGGCCCCCAAGACGTAGAACAGAGATTGGGAGGTGGCCCCCATGACGAAAAGGAGGCCCCCAAGACGAAGGGGAGGTCCCCAGGACGAAAAGGAGGCCCCTGGACGAAAATGAGGCCCCCAGGACGAAAAGGATGCCCCCAGGACGCAAAGGAGGCCCCCAAGACGTAGAACAGAGATTGGGAGGAGGCCCCCAGGACTAAAAGGAGGCTCCCAGGCCGAAAAGGAGGCCCCAAGAACGAAAGGGATGCACCCAAGGACAAGAGGGAGGCCACAAGACGTAGAACAGATATTGGGATGAGGTCCCCAGGACGAAAAGGAGGCCCAAGAACGAAAAGGAGGCCCCCAGGACGAAAAGGAGGCCCCTAAGACGTAGAACAGATACTGGGAGGTGGCCCCCGTGACGAAAAGGAGGCCCCAAAGACGAAAAGGAGGTCCCCAGGACGAAAAGGAGGTCCCCAGGACGAAAAGGAGGCCCCCAGGACAAAAAGGAGGCCCCCGGGACAAAAAGGAGGCCCTAAGACGTAGAACAGAGATTGGGATGAGGTCCCCAGGACGAAAAGGAGGCCCCTAAGACATCGAACAGACATTGGGAGGTGGCCCCCATGACGAAAAGGAGGCCCTAAGACGTAGAACAGAGACTGGGATGAGGTCCCCAGGACGAAAAGGAGCCCCCAGGACGAAAAGGAGGCCCCAGGACGAAAAGGAGGCCCCCAGGACGAAAAGGAGGCCCATAAGACGTAGAACAGACATTGGGAGGCGGCCTCCATGACGAAAAGGAGGCCCCCAAGACGAAAAGGAGGTCCCCAGGACGAAAATGAGGCCCCCAGGACAAAAAGGAGGCCCCCAGGACGAAAAGGAGGCCCTAAGACGTAGAACAGAGATTGAGAGGTGGGCCCCAGGACAAAAAGGAGGCCCCCAGGACGAAAAGGATGCCCCAGGACGCAAAGGAGGCCCCCAAGACGTAGAACAGAGATTGGGAGGAGGCCCCAGGACTAAAAGAAGGCCCCCAGGACGAAAAGGAGGCCACCAGGACGAAAATGATGCCCCAGGACGAAAAGGAGGCCCCCAGGACGAAAAGGAGGCCACTAAGACGTAGAACAGACATTGGGGGTGGCCCCCATGACGAAAAGGAGGCCCCCAAGACGAAAAGGAGGTCCCCAGGACGAAAAGGAGGCCTCCAGGACAAAAAGGAGGCCCCCAGGACGAAAAGGAGACCCTAAGACATAGAACAGAGATTGGGAGGTGGGCCCCAGGACAAAAGGGATTCCCAGGACGAAAAGGATGCCCCCAGGACGCAAAGGAGGCCCCCAAGACGTAGAACAGAGATTGGGAGGAGGCCCCAGGACTAAAAGGAGGCCTCCAGGACGAAAAGGAGGCCCCCAGAACGAAAAGGAGGCCCCCAGAACGAAAAGGATGCACCCAAGGACGAAAAGGAGGCCCCCAAGACGTAGAACAGAGATTGGGAGGAGGCCCCCAGGACGAAAAGGAGGCCCCAAGACGTGGAACATATATCGGGAGGAGGCCGCCAGGAGGAAAAAGGGGCCCCCAGGACGAAAAGGAGGTACCCAGGACGAAAAGGAAGCCCCAGGACGCAGAACAGAGATTGGGAGGAGGCCCCCAGGACGAAAAGGGGGCCCCCAGGACGAAAAGGATGCCCCCAGGACGAAAAGGAGGCTCCTAGGACGAAAAGGATGCACCCAAGGACGAGAAGGATGCCCCCAAGACGTAGAACAGAGATTGGGATGAGGTTCCCAGGACGAAAAGGAGGCCCCCAGGACGAAAAGTAGGCCCCTAAGACGTAGAACAGAGACGTGGCCCCCATGACGAAAAGGAGGCCCCCAGGACGAAAAGGAGGCCCAGGGCGAAAAGGATGCCCCAGGACGCAAAGGAAGCACCCAAGACGTAGAACAGAGATTGGGAGGAGGCCCGCAGGACTAAAAGGAGGCCCCAGGACGAAAAGGAGTCCCCAGAACGAAAAGGATGCACATAAGGACGAAAAGGAGGCCCCTAAGACGTAGAACAGAGATTGGGAGGTAGCCCCCCAGAATGAAGGCCCCAGGACAAAAAGGAGGCCCCTAAGACGTAGAACAGAGATTGGGAGGTAGCCCCCAGAATGAAGGCCCCAGGACAAAAAGGAGGCCCCTAAGACGTAGAACAGAGACGTGGCCCCCATGACGAAAAGGAGGCCCCCAGGACGAAAAGGAGGCCCAGGACGAAAAGGATGCCCCCCGGACGCAAAAGAAGCACCCAAGACGTAGAACAGGGATTGGGAGGAGGCCCGCAGGACTAAAAGGAGGCCCCAGGACGAAAAGGAGTCCCCCAGAACGAAAAGGATGCACGTAAGGACGAAAAGGAGGCCCCTAAGACGTAGAACAGAGATTGGGAGGTAGCCCCCAGAATGAAGGCCCCAGGACGAAAAGGAGGCCCCCAGGACGAAAAGGAGGCCCCCAGGACGAAAAGGAGGCCCCCAGGACGAAAAGGAGGCCCCAGGACGAAAATGAGGCCCCCAGTACGAAAAGGAGGCCCTCAGGACGGAAAGGATGCCACCGATACGGGCAAGAAGCCACCCAGGTTAGACGAAAAGGCTTCCGATGGGTGGCAGGATAGTCTTAATTTGGAAAACGAGGCCCCCAAGACGGAAGAGGATGCCCCTGCAATATAAAATTAAGACATGATAGGGGAGATTTCTCCGGACGCAATAGGGGCCCCATGACGGTTAAGAAGGTCTCCGCAGGAATGAGAGAAGGCCACCGAGACCAGCCAGATGAGGCCCATATTTTGGAAGGGGAGGACCCTAGAAGAGAAGATCTAGGACTAGGACTCAAAAGCACCCTGCTAAGAGGATAATGAGGCTCCAAACACAGATAAGGAGGCCCCCATGACGTGAGAGGAGGCCCCTAATTTAAAAAGTGAGTCACCTAGGAGAGGGTAGGAGTCCCCAGAAACCGAGAGAGTGTCAAAAATGGCACGGAGGAAACCAGGATTGCAAAAGAGGCCCCAACACCGGAAAGGCGGCCCCAGAATATGAGAGGAGGCCCTAAGACGGAAAAGGAAGCCAGTGGATATGAGATGAGGTTTCGGAGACGCAAAAGCAGGCCCCAAACAGGTGAGGTTCCACCGAGATAGAAAAGGACGATCCAGAGACGTGGCAGGAGGCACCTAATTGGGAAGAGAACGACACAAGATTGGAAATGAGACCCCATGATGAACGAGGAGGCCCCTAAAACAGGAGATAAAGGCCATTGGATAAGAGAGATGGCTCCCAGGCCGAAAAGAAGTCTCGAAGACGGCTAAGAAGGTCCCCGGGAAATAACAAGGCCACTAAGATAGGAAAGGTTGCCAGTAATTTGGCAGAGGAGGCGCCTGGGAGAGAAGAGGAGTCCACCAGGAGATAAGAGACCACCCCTAAGATGGGTAAGGATCGAATCCACACGCAGAGCAGGAGGTCCCCAAGAAGTGAGAGGAGGCCCCTAATTTGAAAAAGAAGGCCTCTAGAAGAGAAATGAGGCACCTGCCGGACTCGAGAGGAGTCCCTCAAGAAGGAGTAGGTCTCCAGGACCAAATGAGATCCCGAAGACCGGAAAGAGTTCCCAGGAAACGAGAGGAGGCCCTTAAGATGGGAGTGGTAACAGGTATGGAAGAGGTGAGGTTTCCAAAATTGAAGATCCCTCAAAACTGGTAAGGCTTTGCCATGATAAAGGAGGAGGCCCACGAGCATGGCAGGAGGCCCCTAATTTGGCAGATAACCCCCTCGAAGATGAGAGGAAGCCCCATGCCTTGTTAAAGGGTCCCCAGAATGCAAGAGGAAGCTCTCCAAGACGGGAGAGGAGGACCATTGAATATGGAGGAGGGTAGGATACACAAGAAGTCGAAAACCAGTAAATAGGCTCTAGGAAATGAGACGAGACCCTTAAGACGCGACAGGAGGCCTATAATTTGCAAGAAGAAACCATTAAGAAATAGTAGGAGTTGTGTCGGGGTACTTTAAAATCACGATATGGGCCCCAAAAGATCCGGCCGGGGCCCCCGCGAATTATGCTGAGCCTGGGGTACCAAAAATTCACGCCCGGGCCACGAAAATCATGCCAGGGACACGACAGGTCGTACCGTGCCCCAACAGTCTGATTGGGACCAAAACAAATGAAGCCGGAGCAACGAAAAACAATCCGGACATGGATATTCACTTTGGGGGCCCAACAATGACGCCAAAAGAGGAAATACACTGAGATAGGAAAGGGTGCTTGTAATTTAGAAGATGAGGCACCTGGGAGAGAAGAGGAGTCCACCAGGAGATAAGAGCCCACCCTTAACACGCGCACTGGAGGGGGGGGGGGCGAAATCCGCCCATCCCTGCGGTTTTTCGCAAATAACTGCAGATTTTACCGGTCGATATACGCGATTTTCGGGGTACCTGCTTAAAAATGAACGGCGCGTCGTTTAAAGCAAGAAAAATGGAAATCGCCCGAAACTTTTTCAAGTTAGGGGCCGCTAAAGTAAAAAAATGTTATAGCGCCAGACCACAAAAATCGGCGCAGATGCGCTCCCAGTATACTGACAAAAGGGAAGTGTTCTAGGCAACACTAGGGACTTGTTTGATGCATATTGATATGCTGTATAGTTTCAAGGTCATGTTAGGTCACCAAGGTCAAGTCAGGTCAAGTTCATGACAGGTTAATGGAACCAAACTTGATCAACTGGAATGTTGCCATAAATGCACTACTGGTTGTCATTTGTACTGTTTATCATTGCGTTTCCATACTTTATTCATGTACTTCACTCCCTTCTTCACGAAGCCGATTGCTCCGAGCTGCCCGACGGAGCAGTCGGGCGGGCGGCCGGTTCCGGTAACTGGAACAGGTAACTGACCTGATAAAGTGGTGCTATGTAGGTGACCTGAGGTCAAATGTTGGGTCTATCATCTGCATTGCATCATTAGTAATGTCCAAAACATCATTGATGCCCATTTTTGAGCATTTAAACACAATCACAGCGATCCACAACGATGACAAGCCAAGCCACGCAAAACCGGAATATTTGGCCAATCTGACCTCATTTGACCTTCAAGATATTGACCTAAGGTCACGAAAATTGCACACAATAGAGTTCACTACCGTGCCCATCCATCCTGCGAATTTCGTTCCTCCAGCCTTACTAGGAGCCGAGATCTTAGGGGGGGGGGCGGAATCCGCCCTCCCCCCCCCTCCAGTGCGCGTAATTCTCAGAGGCCCTCCAGGGCGCGTGTTAAAATGGGCAAAGATCGAATCAAAACCCAGAGCAGGAGGCCCCCAAGACGTGAGAGGAGGCCCCTAATTTGAAAAAGAAAGCCTTTAGAAGATAAAAGAAGCCCCCTACCGGACACAAGAGGAGTCCCTCAAGACGGAGTAGGCGATCTCCAGGGCCGAATGAGGCCCTGAAGACCGGAAGGAGTTTCCAGGAAATGAGAGGAGGTCCTTAAGATGGGAGTTGGTTGCAGGTATGGAAGAAGGTGAGGTTTCCAAAATTGAAGATCCCTCAAGACGGGTAAGTCTTTGCTAGGACAAAGGAGGCCCACGAATCGTGGCAGGAGGCCCCTAATTTGGCAGAGAATGTCCCTGGAGCATGAGAGGAAGCACCATGCCATGCTAAATTGGACCCGGGATGTAGGAGGAGGCCCTACAAGATGGGCCATTGAATATGGAGGAGGGTAGGACACAAGAGGAGACATCAGAAACCGGTAAAGAGGCTCCAGGAAATGAGACGAGACCCCTAAGACGCGAGAGGAGGCCTATAATTTGCAAGAAGAAGCCCCTAAGAAATGGTAGGCGTCGTGCCGGGGTACTTGAAAATCACTGTGTGGGCCCAAAAAGATCCGGCCAGGGTCTTTGAAAATCACGCTGAGCCTGAGGTGCCAAAAATGCACGCCCGGATCATGAAAATCACGCTAGGGGCACGACAGGTCGTACGGTTCCCAACAGTCTCATTGGGACACAAATGAAGCAACGAAAAACAATCCGGGGCAACGAAAAATAATCTGGACATGGATAATCACTCTGGGACCTCAACAATGGCGCCAAAAGCCTCCAAAACGCATTGGACCCCCAAAAAGTGTCGAGGCCGCTATAGCTCGCGCCAGGGATCTAAGAAAATGACGTCGGGGCCCAAAAAGATCACATTGGACTCAAAAAAGTCCCGTCGCAGCCCTTGAAAATCACACTGGAGGCCCAGAAGGTTGCGCCGGGGCCCCAAAAGTTGCAGCTCCCCAAAAATCAATCCTTAACCGAAATGTCACTCTGGGACAAAAAAAAACTCCTTTAGTGGCCGCAGTGCTATATGAAAGGGGCAAATTCCCCCTCCATCCTGAGAAGGATAAGCTCCCAAGAATCGTGCCGGGGCCTCAAAAATCGTACTGGGACCACCAAAATTCGCGTCGGTCCACCAGAATTCGCGTATGGGTCTCCAAATAAATACGGCGATCCCCGGAAAACTCGCTCCGAGGCCCGAAAAATTGCAACAGGAACCGCCAAAATCGCGTTGGGGCCACAGCTAAATACAATGCGTCCCACAAACTCGAACCAGGCACCTCAAATATCGCGCTCGGGACCCACAATTCCCATCGGTAGTCCCGTCGAGGCTCTACAAAATTGGCGTCTAGGGCCACACGTAAGCACAGTGTAACCACAAACACCGGATCTGTATCCGAAAAAAATCAAGCTGGAGCCCTCCAAAATAAGGAGGGATTCCAACAACTAAATGCCCAGGAAAAAAAATGGCTCTGGAGCACCGAACATATTATCAGATGCCTTCTCAAATTGCGTACGGCACCGAAAAACAAACCGGATCTCGAACAATCGAGGTGGGATACAAAAACATGGCGCCAAGGGCTCAAGAAATCAGGCCGGGATTCGGACTTTTAAAAATCAGAAAGGATTCACAAAAAAATCGTATTGGGCCCAGAAAACTGGGGTTGAGTCTCCAGAACCACGCGCCTGGGCGCGATAAGCCGCTCTGGGACCTAGAAACATTGCACCGAAGCCCCGAAATTGTACTGGGGCCCCACAAGTGTGCGTCAGAAGGCCAAAATAAACACATCGGGACCCTAAAGGCCTGTTTACATGCGACGGAATTCCGGCAGAATCGTGCGTCGGCAGACCCGACGTCCGCGACGTCGGCGGCAGAAATTGGCAGGGAGCGGCAGAAAGTAGTAGGCGGCGGCAGAAATTAGCAGACGGCGGCAGACTCTGACGTCACGCTTCATTCTGCCAACGTCATACGAGCAGGAGACGTCATCTATCCAGTGCGCTATGAAGCGTCTCGGTTATTTGTTTACTGTATAATAAGTGATCCATTGCACTATTAATTGAGTCAAGCAGTACCGCCCAGGTTAGTACCTCCAGAGCATTAATGCCCAGGCATTTGGCACTACATCATTACAAGAAGGGCCCCTTTTCTTGACGACGCGGTAGTGAGGTTACCATAATAATACGGATGCAGGGAAAAATATTTATACTACAGAGCTGAAAAAGGCTAAAATAACTGGATTGTACAAAACTGTTTCTCATCCCTACCGGGATTAAGAAGGGCCCGATAACCAAGCGGGGTCTTTCTCCCCCCCCCAAACTTTGAGACCATTCCTGTGCCACCTGAATATATGGGGGAGGGGGGATTCCACGTACTAACTGCGGAATTGTGTGCAATTTATTGCAATTTATTTCGGGCATTGTGTGCGTCCTGAATGCACTCCCTATCTTCCTCCCACATTCGCAATGTCACCGTCGCCACGCTATTGCGTGTAGTGGTTTGTATAGGGTATGTCCTGAATATCGCTCGTCACCTGTGACCGCCATTGCATGGGTGTCACTTCTTGAAATTGATTGGGTGGAATGGGGGGGCAATTGATGTTTTTGATGGACATTTGGTCTGGAGAAGGACACCATCAGCTAAAAAAAACTCATTGAGCAGAGGTGGGGATTTACTCAAGCGTTCTGGAAGGACGCCTCCATAGGCTCAATGATTAAGCTTCGGTCTGATTGGAGGGAGGAATCAATAAAACGGAATTGAAAAAAAAAGAAGTTTCATTATGTTGTTTTAAATCTTACATTATTTTTCATATATATACATATATACATATATATATAAATAAATATATATATATATATATATATATATATATATATACATATATATATATATATATATATATATATGTATATATATAAATATATATATATATATATATATATATATATATATATATATATATATATATATATATATATATATATATATATATATATATATATATATAGATATATATATATATATATATATATATGTTAAAACACAGAACAATGGGAGCATAGCTTTATTCACAACGTTTCGGCTAACGCCTTTCTCAAGTTTCTCAAGTGGAAGAATGTCGAAAAAGTTACTATGGGGAAACGGGACGGGGGATATGGGGCTATAATTAGGGAACATCGTTCAGACCTCAGATACCATAGAATTTATAATGCTATGGTGGTGCATGTTGATGAAGAAGACCATCTCCCAACTTGGAAAGAAGCATCCGTTCTTAGTGGTGGACTTGGGAAGAGGTGTCGGAAGACAGTGGAATCCGCGTATACTGCCACACGTGAGAATATCAATGGTGTTTCGGATAGTTTCAAAATTGCAAGTGTTGTAGCGGAACTGATTGTTGAACATATTGAAAAGGGATAGGTTAAACATCACTGTCGTACTTATTTGGTCGTTTCCAATGTACTGTTTTCACTGTCTCGTTCATTCAGTGTCAACACATGCGAAGTGCTTTATGATTTATGTCTCGTGACCTGTGTTCGAATTGGGAAGGAAGAGAGGGGAAAAAGTAAAGGGAAAAAAGAAGAAGAGGAGAACTGAAAAAAGAAGAAAACAAAAGAAGAAAAAGACGACAAGTGCTAAATACTCCCATGCCTGTAAATTGTTCATAGCTTGAGAAAGGCGTGAGCCGAAACGTTGTGAATAAAGCTATGCTCCCATTGTTCTGTGTTTTAACAATTTGTCATTCCATCTTAACTAGTACAAATATATATATATATATATATATATATATATATATATATATATATATATATATATATATATATATATGTATCAATATATATATATATATATATATATATATATATATATATATATATATATATATATATATATATATATATATATATATATATATATATAAATATATATGTATATATGTATATATATATATATATATATACATATATATATATATATATATATATATATATATATATATATATATATATATATATATATATATATATATATATATATATATATATATATGTATATATGTGAAGAATAATGTAAGATTTAAAGCAACACAATGAAACTTCTTCTTTTTTAAATTCGGTTGTAAAAACTAGCAGCAAATCCAAAGATTTGAAACTTAGATTTGATGAACTTGGACTTGAGGATTTCAAACATTAATTTGGCCACCTCAATTATTGATTCATTCACTAAATCAGGTTAGCAAGCATTAAAAAATACTGCATTTAAACATTTTTGGCTATAAATATCCAGTAATGTCCTCAATTGCATTATTTACCCTGGGTTCACCATCCATAGATTTCCCAGAATTCCTTCATACACATATGTGGTTATGGAAAAACATTAAATAACAAACATAGGTACGTAGTACCCTGTGGTGTGCCCTCAATTCATTTCAGTCTGCCCATTGCGTTCATTGTCATGTAGGTACCCATTATGTAGTTCATGATATATTACAAAGGACAACGGAAAGCACAATTTACTCACCAATATCCCCATCCATGACAATCAGTACTTATTTTGCTAACGTAGAAGTTGCCTACCCGCCTAAAATCCAAACAGCAACAACAGAAGAAACCTTCCCACGCTCGCGTCTGACGGCAGAACGCGGCAGACAACTTGAAATATTTGAAGTTGCCTGCCGCCGACGTCGCCGACGTCGCTGAAACTACGAAATCAAAATTACTATGGCTAATACATTGCGTGACATCATCCATTTGTGCTGTGACGTCAGAGGATCCGCACGTCGCCGACACCGGGTTCTGCTCGATTCTGCTCGGTTCTGCCGGGTCCTGCTCAGTCCTGCCAACGTCACGATTCTGCCGGGATTCTGTCGGTTTTCTGCCGCGTGTAAACAGGCCTAAAGAGCACAACGGGGGCCGAAAATACAACTGGCCCTCCAAAGCGCACAGAGTCTAACAAAAAGCGACAGGGCCTTAACACACGTTGCAGCCATAAATATACATACCGGGAGGTCTAAAAAATACACCGGAAGCTCTCAAGGCACACAGGGGTCATGGTAACGCACAAGAGCCTGAAAAAGTGGCTGATGCCGCAAAAGGCAACATGGTTCCAAAACAAACAAAAAGACCTGGCGCTAAATATACACATCGGGATCTTTGAAAACGCCCTGACATGTCAAAAAATCCTCGGTGCACAAAAATGCAACAAACCCTAAAACGAGCAGGGGGTTCGAAAATGTTTCAGGCCCATAACAAAAATGGATTGGAGTCTTAATACACAATCATAGAGCAAGAAAAAGGCAATGGGTCCAAAAAAGAATGCTGAGGCAGGGCCTCGGTTCGGTAGCCAATCTGGGAGGATAGCAGCAAAGATATGAAGTGCATCAAAGCTCAGCGGAAACCGCGTTTCATAACTACCAGAAAATGTGGGAAGTAGGAAACTAATGATCGAATTTAATCAACCGACTTTTCGCAGCGAACGCCCATACGAAGCATTCCATGACGTCAAATATGGCGCAAGTGTATCATGTGGCAGCAATTAGCAAAACGCAGAAGGCCTCGCAGAGGCCGTAGCATCGCACGAAGTGTGGCGAATGCACCGAATACGAAAGATGGGTGTGCACGTGTACTGACGTTGCCGTCGTGGCGACCGGGTGCTATGAACTGGAATGCCTGAAATTATGAAATTTTGTATTTTAAAGTGGTGGGTAATACATTTTAAATTGAAGTTTTGGGCCTAATACATCTTCGAAACCCTGCTCGTTTTAGGGCTTTGTTGTTTTTTTGTGCACCGAGTATGTTTTACGTGGCAGGGCGTTTTCGAAGATCCCGATGTGTTTATTTAGCTCCCGGTCGTTTTGTACGTTTGGAACCATGTTGTCTTTTGTGGGCCCAGCCTCTTTCTCAGGCCCTTGTGCGTTCTCATGGCCCCTGTGCGCCTTGCGAGCTTGCAGTGCATTTTTTTTAGAGCTCCCGGCATGTTTATTTAGGACTGCAACGCATGTTTTAAGGCCCTATCGCTTTTTGGGAGACTCGGTGCGCTTTGGAAGGTTAGTTGTATTTTCGGGCACCGTTGTACTCTTAGGGTCCGGCTGTGTATATTTGAGGCTTCTGATGCACATTTGTGGGGCCCCAGTACGATTTTGGGGCTTCGGTGTGATTTTTCTGGGTAGCAGCGCGACTTATCGCGCCCAGGCGCGTGGTTCCGGAGACGCAACGCCAGCTTTCTGTGCTCAACGAGATTTTTGTGGATCTTTTCTGTTTTTTTTTTAAAGTCCGAATCCCGGCCTGATTTTTCGAGCTTCTGGCGCCATGTTTTTGCATACCACCTCGATTTTTCGAGATCCGGTATGCTTTTCGGTGCCATACGCAATTTTTTAAGGCATCTGGAAAAAAATTTTCGGTGCTCCAGAGCTATTTTCCTGACCCGAACATTTATTATTGGAATCTCTCCTTTTTTGGAGGGCTCCAGCTTGATTTGTTTGGGATACCGATCCGGTTTTGTGGTATAGGTGTAATTGCAGCAGTGTGAGGTAACTTATCAAGGTACCAAAATAAAACCTTAGAACTAGGTGGTAGAGTTAGGGTTGAAATCCGACCAATCAGAAACCGTAGTGGTAGATTAGGCCCCTCCACAGGACAATTTAGTCGATAACTAATTATATTATTTCGAAATGGCCCCTTTGACAAAATAGCGGTCGAAATCCAAGGACTTTTTAATGGGCGTAGGTGCCCCCGCCCCCTGCAAATCCGTTTTCCCCCTCCTGCTTGACGCAAATATAGGTACTCCACTGGTCCCTCCATAATTTTACGAAACATACGCCCATGGGGCAAAACCAACATTGAGGGGACAAATTACCCCTCACAAGCATACAATACAACATCCATGCCCCATATAAAATGGGATGAATTATGTTTTCAAATGCATTTTCTTCCAACAAACTTCTTTTCTGTTATTACGGCCTGCATGATTAGAGCTTCCCAGCTTCCATACCTTCTCAGTCATTTACAAAACGGTACAGCACAGCGAAAACGATGGGCGTGACGGCGTGGAATTTGAAGGTTTGACTTATGTATGCACTGACATTGTTGCATTGTCGCATTGTCATTAATGCATTGTTGTTCAATGCTTGTTCTTGCCGTGAATTTATTCGCTGAGGATATATTTTAGCTCGTGTGACAGTTGCCTTGCAGCCAGCACCAAATGTTATAAAAATAAACAAATTCCTAAGATGGCGCTCAGAAAACCAATGCAATCCACTTCTCGTTGTCACCTTTGCGAAATTGTCGTCCTATGACTGAGAAATGATCGTTCAAGCTTTGCTTATGACATCAAGCTGGTGGGAATAAATAACAGTAGTGATGAATCTAGCTATATTCAGTTAGACTTGGAGGACTTAAAAGTGGGTTGATCAATGGCAGATATCTGTAAGATATGCTTAGCACCAGCCCCGCCAGCTCGCTGCAATCTAGAGGCCAGCGGGAAGATTCGAGAAAGCATTGAGACGTTGGTTTGTTTTGGCACTTATGTATTTATCCAAATATTACTTATTTATACCCTGGTATGGCCCAGTTTTCAGCGAAAATGATTAGTGCTATTGCGTTTTGAGTAAATGATGCACCATGCCAAGAACAAACAAAACACCAATATGAAATCATATTCCCCATTCTCGAACCATAGTAAGAGCCTAAAAACAATATGAAACCCAAACACAATGGAGGCCCCCTTTCGGGGAACAGGAGGCCCCCTTCCGACCTTGCCCCCCCCCCCCCCCTGGAAGAATTCCGTGGCGACGCCACTGGTAACAAGTACTAGTAGTTGGGTTTTTGTCCCGGTAATCTTGAGCTTGCTTTTTGAAGCCAGTTTATTAGCTCTTCGAGCATAACACAGATTGCCATTTGCAAATCCGGTCCAATCCATATCTGTATGAACCAATCCAATCCGTATTGATGTCCGTACCAGATACAAGTATCCATCTGTTATCCAATCCATTAAAAAAAGCAAAATAGTTAAAACCTGATTGATTGCAGTAACCAATAGGATGTAGACCAGAAACATTATGCAATATTTTAGCTAACAAGACACAGAAAAAATACAAATTAACGTTTGGTGTGAAATGTGGACTACAATTTTCATGAGCAGCATGATATCTTACCAAGCATAACGATGTCACTTCAGATCACATGTGCAAATTGGGCGGTCCTCTACCTATCCTCCGCTAGCTCATGGTGCGTGAGCATGAACAAGGCTTACCAGAAACAGGACAACTACCAAATAATCTAGTAAGATAAATGTAATAACATGAACTTCAAATGAAATACTAAAATATCCACCTTGTTCACATGCAAATTACTGTCACTATCTTAACACGCGCCCTGGAGGGCCTCTGCAAATTACTCGCAGTGGAGAGTGTGGGGGGGGGGGGCGATTCCGCCCCCCTAAGATCTCGGCTCCTATCCCTCCCCGTCTTTCCGGTCATATCCTCACATCCCGTCCCGGGGGTTGATACACCCCCCCCCCTCTAATCTCCAAACTAAGCGTCGCAGGAAAATGAAAGAGGTGTCATCAGAAAGCGCTCGACGAGTAGGGCCAGAAACTACCAACAAAATGCTATCCCCCCAAAAGTGACGTCACTAGGTTTTCGCGACTTATATCATGTTTTTGGCTCTGGGGAGTTCATTTTGGGGAAGATTTGAGAAAAAAATGGAATCAGAAAAGGAAGGCGAAATCGACCATTGCCGTAAATTTTTTGCCCACCCAAAAATGATTTTCTTTCTCAAAATTTCAAAATTTTGAGTTCTCAATTTTTTTTAATTTTTATTTATCTAACGGGTAGAGCCGACCGAGAAAACGTTGTTCGATGTCAACTTGCTCTCATAAAAAATACTTACTTTAGCCAGAATCTTCAATTTTAACCCTAATGGGCAAATATGCAAAACTAATAAGTAATCAAAAACGGGAAAAAAAATATCTGGTGCGCTTTGTTTCGTCCCTAAAGATAAGCAAACGCTGGAAGTTTCAGTAAAATATCTTGATCCGTTAAAGCGTGACGACCAAGTTGAGCTTTTTATGGAGGTGACCTCACTTGACCTTGACCAACTCATTGACCCCAGATAACCTGACCTCAAAATCTTAACATAACATGTCAAATTGATGTGGAAAAAGGTATGCCAAATTTCGGTGCGCTGCCAAACGTCGTTCTTTCACTATCTGCGGAAAACCTTAAAGGGGGTGGGGGGCGCATATCAACCCCCCCCCCCGAGACGGCGCGGTCTATGACAGCTAGGGTAACGGCATTTTCATGGTAGATGGGTATGGTGGTGAACTCCATTGTGTGCAATTTTCATGGCATTAGGTCAATATCTTCAAGGGCAAATGAGGTCACATATCTCATATTTGGCTTGTTGTGCGTGGTTTGGCTTGACATGGTTATGGATCGCTGCGATTGTGTTTAAGTGCTCAAAAATGGGCATGAATGATGTTTTGAACATAACTAATGTTGCAATACAGATTATAGATCCGGCATTTCACCTCAGGTCACCTATATATCGGCACTTTATCGGGTCAGTTACCGGTTCCAGTTACCGGAACCGGGCCGCCCGCCGCACCGGCGGGCGGCCCAGCGCAATCGGCTTCACGAACAAGGGCTATAGTACATGGATGAAGTATGCAAACGGTTCACAATGACAAAAACTGAAGTTTTCAGTAGGGAGTAACATGCAAAATGACATGAATCGCATGACTGTGATTTGCGTTTATGACAAACTTCCAGTGGAACAAGTTTGGTTCCATTGACCCCTCATGAACTTGACCTGAATTGACCTCGGTGACCTAGCATGATCTTGAAACAATATAGCATAACAATATACATCAAACAAGTCGCTAGTATTGCCATGAACACTTCCTTTTTGTCGATATACGGGAAGCGCATCAGGGCCGATTTTTGTGGTCTGACGCTACGAAATGCTTTGACTTTGACGGCCTCTAACTAGAAATATTGTCGGCGGATTTTCGTTTTTCTTATTTTAAGCGACGTGCCGGAAATTTCTAAGCAGGTACACCAAACAATGGTGTTTATCGGCCGGTAAAGTCGGGAGTTATTCACGAAAAATCGGATAAAATTTTCCCCTTCCCTCTCCAGTGCACGATTAAACAAAATATGCAATTACCTAAAATAAGTCATGGTAGATACCAGTCACAATGTACCAGAAAACAAATTTGTCATGCTAGACTCACAAACATTTCATTCAGAGCATAGCATATATATCAACCTAAAGTAGTGTGTTTCAACTCAGTAGAATTGACATGTGTATGCTTTGCAGTGCCCATCTAGGCGCGTAGCTAAGAAATTGCACGCTCAATGCAGCACAGCCATGGGCTGACAGCCAAGGACATCCGTACGCATGTATGGAGGTGGGGGGTACTTTACACTGGTACAACTTACCATCAATTAATGGTAATGAGATTATGTTCATGAATCAGCACATGTACATTACTCATGCTAGTTATCGTCCTGGACTTCTGCTTATTAAGCCTCATATTTAGTTCCTGTTTAAGGCGGTAAACACCCTGCAGGAACTCATACTTCAAATGAAGTTCCATGGCGTCCCTCTCAATTTGGAACGGATTTGTTTCCTACTGCTTCGAATTTGACTATACTGCGCTGTTTTTCACATATGTCAGCATATTTTTCTGTCCTTTTCTGTAATTTTACTTTCACGATGAATAGGCAGAAATGAGACGCCATGCAGAATATAATTGTTCAGCATTATTAATTGCATATTCAATTTGGTGATGGTGATTTCCGATTGCCTTTCCGGATCCTACATATTATAAATGTTATTATTTCTTCCTGTACCTCAAGGAGATATATCTAGCACCGTTTGGTTGAAACACTGCTGACTTGATGTCGAGGTGCGATTCGACGAATATTTGACGGTATCATGCATGTTTTATGCATACAGTAAGCTAGTTTTCAACACAAATGAACGAATATTTGGTTGTAAGACGAATCGTTCTTACCTGATTAGTACTTCGTGATTATATTTGGCTAGATTAGGAAATCACATCTCATCGAATGTACCTACCGATTAAACCGAGCATCATGGCTGCCCGAGTGAAGCGAATGCTAAACAGTTAGCTTTGGAAGTGGATTGGCATTACCAGTGCATTCATCTGTAAGGCAATATGATTAGGTGGAACTTACAATTATGACACTGTTTCGAATCGAAATGTACCCACAGGTGCGAGCATAATAAGTTAAGTTCACATGCAGACAGACAGACATGTAGGTATTAAGGCCATCCACAATTAACTCGTGGCTATTACAGCCTCACGTCATGCAAATAACAAGAGGTCGGCAGAAGTATCATACATTCAGATATCGTCTACAAGCAGTCATAAAAGCAGACACATAAATAAGGCGCTAAGTGCCTCCACAATCCGGGTTCCTACGCAGGTGACGCTTTAGGTACGGTCCAAACAGGTGGATGGGTAGCCGCGTCAGATCGGGCGGCAAGGCATTGTATTGTCTAGCCGCGCGACTACAAAAACGTCGCTTGCCCATGTTGGTTCGCGATCTGGACACGTGCAGATCGCTGTCTTGCCTGGTGGTCCTGTCGCGTGTCTGTGATACCAGAGCAAATTCGCAGGCTAGTGACTCTGGCTCACCCAGGCGGCGCACCTTGTGCAGCAAGGTGTCACGAAATATTGTATCAATTTGGACCTCTTCTAAAGCCATGCTGACGTTAGAGGCAGATTCACGACGACGTGTTTCGCTTGCAAGCAACATGTGCACCAGTTTCGGTGACACTACTTACTTTCCGGCCGCAGTGTTTTACGAGCTTATTTTAAATGACCAGGGAAGGCGATGCTATTGCTTTCCTGAACAACAACAATTACAATGCATACCTTGTAACTTACCTTGGATTGCCTACTGCATTGTGTCATCGGATCGTGTCTTGCTGCATTGTGTCTTACTGCATTGTGTCTTACTGCATTGTGTCTTACTGCATTGTGTCTTACTGCATTGTGTCTTACTGCATTGTGTCTTACTGCATTGTGTCTTACTGCATTGTGTCTTACTGCATTGTGTCTTACTGCATTGTGTCTTACTGCATTGTGTCTTACTGCATTGTGTCTTACTGCATTGTGTCTTACTGCATTGTGTCTTACTGCATTGTGTCTTACTGCATTGTGTCTTACTGCATTGTGTCTTACTGCATTGTGTCTTACTGCATTGTGTCTTACTGCATTGTGTCTTACTGCATTGTGTCTTACTGCATTGTGTCTTACTGCATTGTGTCTTACTGCATTGTGTCTTACTGCATTGTGTCTTACTGCATTGTGTCTTACTGCATTGTGTCTTACTGCATTGTGTCTTACTGCATTGTGTCTTACTGCATTGTGTCTTACTGCATTGTGTCTTACTGCATTGTGTCTTACTGCATTGTGTCTTACTGCATTGTGTCTTACTGCATTGTGTCTTACTGCATTGTGTCTTACTGCATTGTGTCTTACTGCATTGTGTCTTACTGGATTGTGTCATCGGATCGTGAGTTAACGGTCCCATTTGGTTCCCTTTATATGTGGGACTATTGTGTGCCATAAAGACATACATAATGGGAATGTAGCCTGGTATGTCGCTTCCTATCTAAGTAAGAATGAAGTTGCAAGTGGGTGGATGGTTGCTGAATGTGGTCATATATAAAATATCCACGAGCTCATTCCTAACAGTTTGATTGCAATAATCTGGATTGCATAAAAGACTGGAAATTGTCGAACAATGGAATTAATCCAGCTCAAACTACTTCTGCATGTGCTTGGCATAAAGAGTACGTGCGAAAACAATATGATAATATAATTGCTCATTAGTGGTATCATATCTTTGTCAGACAATTAAACAAACTATTAGCAACAGCCAATCAAAATATTTTATTATGTATTTATGTGGTTGGAAAACAGAAGGAAATATGATTATTAACCTGTTCAATTTCCATTTCCACGGGAAAATTTGGAGAGCCAATCCGTTATCCAAATTGTTTCCATTGATAGTGCTGCCAAACTGTATCCAATCCGCTCAATTACGCGTACCAAACGGATATCCGTATGAATATACAATCTGTTATGCTCTACTAACTATGCTAGTGCTGCTTCCAACAGTACAATCATGCAAATCAGTTGTTCTTTCCGGTACCTGAGTATTATCGGAAAATTGTACCATTACCAGCACACAGGCTCATTTCATTAGTAAAAACAAGGAAACATTTCACTGGTTAGCCTTTCACCTCGACACACACCTATTTCTTCTCACAGGGCCGAAGAAAGTGTTGTACTCCTATTCTGGCCTGTTGAGTTCACTGTTCAGTTCATATTGCATTGTTTTCTAAATCGAGGGTACGTGGCGCGCAGGCGAAGAGTTTTTTGTTTGTTTGTTGGTTATTTGGACTTCAGGGCGTACCAACCATGCTTTTATATAATTTCAGTTGTTAAGGTAATGCAGGACGAATGTACATATGACCAGAGCGAACTCATTTAAGCATCCATTCATGAAATGTAATGCTGGAGGGCACAGGTAGATACCTCTCGATATTCCAGGGGACGTCCAGCAGCAAGAATTGCCCTCTCACAGGCAAACAAAAACAACCTAGAATGAAAGACATTGGTTTTGGAGTTGCATCAACCCCATATTGATTGCATTGCATTTGGGTTGAATTTTCTTGTAGAGTAAAATTTTGCATTGAGGGTTCAATGAGGGTTCAACGAACCCAGGAAGGGTCCTGATCCCATCCCCCGGAATTTACAACTCTGATGGAGGGCAACGCGCTCTGGTGCAATTTCCGTATCCAATGATGTCGGAATCGGGGGAGGGCTCAAGTTGGCTACCAATCATGCCCACCATGTGCAATTGTAAGCAAAACGTAAGCTAAATTGTTTCTTGAAATACGGACACAAGCTGTTATTATGCAATGTCTCACTGAATACTTAGTGAGACTACACTTTTAATACATGAAAACTGCCCCCGTTTCGGTGAAATGTAAATCCAACAAGTTATTGGAATGTCTGCATTTTTTTCTAGGCTGCGTCTCAGGCAGATTTTTGCGATGGCCTTTGCTAGCACAAAAACCTGATCCCCCAATCAAAATGACGTGGCACAGCCCCTGGTCACCAGCCGAGCTGGAGCCAGCTTCAGACACTAGCTGACGGAACCTGTAACCAGCCGCGCTGGCGCCAGCCTTAGACAGCACCTAACGGAGCCCGCCACCAGCTGAGCTGGTGCCACACCGAAAACGAATTTATCCCCGACTCGCGGGTTAACCCGCAAATCGTGGGGTGTCGGTACACAGCCGATTCCAACCCCCTCATAACATGGTTATGCAACTCTAATAATGCGGGTTCAGTTACACCAGAACGACGGGTTTAACCTTTATTTATACTCTTGGTGCCAGGGTTACTCTTTATCAGTTACCCTTAACTTTCGGATTACTCTTTATCAGTTACTCTTAACTTACGAGTTACTCTTTATCAGCTACTCTTAACTTACGAGTTACTCTCCACTGACTACCCTTCATCGAATAGTTACACATCATGATAACTCGCGGTCACAGAGTTACTCCCTCGCTGTTACCATTCATCGAAGTGTTTCTCTCCGACACCTATCCTTCTTTCACGGGCTACTCTATTATCATTACTCCTCGTTTGGTGGTTATATTTTAGGGGTCGCGGTAGCCCAGTGGGCAGGGCCTTCGACTCTTTGTTGCAAGACCGTCGGTCCAAATCCCGCAACCGGCGGAATTTTCGAGTCCACCCGCAACCAATCCGCGTGAGTGGTCGGAGACGCTGTAAAACCAAGCAGACGAATGCGTCGTAAAACCCAAGGTTCTTCTTCTGAGGGGTTTTCTGTTGTACTTTATCCTCATGTAGAAGTCAATCTTTCGTTTTTAGTTTTGTCTCCCTTTTGTAGTTACCCTTAACCAGTTAGTGTCCATCGATACCTGCCATGTAAGCTATGTAAGCTATTCGAGTATAAGCTATATGATATATAAGCTATATCGAGTGTAAGCTATATAAGCTATTGTAAGCTATGTAAGCTATTCGAGTGTCACTGCGCCGAATTTTGGATCAACTCCAATACTCTTACGGTTTTTCCTCGATGAATTATTCGGTCCTCTAGTTTCGAATCTAATCACTTATACTCCCACTCATTACATGCTACTACTCTTACCAGTGCGATTATTGATATTACCCCTCGGTACTAGTCCTAGCCCCATGCCTATCCTTTGCATAGTCTTCGCTTCGCACAATATCTGTTCTATGATTTAAAATCCGCTCGCTGCTCATAGAAAACCAATGATAATAACTGCCATTTAGCTTGTTCTCTTCATTGGCTCGTCCATAAACATCAATCCGCTGAAGATATTTTGGGGTATACCTAACATGCTGTCGCCCTCCAATAAACAGGGGCACCGCCACCGGGGGGCAGAGGGGGCAGTCGCCCCCTGCCGTGAGACTGCCCCCCCTGAAATTTGAGGAGGCCCATATCCAGAAATGCATAGGAAAAAGGTGATCAAGGAGGCCGACGAGACAGAAGATCATGCTGCCAAGGAGGCCCCAAGACTGGCAACGAGGCCCCCGAGAAATCTAATCAGGTCCCTATAAGATATGTAGGACAGATATTGGGAGGAGGCCCCCAGGACGAAAAGGATGCCACCGAGACGGGCAAGAAGCCACCCAGGTTAGACAAGAAGGCTTCCGATGGGTGGAAGGATATTCTTAATTTGGAAAACCAGGCCCCCAAGATGGAACAGGAGGCCCCTACAATACAAAATAAGGAATGATAGCAGATAGTTCTCCGGACGCAAGAGGAAGCCCCAAGATGGGTAAGAAGGTCTCCGCAGGAATGAGAGAAGGCCGCTAAGAGTAGCCAGATGAGGCCCATATTTTGGAATAGGAGGACCCTAGGAGAGAAGATTTGGGACTATGACGCAAAAGCGCAATGCTAAGAGGATAATCAGGCTCGAAACACAGGCGATGAAGCCTCCAAGACGTCAGAGGAGGCCCCTAATTTGAAAAAGGAGTCACCTATGAGAGGATAGGAGGCCCCAGAAAACAAGCGAGTGTCAACAATTGGCACGGAGGCCCCCATAATTGCAAAGGAGACCCCAGGATTGCAAAGGAGGCCCCAAGATTGCAAAGGATGCCCCAGGATTACAAAGGAGGCCCCCAGGACTGCAAAGGAGGCCCCAGGACTGCAAAGGAGGCCACAAGGATTGCAAAGGAGGCCCCTCGAATTGCAAAGGAGGCCCCCAGGATGGCGACGGAGGCCCCATCGTTGCAAAGGAAACCCCAATACGGGAAGGGAGTCCCGAGAAAACGAGAGGAGGCCCTAAGACGGAAGAGAAAGCCAGTGGATATGAGATGG
Source organism: Ashinkailepas kermadecensis (assembly GCA_034440615.1). Classification (NCBI taxonomy): domain Eukaryota; kingdom Metazoa; phylum Arthropoda; class Thecostraca; family Neolepadidae; genus Ashinkailepas; species Ashinkailepas kermadecensis. The sequence goes on from JAOTOM010004984.1 coordinate 182,894, forward strand.
GGTTTCGGAGACGCAAAAGCAGGCCCAAAATGGGTAAGGTTCCACCAAGATAGAAAAGGATGATCCAGAAACGTGGCAGGAGGCACCTAATTCGGAAGAGGACGACACAGGATTCGAAATGAGACCCCATGATGAACGAAGAGGCCCCTAAAACAGGAGAGAAAGACCATTGGGTAAGAGGGATGGCTCCCAGGCGAGAAAGAAGGCTCCAAGATGAGTAAGAAGGTCCCCAGGAGATGACACGGCAACTGAGATAGGAAAGGGTGCTTGTAATTTAGAAGATGAGGCACCTGGGAGAGAAGATGAGTCCACCAGGAGATAAGAGGCCAACCTTAAAATGGGCAAAGATCGAATCAAAACCCAGAGCAGGAGGCCCCCAAGACGTGAGAGGAGGCCCCTAATTTGAAAAAGAAAGCCTTTAGAAGATAAAAGAAGCCCCCTGCCGGACACAAGAGGAGTCCCTCAAGACGGAGTAGGCGATCTCCAGGGCCGAATGAGGCCCTGAAGACCGGAAGGAGTTCCCAGGAAATGAGAACTCCCTTAAGATGGGAGTTAGTTGCAGGTATGGAAGAAGGTGAGGTTTCCGAAATTGAAGATCCCTTCAAGACGGGTAAGGTTTCGCTTGAACAAAGGAGGCCCACGAGGCGTGGCAGGAGGTCCCTAATTTGGCAGAGAATGCCCCTGGAGCATGAGAGGAAGCCCCATGCCATGCTAAATGAGCCCCGGAATGTAGGAGGAGGCCCTCCAAGATGAGCCATTGAATATGTAGGAGGGTAGCACACAAGAGGAGACATCAAAAACCGGTAAAGAGGCTCCAGGAAATGAGACGAGACCCCTAAGACGCGAGAGGAGGCCTATAATTTGCAAGAAGAAGCCCCTAAGAAATGGTAGGCGTCGTGCTGGGGTACTTGAAAATCACGGTATGGGGAAAAAAGATCCGGCCGGGGCCCTTGAAAATCACGCTGAGCCTGAGGTGTCAAAAATTAACGCCCGGACCATGAAAATCACGCTAGGGGCACGACAGGTCGTACGGTTCCCCAACAGTCTCATTGGGACACAAATGAAGCAACGAAAAACAATCCGGGGCAACGAAAAATAATCCGGACATGGATAATCACTCTGAGACCTCAACAATGGCGCCAAAAGCCTCCCAAACGTATTGGACCCCCAACAATTGTCGAGGTCACTAAAACTAGCGCTAGGGATCCAAGCAAATGATGTCGGGATACAAAAGATTACATTGGACTAAAAAAGTATTCGCGCAGCCCTTCAAAATCACACTGGGGGGCCCAAAAGATAGCGTCGGGCACCCAAAGGTTGCAGCTTCCCCAAAAAATAAATTATCAATCGGAATGTTACTCTGCGGTCTCACAAATCGGGTCAAAGTCCCCCAAAACCCGCCGGGCACCGAAAAAAAACGTATCAGGGCATCGAAGAAAATAATGCATTGGCCCCCAAAAGTCGCGCTGGGGACACCAAAATTCGCGCCGGTACACCAGAATTCACGCAGGGAGCACCAAATAAATACCGCGGGCCCCACAAAACACGCTCCATAAACAAAAAATAAAAATAAAAATTAGCATAACGTAAAACGACTACCCAGAGGAGCCATCGGACGTAGATGAGCCAATTTGCCTTACAACTCATAACGTAAACGGCTACCCAGAGGTACAGCGGACGTAGAAGAGACGAATTGCAAAACACCGTACTAACCCAACTGACAACCCTGCATGGCATACTTAGACTAACCCGCTACTAACAGCTAATACGCGGCGGCCGGCGTGATAGGCGGTGTGGACAATTACCTCCTTGTTCGCACGGTAAAAATCCATCGGTGCTCTTCGATAAGAGTAGGCTAAAGCCGGCACCCTGGCAAAATCAACTCGCCACTCTCAAAACACCCACACCCCCACCCAAACTACGAATTATTTTGTGGAGGAGTAAAGTAAAACTAAACCATTTAGACATCAGGGAGATGTCCCCAGCCCAGAGCCTCGCCTTCAGCACCTAAAATATCGCGCAAACTATAACGTAAAATTCCCTAACGTAAATGTCCACTTGCCTGTACCTGGATCGCAAACGATCGCTTTATAGACAGACATGCAACGTACTCGCTTTAAAGGCGGCGCAAATGACCTATATGGTCCGGTACGCCTAAAAAAATCACTCTCCCCCCCCCCCGAAAACTCGCTCCGTTTCCGAAAATCTGCAACAGGAACCGCCAAGATCGCATTGGGGCCACAGCTAAGCACAACGTGCCTCGGAAACTCGAACAGGTCCCATAAATATCACGCTCGGGACCCACAATTCCCATCGTTAGTCCCAAAAATTTGGTCTGGGCATAAAAAATTAACGTCGGGGCTCCCAACAATTGGCGTTTAGGGGCCCACATAAGCAGTGTGACCCCAAAAATCGCATCGGCATACGAAAAAAAAAATAAAGCCGGAGCCATCCACAATATGGAGGGATTCCACAAAATAAATGTCCGGGTCACGAAAATGGCTCTGGAGCACCGAACATATCATCAGATGCCTTCACAAATCGCATACGGCCCCGGAAAACATATCGGAGCTCGAAAAAAATTGAGGTGAGATACAAAAAGACGGCGCCAGGAGCTCGAAAAATCATGCCGGGATTCGGACTTTAAAGAAAATTCAGAAGAAATCAACACAAATCGCGTTGAGCCCAGGAAACTGGTATTGGGTCCCCAGAACCGCGCGCCTGGGCGCGATAGGTCGCGCTGGGACCAAGAAAATCGCACCGAAGCACCAAAATCGTACTGGGGCCCCACAAATGTGCGCCAGAAGCCCCAAATAAACCCTACGAGCACAACGGGGCCGAAAATGCAATTGGCCCTCCAGAGTCCCGCAAAAGCGACAGGGCCTTAAAACATGCGTTGCAGCCCTAAATAAACATACCGGGAGCTCTAAAGGAATTACATCGGAAGTTCTCAAGGCATACAGGTGCCATGCGACCGCACAAGGGCCTGAAAAATAGGCTGGGGACGCAAAAAGCAACATGGTCCCAAAATGAACAAAAAGACCGGGAACTAAATAAACACATCGGGATCTTTGAAAACGCCCCGACACCTAAAAAAAGTCATCGGTGCACAACAACAAAAAACAACAAAACCCTAAAACGAGCAGGGGTTTCGAAAACGTGTTGGGCCCATAGCAAAAATGGATTTGAGCCCAAAACATATCCGTAGACGAAGAAAGACGAAACGGGTCCAAAAAAGAATACTGAGGCAGGGCCTCGGTTCGGTAGCCAATCTGGGAGCATATTTAATCAAAGATATAAGGTGCATCAAAGCTCAGCGGGTATCCGCATTTTTAGCCACCATAAAATGTGGGAAGAAGGGAACTAATGATATAACTTAATTAGTCGAATTTTCGCAGCGAACGCCCATACGAAGCATTCGATCACGTCAAATATGGCGCAATTCTATCATGTGGCAGCAATTAGCAAAACGTAGGAGGCGTAGCAGAAACCGTAGCATCGCACGAAGTGTGGCGAATGCGCCGAATGCGCAAGATGGGTGTGTACGTGCACGAACGTTGGCGTCGTGGCGACCGGGCGCTATGAACCGGAATGTCTGATATTGGGAAATTATCAAGGGATACCAAAAGAAAACCTTAGGACAGGGTGGGTGAGTTAGGGTTGAAATCCGACGAATCAAACACAATAGTGGTAGATTAGGCCCCTCCACAGGACAATCCAGTTGGTCACTAATTATTTTATTTCAAATGGTTCCCTTTGACAAAATATTGTTCGAAATCCGAGGACTTTGTAATGGTGTATGTCGACCCCCTCCAAATACGTTTGCCCCCTCCTCCTTGACGCAAATATAGGTACGCCACTGGTCCCCCAATCATTTTCAGAAGCATACGCCCATGGGGCAAAGCCGACATTGAGGGGGCAAATTCCCCCTCACAAGCACACAGAACAACACCGATACCCGCATATAAAATGGCAGGAATGATGGTTTTAAATGCATTTTCTTCCTACAAACTTGTTTTCTGTGATTACAGCCTGCATGTAACAAAGTTGGTTTTCGGGGCATCTTAATTCCATAAATTCAGCCCCCTCCGCATAGTTCGACTGGCGCGACAAGTTTCCGGCACCTACCCTGCGTCTATCCGACATACCTGTCGCCGGCTTGTCGGCTGACAAGGCAAGTCACCGCCCGATCGAGGCCGATCATTGTACCCTGCACCATCCCCTCCCTTTACCGGCAGACTTCCCGCCGCCGGAGCGGTGACCTCGATACCGTGCAGCCGATACCAAACCCCTCCCCTATCCGACCGGCGCGCCCCGTCGCCGCTGCAACCTCGGTGCCCCGGCGCCCCGCCGCTGCCGCAGTGAAATGTCTGGGGTGTGTGAATGTGAATACCAGTGAGTGAATATGAATGTCGGTAATTATATTATGGGAACCCTATGGACAGGTGTGACTATGGATGTTAGATGCCAGCTGTCAGTGGGCTGCGGTGATTTGACCGTCCAGTGTCACTAGTGTGTCGGGCGCTGTGTCGCCAGACCAGAGGCTGCAGTACCGTGCCTCTGCCAGTCAGACGCTGTTGTGAATCATCAGCGTCCGGTGATTGTCTGAGACAGCTCACGTGTGCGGCGCCAGGCCGACGCGGGCCTGGGCGAAGTGCACTCTCAGCACCGGCTCCCACGCGAGGTCCTAACTGGATGTTACCAGAGACGATTCTGAGCTGACATGGTCTGTCTCTGATGTCGGAGAGACAGCGGGCCGCTTGCGGTAGAAGTCACAGAGTTCGCCTTTGTTCTCCGGCCGGGGGATGAGCAAACCCCTGCGCGCGCAGTCAGTCATGTGACGTGGACTAAGTCACGTGACCAGTGACGTGTCGTACAGTGAGTTACGTCGGACGGTACCGCGAGGGCTCGTTCTCTTGTCACCTAGCGCTCGTGGCGGACGGACGCCACTAGCGGGCGGCTAGCCGCCGCTGGCTAGCCGCCCTGGCTCACCACTGGAGGTATGTCTGAGATACGTCTGGGCGAGACTGATAGTGTTTGACTAATAGCCCAATATAGAAGTACTGGCTTTGGAGGTGCGTGTCAAGATGTGAGATCAGAGCTCTGAGATGAAGGCTTAGAGCTATTGAATGAATACTCCCGGGGTCTTAAATATCGTCCAACGTTGAGGTCAAACCCTAAACTATCAACATGCCAGAAGAGTTTTGCCCCATCCGAGAGGGGGGGGTGATACAAAATATTCTCTACATGTATGATTAAGTCTTCCCAGCTTCAATACCTTCTCAACGACGTCATTTACAAAACTGTACAGCAAAGCGAAAACCATAGGCGTGGCGGCGTGGAATTTGAAGGCTTTGCGTTATTTATGCAATGTCATTGTCACATTGTTGCATTATCATTTATGTATTGTTCTTCAATGCTGGCTCTTGCTGTGAATTTATTCGCTGATAATTTATTATTTTAGCTTGTGTGCCAGGTGCCTTGTAGCCAGCACCAAATGTTCTTAAAATAAATGAATCCCTAAGATGACGATCAGAAAATCAACTAAATCAACTTCTCGTTGTCACCTTCGTGAAATTGTCGTCCTAGGACTGAGAAATGATCGTGTAAGCTTGCTTATCATATCAAACTAATGGGAATGACTGATGGACAGTAGTGATGAATCTAACTAAATTCAGTTAGACTTGGTGGACATAGAAGTGGGTTGATCAATGGGAGATATCTTTAAGATATCCTCAGCATCAGTCCCACCAGCTCGCTGCAATCTAGAGGCCAGCGGGAAGATTCTTCTGGTCGAGAAGCATTAACACATTGGTTTGTTTTGGCACTTAGGTATTTGACAACATATTACGTATCTATAACTTGGTATGGCTCAGTTCTCAGCGATAAAAAAAAACTATTTCTTTTTGCGTAAATGATGCACCATGCCAAGAGCAAACAAGGCATCAATATGAAATCATGTTTCCCATTCTGAAACCCTACTTAGAGCGTAAAAAAAACAATAGGAGGCCCTAACACAGTGGAGGCCCCCTTTCGGGGAGCAGGAGGCCCTCTTTCAACATTGCCCCCCCCCCCTGGGAGTTTTTCGTGGCGACGCCACTGCCAATAAAAGCTGATCACTTGATCCCTTTCGTACATTTCCAAAGGCGTGAGACACAGAAAAGGCGGTGCATTTATTATTTCTATGCGGCAATATCTAGGTTAAACAGAACGACCTTGGAGAGCCTCCGGACACGTCTCCAACTTGCAGAGCCCTTTGCACTACCCCAACCCGTCTTACACCAGAAAGGACACATCTTTAGACACTTTTGCAAACACGTTCGTCTCCATCACATATTCCGGAATGGCCAAAGCCGTGTTGGGGAACCGCGTGGGGATGGGTTGCGCGAACACCGTGAACTTAACGCCTCACGGAAGTAGCCGGTATACTGCGTTGATAGGTTGAATTTCAGTACTTCCTCGCCCTCCTCGACGAACATGTTTTCATCGATGCAGGGAGCTGACTTCACAAGGTACGACCCCTGCATGACCTCCAACTCGTGGAAGAAGTACAGCAGGTGTTCTACCGTCTCTTCTGCAAAAAAAATTCAAAACATATAGACATACCAATAAGAAAACATTCGTCATGCACCTAATGCGCCCTCTGGCAGAGCTGAGGCTCTTGTTGGGGCAGCACTCTGACTTTGGGGTATACTTTTTTTTAAAGCTTTGGGCAGACAGTAACAACCTGCAAAGGCGCAGCGGAGGGGGGCCGGGGGCCGCCCCTCCCCTTGCAAACAAAAAGATACTGGATGATACAAGAATTTGTTGAGATTTTCACCACGTAAAACGAGAAAAAAAATCGGTGAGAATCCCGCGCAAAGGCGTTCTCCACTTCATGACATTGTTGGGGTCCGGTCCCCCTAAACAAAATCCTGGCTGCGCTACTGGTAATTTGTGGCAGGTTTTCGAACCTACAATCCAAACTTTTAGCTCCACTCACATACGCACATTTAATAAAGAAATTATGGTGCCATGATCACGCCACTGACAGATCTAGGGAAAATTGAGGGCATGTGCTCCCGCCCCCTGATGGACATGTGGCTCCTATTTGACAGGAAAAGGGTGCTCTCTAGCATATTTGAGTGCACCTCCTCCCACTTCCCACTCGACGAGTTCTTCAGCTGATAGCACCCCTCATAATATAAAATACTTCCAGTTCGGAGAAATGCTGCTCCCATAACCACATTTTTTTTTAAATTCCGCCCTTGAATAATAATGGAGGACCGTGACCCAATGCCCACCAAGTATGGTACTGCCCGCACCGCCACTAAAAATTGCATGCCCAATCAACTGAATCTCCCCTACCTTAAGGTACATTCGGAGTAGCTTCCTCAGCAGAACGGTCGCGCCTTCACAATTTCAGACATTATGAGCAGGCGAAATGTGCTGTATTCAAAGTGTAAAGCTCTAAATAAGGTGATTGCAAATATTTTGCGGAATTTTCACCCAGTTTTAATAACCAAACTTTCTCAACGACGCTGTTCACATATAACAATCAGGGTAAGGTTGTCTTGAAGAATAATTCAGCATAATCTAACCTAACCAAGCCTAGCCTCCCATGCAGGGGAGGGTTTTGAGAAAAAGAAGAAAAAGTACCAGAAAGTGGGAAATTATCAAATTTTCTTTATTATTTTGCAAGACAATTTTGTTCCGAAAATGTTGCGTTAGGCTAGGTTAGATTAGGTTATGTCAGGTTTCTTCCTTCGAAAAATTTTGAGGAACGAATAATTTGGGATTTTTTCATTTTATCAAATTTTCCTAACGTTGTACATTAGGCTTTGTTAGATTAGTCTATATTGCATTTTTTAACCTTATTCTGATGCTGTTCCATAACTCCAAGCACTTTTTCATGTCATATCGCCTGCCAACTGAAACGTAAGCATTTGCAAACGAAATGAGTAGTTACATCATGTTAACCAAATCCATAAGCATTGCATTGGGAAATGAAATTCAAAGGATTAATAACGCACCTTAAAGCACAAGTTTACCAACAATATTGTGCTTTAAATTATTCACAAGACAAGGTTTCCACAATTTTACCACCATGAAGCAAACAAAGGGGTTACTTTTGGTTAGGCTTGGTTAGACCATGTCTTTTAGGTTGAAAAATGCTTTTAAAATTATGATTTTTTCAACGAAATTTTCGACAATATTCTTCAAAAATAGGTTCGGTCAGGTTAGTTGAGGTTAGGCTCTGTTCTTTAAGTTGAATAATTATGGTTAAAAATGGTAGATATTTTTCCTTTTTTGATGTTTCCTCCTGCCCGGGAGGTTAGCCTAGGCTAGGTAGGTTAGGTTATAATTCATTTTTATTTTAACAACGTTTTATGCTGTTACCTAACTGAAGGCTTCTGTTTTGGTGTAAAGTTTTTGCCTGCCAACTGAAAAGTGAGCATTTGCACCGGAAATTAGTGGTCACATCATATTAACCACTCTGATAAGCCTTGCATTGGAAAGAATAATTCTAAGAATTCATAAAACACCTTAAAGCACAATTTTACAGTATCTCTGGCCTAATTTTTTCATTGTTCCATTTCATGCCATCCCAGTCTCTCCTATCTCCAGTTGCTTTTTGACTATTCCATTTGATGCTATTCCTCTTTAGGTCCTGTTCCATATGGCCCTATTCCTTTTGAACATTCCTCCATTTATACTGGTACAGCTGCACCTACTTTTCGACATTCCATTCGATGCTATTCAACTTTCGACTTTGCTCCATTCATCCCTATTCCAGTTCGAGACCTCATTATTTCATTTCAGTGTTCCGCTTTCAACCCTATTCCATTTAACACTAGTTTTCCAACCTGGGATGCCTTCAAAGGTATGGAAAGTTCCACCTCTCACCTCTGCACCAGTCCCATATGTTCATGCAAGATTTTGGCAATCCGTTTTTTACTTTTGGTTTTATTGCCCACAAAAGCATATCAATTTATCTAGTAAGGGATCCCTCACATGCTTAGCTCAATAACTGAGACTGACAGAGAATATACGTGTGTTATGAAAACGAATTGACACAGACGCCCTTGAAGAAGAATATGGGCTGAATTAGGGTGGTCAGGTTCGTGCTTCTTGGTGGACATAAACTGTTCAGTAATGGGGTGTGTGCTATTCATTTTTCTGACTCAGCTTTGTGTTATCACAATTTACCTGCTCCACAAACAAATATCAAGCAACATGATGCATGAACAGATTGCACTATAATCCACTATTATGCTTCCCAAATGTTACATATCTGCTCTACCCAGGGGTACTGTTTTGTATGCTTTCGAGGGGGCAAGTGCCTTCTCAATGTTGGCTTTGCCCCCTCAATAATATCAATTTTAACATCGAACCCTAAGTGGTGTGCCCCCAAGTCCATTTCGTCCTGCCTATTCCCATCATGTATTTTGTCCCCCAATAATTTTCAGAAATCAACGCCCGTGGCTATGCAATGTCAATTTCATACTTTGGAGCTGTAATTTGAGCACGGACTTTTCAGCGCATTTTTTCCTTGTACAGGTCCCACTCAAATTTGCTGCAGTAATGCACCACTAACATCACACAGCCACCAATATATGTTATAATTATTAAAAGTTGTGATCTAACCCGAGGAGATCATACCACAAGAATAATGTGGGGGTGGATGGTGTGGTTTTACTGGAAGCTGGCCATCTGTGAAGTGGTCAATTTGCAGCTAATAGACTACAGCCATCAGTCGTCAGCCATCTACCACGTGGCTTACCTTACTCATGTAATGCAGAACACGTAGCAACTATATTTGATAAATACCTAGAGCAGTGTTTTACATTCATCAATTTTATCAACATCATATATTTTGCCCAAAATTTCATGAGCACAATTATTCATAGTCATAAAAAATAAAAGTGCTAATGCTTAATAAGAGCCAAAGGGGCCCATCTGGGTCAAGCCTGTCTAGAAAAGATACCAGAAAGGTATATGCTCCCACCCCAATCAATCCATTATCTCAAGTTCCAAGGGACCTATATATCCCAGCCTATCTAGCACCATTCAACTGATATTGCATATCACACGCCTCAACAATTCCAAACTCCTCCAATCATGCCCCACTGTGCTACCATAGCCAATCTCACCAGTATCACATTCCCGAAGGTCGGTGCTGAATCCACTGCTAGGTACACCCTATATAGTATAATATAACACTAGTAGTACAACATACCCTGTGTAGCTGGTATAATACTCAATTTATCAGCATGATAAAAAAAAATCAGACTCCATCAACCCCACCTAAAGGGGCATGTACAGTACATACCCACTTTGCATGGATATCACCCCATCCACCACCCCTTAGAACTCAAAAATAAGATATTTGAACCTAAAATAGTTGTCCGTCATATTTTTTAATACCTTCAAAGAGGGACTCCCCACAACATCAGCAGGCAGACTATTCCACTGATCAAAAATCCTTTGACTGAAGACCTGTTGTCGCTTATCTGTTCTACACCTTGATTTCTCTAACCTGAATTGATGACCCATATGTGATTGTCTAAATATAAGGGCATCATTCAGATTGATCTGATCTAGCCCTTTAATAATTTATACATTCAATCATATCGTCCCTTAATCTCCTATACTTGAGTGAGTGCTGTATTGTAATACTGTATGCTGAGTATTCCAGTGCATGTTTGCTCGTTATCAGCTACGGGTTGTGCCTGTTGCAAAAGACTGTGACACATGCCAATTTGGAAGCCTCTGGTACCACTCCTCCCTATGGGGCATCAATAGTTTATGTAGTTTTCCACAGACTACAATTTGGAACACTTGCCAATCTTAATCACTGTTGGCATTCTCCTGCTGCACTCGTGATCTATTGATGCCGTCACTGTCAAAAATCCAAATGTTCATCAGCTTTGTTCATTAATTTTTTCTCAATCCAACGTATAACAACAAAATCCATTTACCTCACAATCGCTGGAAATACTGGATTTAACATGAGCATGACCAGTGCAAATAGGAAAAAAGTTGAGTCTCTAAGCTGTTAGTAAGAATTATAACTGCGTAATATCACAAAATAATATCAATTTTAACATGGAACCCTATGTAGCGTGCCCCCAAGTCCATTTCGTCCTTCCTATTCCCTTCATGTATTTTGTCCCCCCAATCATTTTCAGAAATCAACGCCCGTGGCTATGCAATGTCAATTTCATACTTTGGAGCGGTAATTTGAGCACGGACTTTTCAGCGCATTTTTTTCTTTTACAGGTCCCACTCAAATTTGCTGCAGTAATGCACCACTTACATCACACAGCCACCAATATATGTTAGAATTATGAAAAGTTGTGATCTAACCCGAGGAGGTGATACCACAAGAATAGTGTGGGGGTGGATGGTGTGGTTTTACTGGAAGCTGGCCATCTGTGAAGTGGTCAAATAGACTACAGCCATCAGTCGTCAGCCATCTACCACATGGCTTACCTTAGACTCATGTAATGCAGAACACGTAGCAACTAGATTTGATAAATAACTGGAGCAAGGTTTTACATTCATCAATTTTATCAACATCATATATTTAAGTCCAAAATTTCAACAGCACAATTGTGATTTATAAAGTCATAAGTCATAAAGTGTTAAGGCTTACTAAGAGCCAAAGGGGCCCATCTGGGTCAAGCCTGTCTAGAAAAGATACCAGAAAAGTATATGCTCCCACCCTAATCAATCCATTATCTCAAGTTCCAAGGGAACTATATATCCCAGCCTATCTAGCACCATTCAACTGATATTGCATATCACACGCCTCAACAATTCCAAACTCCTCCAATCATGCCCCATTGTGCTACCATAGAAAATCTCACCAGTATCACATTCCCGAAGGTCGGTGCTGAATCCACTGCTAGGTACACCCTACATAGTATAATACAATACTAGTAATACAATATATCCTATGTAGCTGGTACATATAATACTCAATTTATCAGCATATAAAAAAACACAGACTCCATCCACCCCCAACTAAAGGGGCATGTACAGTGCACACCCACTTTGCATGGATATCACCCCATCCACCACCCCTTAGAACTAAAAAATAAGATTTTTTTCAACCTAAAATAGTTGTCCACCATATTTCTTAATACATTCAAAGAAGGACTCCCCACAACATCAGCAGGCAGACTATTCCACTGATCAACAATCCTTTGACTGAAGACTTGTTGTCGCCTATCTGTTTTACACCTTGATTTGTCTAACCTGAATTGATGACCCATATGTGATAGTCTAAATATAAGGGCATCATTCAGATTGACCTGATCTAGCCCTTTAATAATTTTATACATTTCAATCATATCACCCCTTAATCTCCTATACTTGAGTGAGTGCTGTATTGTAATACTGTATACTGAGTATTCCAGTGCATATTTGCTCGTTATCAGCTACGGGTTGTGCCTGTTGCAAGAGACTGTGACACATGCCAATTTCGAAGCCTCTGGTACCACTCCTCCCTATGGGGCATCATTTGTTTATGTAGTTTTCCACAGACTACAATTTGGAACACTTGCCAATCTTAATCACTGTTGGCATTCTCCTGCTGCACTCGTGATCTATTGATGCCCTCACTGTCAAAAATTCATATTTTCATCAGCTTTGTTCATTAATTTTCTTCTCAATCCAACGTATAACAACAAAATCCACTTACCTCACAATGGCTGGAAATACTGGATATAACATGAGCATGGCCAGTGCAAATATAAAAAAAGTTGAGTATCTAAGCTGTTAGTAAGAATTATAACTGCCTAATATCACACAATAATACAACACAAAATATTACACAGCATGCTCCTTCAATTTAGCCTGCTAAGAAGCCCAGGTGGGCCTTCTTGACTGGCCTCTTCTTACCCCAAGACAAAATGTATGGCATTATTGAGCTTGGGCTATGTTATGTTGCTTTTTTACCTCATTTTATATTCTGTTACCTAACTCGAAGTCTTTGTTTTGTGTTATTTTGCCTGCCAACCGAAAAGCAAGCATTTGCACAAGGAATGAGTGGCATTATGGTAATCGCCTCCATAAACATTGCATTGGAAGAAGACATTCCAATAATTCATAAAACACCTTAAAGCACAAACTGACCAGTGTTATTGTGCTTCAGGGTATTGATGAGATAAGTTTTCCACCCATTTTATCTCCATGAAGCAAACAAAGGGGTTAGTTTTCGTTATGCTATTTTTGGGTAGGTTTTTTAATTTGGAAAGATTTGAAACATTTTCCAAAATTTTGGAACATGTGCATGCTTGCCAAAACATGTGCAAGCTTTTGAGGAAAATTTTGGATTACTTCTTCAAAAACAGGCTTGGCTAGTTTAGATTAGGTTAGGTTAGGCTATGTCAGTTTTTTCATTAAAAATGGGAAAGGATGGTTCAGAATGTTTTTTCTTACATGGAAGGTAAAGATAGGTTATGTTAGGTTAGGTTATGTTTAATTTTTTCCCTTTTCGAACATTGAATTTCACGCTGTTACCTAACTCCCAACCCAATGTTTTGTGTTATTTGGCCTGCCAACTGAAAAATAAACATTCGCACAGTAAATGAGTGGTCACATCATGTTAGCTACATAACTAAACATTGTATCGGAAAAATAATTTTGAAGAATTCTGGTGTGATACTCTATCTACAGCCAAAGCAAGGGGTAGGCACTGGCGCCCCTAAGCCTAAACTCATGGTGCACCTTCTCCCACCCGCCATGAGTCGAATCGCATACCACTATTAGACCAAGGTGGCTTTCAAAAACATAAAACCAAGATGGCCCCAAACATAAAAAAAAATGTTCTGGCTATTCAGTTGGCCTCAATTTCTCTTCACATACTTCATTAAATAAAACATGAACTGATCCTTCAGTTCACTTTGATGCGGGCCTGGTCTAAAAATGACCAATATTTAAGATATATAGGGGAAGAGAGAGAGAGAGGGGGGAGGGAGTAAACATTTAATGCATTCTGCAACAAATAGCTCTACTGCTGCTTCTGTATGGCTGAACCAGTAATTGTACCGTTTTTACTGAACACAAAAAAAATGAACAAGCTATCCATATTCAAACAGTTCCTTTGCATGATAATCATCTAACTACTTGCAAAGAGCAACTTTAAAACATATAATTATTTTGTATTGGTGTGCAGTATTCTGAACACGAAAATTTCGTTGTACAGGATTACCTCACTGTAGCTGTTGTGGTACAAGCTATTAGTAGCCACTAAAAAATGTTGGTGTAATTGCATACAAATATTGAAAGTCACTTCCTTATGGTTTCCTTAAGCCAACTGCTCTTGGAAGCCTAAAATGGTGCCTGTGATCTTCGCAACCTCCGTACACAAAGAATAGGTAGAACTATGTGATCAGACCTTCATATTTTGGTAGAAACAGGTCCATCACTTATGAATACCACCATCTTTTTGTTATTTATGCGCTGAACATGATGTGGGAGACGACCAAAGGTAGGTGTTCAGGAAACAGAACGTGTTTAGATACCCCCCTCTTCCCCTACTGTAGGTAGTTGATAAAATGGGTAGTGCCCTTTCTGGCACAGTGACCTGGTATACATATACGAGGTTGGATATATCTCACGAAGACTTCAGACTGAATAAGGAAAATGAGAAATTAACATTAATAGGGTACCAAACCAGGGGCGCTCAGACCCCTCGACCCACCCGGGATATCAAGCCATAGACATGCGACATATTTCCATGATTTAGATATGTCAACTATAAACCTATAAATACTCACATTTTTCTGTATGCCCGCGTGTAAAGTTCTGGAACTTCATGTGCCTCTCGCGGAGCATACACGAAGACACCTCCCGCGCGATATTCAACGGCAATTCATGATGGCTAACGCACGTGAGCTGACGCTGACTATCAATCTGCGAGTTACCGTTTTGGGTAGGACATCCGCTTAAGGGTAATCGTTTAGGGTAATCACATAACGACACCCGATTGACGGGTCGCCCTGTAAGAGTTACCCGCGATCTGCGAGACGGTCGTTCCAATTAGTTGAGTGGAGCATGCATCAGGTGCACCGCAAAATAGTAAATATTTACCCTTCCATGGATAAACCCTGATTTGGTAGTTACTCTCTCACCACGACCCTGAATATGTATATCTTAACCCCAAATAAGATAGTAAATGTTCAAATTACTCGCCATCATTGGGTGCTGTGAAAGAGTTACCCGTGAGCCTTGGGTAGTTTTGTTTTCAGCGGGGTAATTTTGTTTTCATTGCAGCTTCAGACAGCAACTGACGGAGCCTGTCACCATCCGAGCTGGTGCCAGCCTTTAGATAGCAACTGACGGAGCCTGTCACCAGCCGAGCTGGTACAGCCTTAGACAGCAACTGACGGAGCCTGTCACTATCCGAGCTGGTACAGCCTTAGATAGCAACTGACGGAGCCTGTCACCATCCGAGCTGGTACAGCCTTAGATAGCAACTGACGGAGCCTGTCACCAGCCGAGCTGGTACAGCCTTAGATAACAACTGACGGAGCCTGTCACCAGCCGAGCTGGTACAGCCTTAGATAGCAACTGACGGAGCCTGTCACCATCCGAGCTGGTACAGCCTTAGATAGCAACTGACGGAGCCTGTCACCATCCGAGCTGGTACAGCCTTAGATAACAACTGACGGAGCCTGTCACCAGCCGAGCTGGTACAGCCTTAGATAGCAACTGACGGAGCCTGTCACCATCCGAGCTGGTACAGCCTTAGATAGCAACTGACGGAGCC
Organism: Ashinkailepas kermadecensis; assembly: GCA_034440615.1. Lineage (NCBI taxonomy): Eukaryota > Metazoa > Arthropoda > Thecostraca > Neolepadidae > Ashinkailepas > Ashinkailepas kermadecensis. Next base: position 198,654 of record JAOTOM010004984.1, read on the forward strand.
TGTCACCATCCGAACTGGTACAGCCTTAGATAACAACTGACGGAGCCTGTCACCAGCCGAGCTGGTACAGCCTTAGATAGCAACTGACGGAGCCTGTCACCATCCGAGCTGGTACAGCCTTAGATAGCAACTGACGGAGCCTGTCACCATCCGAGCTGGTACAGCCTTAGATAGCAACTGACGGAGCCTGTCACCAGCCGAGCTGGTACAGCCTTAGATAACAACTGACGGAGCCTGTCACCAGCCGAGCTGGTACAGCCTTAGATAGCAACTGACGGAGCCTGTCACCATCCATGCTGGCGGCAGCCGTAGATCTTTTCAGTAGACAGGCATTCAAATCTCCAACGATCACAAATGTCGCGTTTGGATGCACCGAAAGCGTGTCCTTCAATTATTCATCAAAATCTTCAAAATCAGGTGTTAATTGTCGACTGGTGTTGATTGGATGACGGTATGTGAATACAACGGATAAGTACAACGGATGACGGTATGTAAAACAAAACACAAACCCGGCCTTCACCAAAGCGTATCGACAGCGCGACGTCACAGCGGCATGAAGTTTTTTCTTCATAAGGTTATCGTAATTGCGGGAGGTCACTTTAGGAAGCCCAGCGCTAAAACGAAACGTGTTTTAAAGATAAAGATCGTTCCTTATTTGAAAGACGCAGTCCTTTGCTATACAGAAATGCAACCTATTTCGTTTTACCTGCTTATGAATATTGCATATATATTCTCAAAGATAATCTTGAACCGTCCCACATTGCCTATGCAGGAAAGATGGCATGGGGCGAGCAATGAATAGAGGGAGTAACATGATTATAACCAATGACGGATCAGGAATTTCGCTAAGGAGTGTGAAGATAGAACTTTTGGAGGCGCTTACATGCTGTCATGTCAGAGGGCCCGGCATGTAGCCAGCAGGGGTGTCGATTTTTGAAAAACATTGGGGGGGGCCGAAGTGACAACGCACTAGAACCCCCCTCCCCCCACAAAAAAAAACTCGTCGGATTTAGCCCACTATGTTTTCGGATCTCAGAAATTCCGATTTTTATTCGACGATGTGTATGTTTATGTTTATTCAGCATCCTCACCAACGGGGAAAATCGTCCAATAACTGGTGAAGTCACATAATTAAAAGAGCAGTGCTCAGTACATATCAACATAACAACTCTGAGTAATAGCATGCGACTGCCGTGCCATATAGTGGGCTCGGATCTATCGTCACCGTCACCGTCACCGTTACCCTCCTCCTCACTCCACACACCAACAAACACACACCGGCTTAAATAAAAATACTTCAGCGATCAGATGCAGGCTAAAACACACCGGCATTGATGGAGCATCAGAGCACAGCAGACCTGAATAGTAATGACGGTGGGTGAAAGTATTTCATTGGTGCCTGACGTTAGGGAGGGGAACTTTTCCCTTTAACACGCGCCCTGGAGGGCCTCTGAGAATTACGCGCACTGGAGGGGGGGGGGGGGGGCGGATTCCGCCCCCCCTAAGATCTCGGCTCCTAGTAAAGCTGGAGGAACGAAATTCGCAGAGTGGATGGGCACGGTAGTGAACTCTATTGTGTGCAATTTTCGTGACGTTAGGTCAATATCTTCAAGGTCAAATGAGGTCAGATTGGCAAAATTTTCCGGTTTTGCGTGGCTTGGCTTGTCATTGTTATGGATCGCTGTGATTGTGTTTAAATGCTTAAAAATGGGCATCAATGATGTTTTGCACATTACTAATGATGCAATGCAGATGCTAGACCCAACATTTGACCTCAGGTCACCAATATAGCACCACTTTATCAGGTCAGTTACCTGTTCCAGTTACCGGAACCGGGCCGCCCGCCCGAATGCTCCGTCGGGCAGCTCGGAGCAATCGGCTTCGTGAAGAAGGGAGTGAAGTACATGAATAAAGTATGGAAACGCAATGACATAGTACAAATGACAACCAGTAGTCCATTTATGGCAACATTCCAGTTGATCAAGTTTGGTTCCATTAACCTGTCATGAACTTGACCTGACTTGACCTTGGTGACCTAACATGACCGTGAAACTATACAGCATATCAATATGCATCAAACAAGTCGCTAGTGTTGCCTAGAACACTTCCCTTTTGTCAGTATACTGGAAGCGCATCAGCGGCGATTTTTGTGGTCTGGCGCTATAACATTTTTTGATTTTAACGGCCCCTAACTTGAAACATTTTCGGCCGATTTCCATTTTTCTTGCTTTAAGCAACGCGCCGTTCATTTCTAAGCAGGTACGCCGAAAATCGCGTATATCGACCGGTACAATTTGCAGTTATTTGCGAAAAACCGGAGGGGTGGGCGGATTTCGCCCCCCCCCCCCTAATGACACCTAATTCAAAGTCTTTTTTGGTGTTATTTTGCTCACAACCTGAAATGTAGGCATTTGTATAGAAAATGAGTGGTCCCATAATTTGGGTCACATTCATAAACATTGCATTGAAATGATACATTCCACGAATTCATAAAACACCTTAAAACACAACTTTACCAAAATGAGCAGTAACATCATGTTCATCACATTCTTAAACATTGCATTAAACAAATCAAGAAATCAGAAATTGCCTTAAGCTGTAAATTTACCAAAAGGTGTGCCAACCCCTGGACGGAAATGCAACACTAGGTGCCCCAATCCAGGACAGAAAAAGCACCAGGTGCAGTGGAGTGAAAATATTAATAAAAGTGAACTAAAAACAGACCTTCTTGAAGACATACGTGATAGTTATGTGATATTAAAATGGAAACCCTGAGCACAAATCAGAAAAAGGCATGGACTGGACTTTAGGCGCTGGAATTTTTGTAACTTGAATTTTTTATGTGGATGTTCTTGTTCAAGCTTACCTGCCTACTTCTTCAACTACTGTTCCTTTGGGAATTAAATAGCAGCAGGCTATTTATTCACTATTTAAAATCACACCAATATGCAGATACATCAAAAAGTGCGAAGTACAAAAAACGAATCAGTACGTCACATGAGATTGGGCTACGGATTAAACACTGCGCGCAATTGCATCAAGAATGTCTCACCTCCGTCACATTTGTCGACTGCAACCTCAAATTTAGACTTTAGGCGCTGGAATTTTTGTAACTGGAATTTTTTATTTGGATGTTCTGAGAAACGCCCACCACGATTTGTGGCATTTATTGCGCGCAAGTGTCTATCAAGTCTCTCCAGACACATTTGGTGATGGGCTTTGACCTTATATAACTTACAACCAGGTGTTTGTCACCTCTGCAGCCGCCACAGGCCCATAGTTCTGAGCCGTGAAGTCACGAGTGCGAGTGCCAGGCTGCGCCGAATTTCTCCACCGAATTTGGAATATGCCCGATTTCTGCTCGGGTGCGTCAGTAAATAAGCCTCGGTAAAGCGACGATAAACTATGTACCGCGTTGCCAAGGATTAAGGTTGCTTTTATGATGTAAGTCGTGCTTGCAAATTGGAAGGAAATCCAACTCCTTTGTTTTTTTTCCACAAAGTTGTCAATTTTACAGCAAGGGTGGAGAGTCAATCCACAATCCAATTCAAATCTGTTTCATTTCAGTACAAAATGTGCTGGTTGGCATCAACTAAGCTACGTAAGTAGCATGGTGTTTTTTTTTCTTTTTTTTCTTTAACTTTCTTCTCAGCATAAAAATAGCATATGTTATTGGGGGGGGGCAAATCAACATTGAGGGGGCCAAGATCAAAATTAGTGGAGCAATGGCCCCCACAAAAGGAAACCCTGTAAAGGAAACAAATCGACACCCTTGCTTTGGATAAAAAAATAGAAACCAAAATGAAGCGAGGTACATTTCGAAAATTTTATAAATTGAACAACCGAACCCAACCTAACCGAACCTAACGTCAGCTCCTTTTGAAGGAAAATTTCCGATTTTATTTTATGTTTGATTTTTTTTTTTTAATTTCGAAGTTCAGCATCTAAACTAGCCTAACCTAGCTAAACCGGTATTATTGTGCGTTAAGGTGGTAACAAGACAAGTTTTTACACACATTTAATTCCATATAGGAAACAAATGGGTTAGATTTGGCTAAGTTGGGTTAGTTTAGGCTTTCCAAGTGGGAAAACTTTTCAAAAATTTCCAAAAAGGATTTCCCCAAAAAAATCGAATTAATTGGTAACCTTGCAGTTTAACACGCGCCCTGGAGGGCCTCTGATAATTACGCGCACTGGAGGGGGGGGGACGGATTCCGCCCCCCTCTAAGATCTCGGCTCCTAGTAAAGCTGGAGGAACGAAATTCGCAGGGTGGATGGGCACGGTAGTGAACTCTATTGTGTGAAATGTTCGTGACCTTAGGTCGATATCTTCAAGGTCAAATGAGGTCAGATTGGCAAAATTTTCCGGTTTTGTGTGGCTTGGCTTGTCATCGTTATGGATCGCTGTGATTGTGTTTAAATGCTCAAAAATGGGCATCAATGATGTTTTGGACATTACTAATGATGCAATGCAGATGCTAGATCCAACATTTGACCTCAGGTCACCTATATAGCACCACTTTATCAGGTCAGTTACCTGTTCCAGTTACCGGAACCGGCCGCCCGCCCGACTGCTCCGTCGGGCAGCTCGGAGCAATCGGCTTCGTGAAGAAGGGAGTGAAATACATGAATAAAGTATGGAAACGCAATGACAAACAGTACAAATGACAACCAGTAGTGCATTTATGGCAACATTCCAGTTGATCAAGTTTGGTTCCATTAACCTGTCATGAACTTGACCTGACTTGACATTGGTGACCTAACATGACCTAGAAACTATACAGCATATCAATATGCATCAAACAAGTCGCTAGTGTTGCCTAGAACACTTCCCTTTTGTCAGTATACTGGAAGCGCATCAGCGCCGATTTTTGTGGTCTGGCGCTATAACATTTTTTGACTTCAGCGGCCCCTAATTTGAAAATTTTTCGGCCGATTTCCATTTTTCTTGCTTTAAGCAACGCGCCGTTCATTTCTAAGCAGGTACGCCGAAAATCGCGTATATCGACCGGTAAAATTTGCAGTTATTTGCGAAAAACCGGAGGGGTGGGCGGATTTCGCCCCCCCCCTAATGACACCTAATTCAAAATTCTTTTTTGGTGCTATTTTGCTCACAACCTGAAATGTAGGCATTTGTATAGAAAATGAGTGGTCCCATAATTTGGGTCACATTCATAAACATTGCATTGAAATGATACATTCCACGAATTCATAAAACACCTTAAAACACAACTTTACCAAAATGAGCAGTAACATCATGTTCATCACATTCTTAAACATTGCATTAAACAAATCAAGAAATCAGAAATTGCCTTAAGCTGTAAATTTACCAAAAGGTGTGCCAACCCCTGGACGGAAATGCAACACTAGGTGCCCCAATCCAGGACAGAAAAAGCACCAGGTGCAGTGGAGTGAAAATATTAATAAAAGTGAACTAAAAACAGACCTTCTTGAAGACATACGTGATAGTTATGTGATATTAAAATGGATACCCTGAGCACAAATCAGAAAAAGGCATGGACTGGACTTTAGGCGCTGGAATTTTTGTAACTTGAATTTTTTATATGGATGTTCTTGTTCAAGCTTACCTGCCTACTTCTTCAACTACTGTTCCTTTGGGAATTAAATAGCAGCAGGCTATTTATTCACTATTTAAAATCACACCAATATGCAGATACATCAAAAAGTGCGAAGTACAAAAAACGAATCAGTACGTCACATGAGATTGGGCTACGGATTAAACACTGCGCGCAATTGCATCAAGAATGTCTCACCTCCGTCACATTTGTCGACTGCAACCTCAAATTTAGACTTTTAGGCGCTGGAATTTTTGTAACTGGAATTTTTATTTGGATGTTCTGAGAAACGCCCACCACGATTTGTGGCATTTATTGCGCGCAAGTGTCTATCAAGTCTCTCCAGACACATTTGGTGATGGGCTTTGACCTTATATAACTTACAAGCAGGTGTTTGTCACTTCTGCAGCCGCCACAGGCCCATAGTTCTGAGCCGTGAAGTCACGAGTGCGATTGCCAGGCTGCGCCGAATTTCTCCACCGAATTTGGAATATGCCCGATTTCTGCTCGGGTGCGTCAGTAAATAAGCCTCGGTAAAGCGACGATAAACTATGTACCGCGTTGCCAAGGATTAAGGTTGCTTTTATGATGTAAGTCGTGCTTGCAAATTGGAAGGAAATCCAACTCCTTTTTTTTCCACAAAGTTGTCAATTTTACAGCAAAGGGTGGAGAGTCAATCCACTATCCACTTCAAATCTGTTTCATTTCAGTACAAAATGTGCTGGTTGGCATCAACTAAGCTACGTAAGTAGCATGGTGTTTTTTTCTTCTTTTTTTCTTTAACTTTCTTCTCAGCATAAAAATAGCATATGTTATTGGGGGGGCAAATCAACAATGAGGGGGCCAAGATCAAAATTGGTGGAGCAATGGCCCCCACAAAAGGAAACCCTGTAAAGGAAACAAATCGACACCCTTGCTTTGGAGAAAAAAATAGAAACCAAAATGAAGCGAGGTACATTTCGAAAATTTTATAAATTGAACAACCGAACCCAACCTAACCGAACCTAACGTCAGCTCCTTTTGAAGGAAAATTTCCGATTTTATTTTATGTTTGAATTTTTTTTTTTAAATTTCGAAGTTCAGCATCTAAACTAGCCTAACCTAGCTAAACCGGTATTATTGTGCGTTAAGGTGGTAACAAGACAAGTTTTTACACACATTTAATTCCATATAGGAAACAAATGGGTTAGATTTCGCTAAGTTGGGTTAGTTTAGACTTTCCAAGTGGGAAAACTTTTCAAAAATTTCCAAAAAAGTTTTCCCCAAAAATTTATAATTAATTGGTAACCTTGCAGTTTAACACGCGCCCTGGAGGGCCTCTGATAATTACGCGCACTGGAGGGGGGGGGGGCGGATTCCGCCCCCCTCTAAGATCTCGACTCCTAGTAAAGCTGGAGGAACGAAATTCGCAGGGTGGATGGGCACGGTAGTAAACTCTATTGTGTGCAATTTTCGTGACCTTAGGTCGATATCTTCAAGGTCAAATGAGGTCAGATTGGCAACATTTTCCGGTTTGTGTGGCTTGGCTTGTCATCGTTATGGATCGCTGTGATTGTGTTTAAATGCTCAAAAATGGGCATCAGTGATGTTTTGGACATTACTAATGATGCAATGCAGATGCTAGATCCAACATTTGACCTCAGGTCACCTATATAGCACCACTTTATCAGGTCAGTTACCTGTTCCAGTTACCGGAACCGGCCGCCCGCCCGACTGCTCCGTCGGGCAGCTCGGAGCAATCGGCTTCGTGAAGAAGGGAGTGAAATACATGAATAAAGTATGGAAACGCAATGACAAACAGTACAAATGACAACCAGTAGTGCATTTATGGCAACATTCCAGTTGATCAAGTTTGGTTCCATTAACCTGTCATGAACTTGACCTGACTTGACATTGGTGACCTAACATGACCTTGAAACTATACAGCATATCAATATGCATCAAACAAGTCGCTAGTGTTGCCTAGAACACTTCCCTTTTGTCAGTATACTGGAAGCGCATCAGCGCCGATTTTTGTGGTCTGGCGCTATAACATTTTTTGACTTCAGCGGCCCCTAATTTGAAAATTTTTCCGCCGATTTCCATTTTTCTTACTTTAAACGACGCGCCGTTCATTTCTAAGCAGGTACACCGAAAATCGCATATATCGACCGGTAAAATTTGCAGATATTTGCGAAAAACCGGAGGGGTGGGCGGATTTCGCCCCCCCTCCAGTGCGCGTGTTAAGGTGTTCTTTTTTTTCCCTTTTAAAAAAAAAAAATTTCTGCAGAATACCATGTTTATGAAGGTGACTAAGATGATTGGATCCACTTATTTTCTTTGTGAATGCTTACTTTTCAGGTTGTGAGCAAAATATTACCAAAAAGGGCTTTGAGTTCGGTAACATAACATAAACATAAATGTTTTTTTCTTTAATGCAACAAAACCTAACCTAACCTAGCCTAACCTATCGTTTGAGAACAAAAAAATAAACAAAATAAAAATATCATTTAATTTATTTTCTGAAAATTCTCAACCTTAATAAAGAAACCTAACCCAACCTAACCTAACCTAAGCTGCTTTTGAAGAAAACAAAAGTCTCAACATGTTTGTTTTTTGTTTTTTAAAAACTTTTTGGTATTATTGTGCTTTAAGGAACAAGGAAAGTGTTGTGGGCGCTGTATGACCAACGCAGTCAATGCGGCCGTAAGCCCAAATAACTAACCAACCAACCAAGAAAAGTGTTTACACACATTTGTCACCATAAAGCAAACAAATTGGTTAGGATTGGTTAGGGTAGGTTGGTTTAAGTTTTTCAGTTGGACAATTTGTCATTTTTTTCTCAAATTAAAATTAAATATATTTGCACCGAAAATAAGTGGTCCCATCGTCTTAGTCACCGTCATAAACATGGTATTCTGAAGAAAAATTAGAACAAACAAAAAATCACCTTAAAATGCAAGTTTACGAATCATTTTTTATTCAACAGCAACTTAAAATAGGTTAGGTTCGGCTTCGTTAAGTTCTTTAAACTTTGAAAATTGAAAGTTAAAAATGCTCTAACTCTCTCATGCGCAGTGAAATTGAAACACGCCTGATGCTACCAATATCTGCAATATAAGAGAAAAAAGCTATGATGTCACCAAATCTTGAAGGCGAATTTTGGTGTACCTTCTAAGGTAATAGTATCGTGGGGGAGGGGGGGCATTTAATGCCGCTACAGGCCTTGGCCGCTACCAGACACTGGTCTTGTATGACTCTTTAGGGTTTGTTTAGGAAGTCATGTGTGGCAATAGCTTACTAACCATTGTTTTCTTCAGGAATATCAATTATAATGAGGTGTCTATACGGCTTCTTGCTGACTTTGCTCTCGTGTTTTCATAGGCTGGCAGATTGGCTCAAACGTGGCTTTTGTTGGTTTAGTTTGAGATTGGGTAGCCCCATATCAATATCAATGCACATTGTCATTGGGTATGTAGGTAGGTAGGTACCTTGGTAAATATCAAGCTGATGGTGTGATGGGTAGGTTGCTGATTATAATTATAGTTTGTATATCCACAATATCAATGATAACCATGATTTGCATGCAAGTTTGACAATGACTGGAAATTGAGAATGGAATTAATGATGTTCAAGCTCCATATGCATGTGGTTTTGCCATTGGTGGTGTGTACCAACTTCAGCATGACCATGCAATTGTTGTTTAGTTGCTTAGCGGTTTTTTTTCAGACAATCTGGTTTAAAATGCATCAGCATTGCTTATTTCAACATTTTATGATGTAAGCTGCACTTCCACAGTGGAGGGAAATACTGCTATTTTGTTGTTTTTTTCCCAAAATTTTACATTTTTTCAGCAAAAGGTGGAGAGTCAGTCCACTATCTAATCCAAATCTGTTTCTATTCAGTACAAAATGTGCTGGTTAACATCAATCTTTCTAGTTAGCATGATATTTTTTCATTTTTTCCCTTTAGCTTTCTTATCAGCATAAAATAGCATAGGTTATTGGGGGGGGGCAAATCAACATTGCGGGGGCCAAGATCAACATTGGTGGGGCCATGATCCCCACAAAAGGATACAAATCGACCCCCCTGGTAGTCCTCCATTTTTTCGAGAAAAAAATCATGTAACGTGCAAAACGATATGGGCAATGCATAAGCTTCGCACGTCGCATGCGCAGCCCCACCCCCACCAAAACTACAAATTATTTTGTGGCGGAGCAAAGTAAAATTAAAGCCATTTAGACATGTCCCCATATCAGCCCCCGCCTTCAGCACCTAAAATATCACACAAACTATAACGTAAAATTCCCTTAACGTAAATGTTCACCTGCCTGCACCTTGATAGCAAACACTCGCTATTATAGACAGGCATGTAACGTACTCGCTTTAGAGGCGGCGCAAATGACCTTTATGGTCCGGCACGCCTAAAAATCACTCTCCCCCCCATGCGCAGCGAAATTGAAACATGCCTGATGCTACCAATTTCTGCAATATATGAGGAAAAAGCTGTGACGTCACCAAGGCTTGAAGGCTAACTTTGGTATAACTTTTAAGGTTTGCTTTGGAAGTCATGTGTGCCATAACTTAGTACATATTGCTCAGGAATATCAATTATAATGCAGTGTCCATGCAGCTTATTGCTGAGTTTTGTCTTTCATGGTGTCAAAGCTGTCAGATTGGCTCACACATGGCTCTCGTTGGTTCAGTTTTAGACTTGGATTCCCCATATCAAAATTGAATGCATGCATATGGATCTATTTGAAGAGGTTCTGATGATCTGAAGCCACTGCGATGGTCTCATGGCAGTTTCACGCTGCACTGAGTCATATGTAATGTTGCAACATCGTCCGGTTTCCCGATGGGCGAATAAGTCGTACACTGTGACTGTTTGTGACGTCATCAAAACGTTGCATCGATATCCAGTGGTATATTTGAACAGTGCGACATTTCCTGCCGATATGCGGCACATTCGGTTACATATCTAGTGTATGCAACGCTATGGCAGAAAGTAAAAGAATATCCACATTGTCACTGGGCATGTAGGTACCTAGGTAGGCACCAGGTAAATATCAAGCTGATGGTGTGATGGGTGGGCTGTTGAAGATAATTCTAGTTTGTATATCCACAATCTCAATGATAACTGATTGTTGTTCACTGGTTCACTCACTGGTATGCAAGTTTGACTATGACTGGAAAGTGAGAATGGAATGAACCTTATTCAAGCTCCATATGCATGTGGTTTTGCCATTGGTGGTGTATACAAACATCAGTATGACAATGCAATTGTTGTTTTGTGGCTGAACATTTTTTTTCTTGAACAATCTGGTTTAAAATGTATTAGCATCAGCTATTCTTAACATTTTATGATGTAAGTTGTCCTTCCACAGGGGAGGGAAATCTAGCTATTTTTTTTGCACTCAATTTTGAATTTCATAGCAAAAGGTGGAGAGTCAGCCCACTATGTAATCCAAATCTGTTTCCTTTCAGTACAAAATGTGCTGGTTAACATCAACTACATTTTTTATGTACCTAGCAGTGTTTTTTTCTTCTTTTTTTCCTTTCACTTTTTATCAGCATAAAAATAACATAGGTTATTGAGGGCAGGGCCCAAATCAACATTGGGGGGGCCAAGATCAACATTGGTAGGGCCATGGCCCCCACAAAAGGATACAAATCGACACCCCTGCTGGTGTGTACAAACATCAGTATGACCATGCAATTGGTGTTTAGTTGCTTAGCAAATTTTCTTTCAGAAAATCTGGTTTAAAATGTATCAGCATCGCTAATCTCGACATTTTATGATGTAAGCTGTACTTCCACAGTGGAGGGAATTTCAGCTATTTTGTTTGTTTTTGCACACAATTTTACATTTTTCAGCAAAAGGTGGAGGGTCAGTCCACTATCTAATCCAAATCTGTTTCTTTTCAGTACAAAATGTGCTGGTTAACATCAATGTTTCTACTTACCTAGCATGGTGTTTTTCATTTTTTCCCTTTAGCTTTCTTATCAGCATAAAAATAGCATGGGTTATTGGGGGGCCCAAATCAACATTGGGGGGCCAAGATCAACATTGGTGGGGCCACGGCCCCCACAAAAGGATACAAATCGACGCCCCTGCTCACTCCGCTATCTAGTCCAAATCTGTTCTTTTTCAGTACAAAATGTGCTGGTTAACATCAACTAAGTTTTCTATGTACCTAACACAGTGTTTTTTTTTCTTTTTTTTCCTTTAGCTTTTTATCAGCATAAAAATAGCATGGGTTATTTGGGGGGCCCAAGTCAACATTGGGGGGGCCAAGATCAGCATTGGGGGGGCCATGGCCCCCGCAAAAGGATACAAATCGACGCCCCTGGTAGCCAGACGAAATCATCAAGGAGCACGATCGTCTCCTTCCCCGGCTTTACTCAGTGTGCGTACATCCATAGGCGTCAAGGGCGAGAACAGGGTGGGGACACTGGGGTACCCCCATGTCCCCACCATGTGCCCCCATGAAAATGTGCGCCCCTGCGGGAAGACTGAGTGAATCCCCGTCAATTTTTTTTATTCAACCAGAGGCGCCCCTCTGTGAGAAAAAGGCGCCATTGTAGTATGCTGGAATGCACCCTGCTCTGAATTTTCAGCCAGAGGCTTATAAGGGAAAGGCTCAGTGTGCTCGAATGCAACCCCTCGATTTTTTTTTAAAGATGGAGGCACCCCTCGGAGAGAAAAGGCGCCCTTTCAATGTGCTGGAGTGCAGCACAAAATTTGTTTAGCCAAAGGCTGAACAATTCCGGTGGGGTGGGGTGGGGTTGAGGGTTGCTTTATTCGATTCTAGTGTGCTCGAGTGAACCCCTCGTACGATTATTTTTCAGCCAGATGCGCCCCTCCGAAGAAATTGCGCCTCTCCAAAGAGAAAGAGCCTCAATGACAATTCCTGGATTCGCCCCTGATAGGCGTAATGCTTAATGCAACCGGGGAACATGGTTTCTCTAGGGGAAGGGAAGCGCTCTCGACTCTTTAGGAATGGGATGCGTTTCCCTAGTACTCCAAGTTGGCTGAAGGCCTGCAGAGGAAAAGCGTCCCTTTGAGACAAAAAATAAATCCACTTAGGTATGCTCAGGTGCTTAGGTATGCTCAAGTGTCCATTAGGCTCCTTCCCGCTGCACAATTTTTTTCCTATGAAGGGACGTCAAATGCGCTGCCCCCCCCCCCCGAGGGAATGTGCTCCCATAAACATTCCTGGATCTGCCAATGATATGTCTGTGGTGGAGATGGGCTCGTCGTCGCCAGCCACAGCGGAGGCAGCTATCGAGGCGGCTGCTTCGGTGGCCGCAGCAGCCACCCGAGAGACCGGGCCAGCGGTGGTGGTGGCTGTGCCGTCAGTGCTCAGTATTTTCACACCGCGGCGTATCAGCATCAAAATGCTTAGAAGTCTGAGACGGGATTTGGTTTCCGTTGGCGTGCGGCTATGGCTACATCCTGCACTGCCTTGCACCAACCCGAAGAACCCCTCAAGGCGGTCCTATGTTAGACGACGCGTTAGGAGGAAAGTGCTATCTCCATACTTCCATCGTACGTTTTGGAAGAGGCCTCACACCGACTGCACCGTCACCAAGAGGCCTCTCTAAAAGGAGCACAAGTGGTGCAAGTCCCCCATACGTAGCCCTGTATCTCGTCCACCAATGCTCTCAGGGTCGCCTCTTGTGCTGCCTGCCCCCTAGTGTCATCAAGATACTTTCCTACCAACTGTGCGGCTGAAGAACAAAGTTGTTTGGGAATTGTAGATGATGGTAGGAAAATATAGACTAGGTACGTATATATATATATATATATATATATATATATATATATATATATATATACCATTGGTATTCATATCAGAGGAAATACTGTGACGTCATCAAGGCTTAAAGGCCATCTTTCGCTTACCATCAAAGTAAAGGTATCGCGCACAAACCAAAGGTTGACTGTCGCAGTTTGGCCGCAGTGGCCGCTACAGCGGGTGTCGCCGCATGTTCAATTCCATGACAGTCACGTGCCAAATTACCACTGCGCCGCGACTATACGGAAGCTTGCTGCTTTAAACACGACCTGCTCGGCACATCTTGTAGCCGTACATCTGTAGCAGGTTCTGTTAGTGCGTTCAGAATTAGCCATGCTTCAGACATGATGTCGAACTTGTACACATCTGACAGGTCATGACGGAAGTCAGCAAGTTTTGGCTTAAGTGATTGAATATTCAGGCGTTTGATTAAAAGACCGTTTGGATTTCTGCCGCCACGTCTTGTCCAACTGGCACAACCCCTGCAGACGACGTGGTAGTTCGTCTTGCGGTGTTAGCGTGGCTAGGAAGTCCTGGGGCCAGCATTAGGGTCAGCTCGGTCTGGTGCAGCGCCAGCTGGCGGGATAGTGACTGCCGCCGCCGTCAGGTCCGGTGACGCGGCCAGTTCCACCCGCTCGATCCGCCTCTGGCGTATGACCGACAGCTGGTGTGGCCCCACCGACGTATCCCAGCCGCCCAGCGTTGACGACCACCCAGGCGGCCACAGCCATCCCAGTGGCCAGACCACAGCTGCTCCAGCAGCCACGGTCGCTCCAGCGATGGCGAAAGGGACAGCCCGGGCGATAGCTGTGATGACGGCCGTTCCAGCGGTGCCAGTGGCTTCGCCTTGGACCGGGGTGACATCGGTTAAAACATGTGGGATGCTTTGTGCTGGGCGTAGCTGGTCGGGCATGTTGCCATTCCTTCTGTCCCCAATTCTTGCACCCATTTTTTCCAAACTAGTATTCACGCCTCATTTTGAGAAAGTGTGACGGTGTTGAAAAGGAGCAACTATGTATTCGTTACATTGATCATGAATACCCTCCCTGTTAATATATTTGGAAGTAGCGGATAACAGAAAGAAGCAATTGTGTCCATGGAAATAGAATCGCATTTGTATCCAAGCTAATACTATTTGTGCCTTCATTATAAATGTGTTGATATCCCGTTATTCTCCGTACTATGTTTTGTTTTGCTGGTTGTCGGCAGCCAAACAGTTTGTTTTTCTTGTCTTTACCGGACTCTTGGACCTTAATTGCTGGTCTAGCACTAGCCACGCCAGCGCAGAGTGCATTATTTCCCCACGTATTTAACCATGTTTGCCGACATATATATATATATACTGATGAAAACTGGGCGCGGGTTAATAATATTCATATTAAATCTGCATACAGTTTCAGTACGACACCGTACCTTCTTCAGTGCCACATTGCGCCATGTGCTCGCCACATTCGACAATAAAAACAATTCATGTTCTTGTTCTTGTTCTGCAATAAGTATGATGATGTTTGTTACGTGGGAGAAACGGGAGACGAATTGTACGCCAGGGTCCAAAATGACCTGTCGTCCGTTCGGTGCAGAAGAGGAGAGCTTCCAGTGAGTAACCACTTCAACGGACCGGACCACGAAATCGAGGATTTCCGCATAGTTGGACTAGACTACATAGTGTTTGGAAGGAAAATGTGTTTTATAGACAGCAACGGGAAGACAGGTGGATCAGCATATTGGGAACTGAGTCGAAAGTAAGGAGACAAAATCGGAGAAAGAAGGATTTAGGAGGTGATATAGTGTATGATGTTGTACCTGACGGTGACGACTTGTCGCAACCGCTTCGGTAATCTGGCTTCTTTCATGTCGTAAATTTTCGCTTGAACACCGTAAGCTCCGTTGCATTCTTGTGAACACGCGTGTTGACATGCGAGGGTTTTATCTTGGATTCGCCTGTTAGATCATCCGATGCGTGGCTACTTCGTTGTGCTTAATAAGGTATTAATAAATATTCGTTGTGCTTAATAAATAAAAAAGGTGGCCTAGACAACTTCGATTTACACCTGAGTTCATCTTCGCACGAATTGTTTTTATTGTCGAATGTGGCGAACACGTGACACAATGTGGCACTGAAGAAGGTACGATGTCGTACTGGAACTGTATGCAGATTTAATATATGTATATATATATATATATATACATGTGTGTGTGTGGGTGTGGGTGTGGGTGTGGGTGTTAAACATAGCGTCCTTCGAAAATAAAGTGAATGAAATCCGAGGAGTAGAAAAGTGTGGAGGAGACCTAAGTGGGTAGGAAGGCCTCTTTAAATGTTCGTCCTTCTGGACTAAATCCCGGCTACGCCACTGCTTGCAGGCGTAGTGCCCATGAAAACAGGCTGATGTATGTGGCACTTTTCTTTTTCTTTTGCTGCTGATTCAGTTTCTCCGCCGGTGACAGACATGGTGGAAGTAACGTCTCACTTACCCCGTTTACATGAGCAGGTCAGCCGTAAACGGAAACTTCCCATCTGGTCGATTCGCAAAAGTTCCGATCGTGTGGCCCGTTTACAAGAGCAAAACAGCCACCAAATCGGAGTTTTGCGATTTGACGGCTGACGCAATGTGATGAAAAGTTCCGAATATTTGACGCATTTTTTGCGCTTTTGACGCACCTGCTTCGA
The DNA here is from genome assembly GCA_034440615.1 of Ashinkailepas kermadecensis. Taxonomy (NCBI): domain Eukaryota; kingdom Metazoa; phylum Arthropoda; class Thecostraca; family Neolepadidae; genus Ashinkailepas; species Ashinkailepas kermadecensis. The sequence goes on from JAOTOM010004984.1 coordinate 214,679, forward strand.
GCAACGGCATACACAGGCACAAGGTACCAATGATCCACGTAGTTAGAGGTTGTTGGGCAAAGATATAGGGAATCTGTGAATTCGAAGGATTCACGTAGCCGATGACACGTTGTCGATGACGACATAGCCCATTTTTCTTCGTGAATCAAACGGTGCATTGTTTCCAGGCCAGACTATGTTCTATAGTATAGGTTCCAGGTTATGTAATGGTGCATTGTTCCAGAGGGCCTTGTTCCAGACTGTGCAATAGTCAAATAAACAGGGTAAATCAGATTAACTACGCAATTCAAGAGATAAATCAGCAAAATCCAAACGCCGTCACAAATCGACAAGTTGAACACTCCGCCACATCGTAAAACTCACGGTTGGGGCACACACTAACAACGTGACGTCTCAGCGCCGATTTCAGCTGTTACATATCTTATTTTTGTGTTTCATAACTAGGTTTGCAACTAGAATTAAAAACAAAACGTTTATTTTTCATAATTACCCTAAATTTACTCAACACTTAGCAGAGAATAACCTCAAGAAGTGTCATGGCCCTTGCAGCCGGACCGTTATTTGTTAATGCTTGGCGCTAATCGCAAACTTCCACCTACCGAAGCGCACATTTTCGTCAAGCTTTTCGCATGTTTTGCTACGCAAAAGGCCATTTACAAGAACATTATTTTCGCAAGTTTTCCTAATCGCATCGTATTCGGAAGTTTTGCTGCTTGTGTAAACCGTGTAACTAATGAGAAGTGGTAATCGTTGTCGGAGTTTTTTTTAACCTACATTTTCTATTTCCCCAGTTTCTGGTCCCCCGTTTAAGGACATTAGGATTGCGCGTTGTATCTGTTTCTAAAATTCCATAATTGTGCAGTCATTCTGTGTGCCTGCTATTTGAACCCTCTGCATTGACAGGAGTTAAAAAATGGTTCACTGCTTTTACTGGTAACTGCTTGTACACATTACGCGACAAGCGCGACACTCGACTAACTAGGGCCGCGGTGTGACGACACTTGACTACTAGGGCCGCGGTGTGACGACACTTGACTACTAGGGCCGCGGTGTGACGACACTTGACTACTAACGCCGCGGTGTGACGGGTGGTGAGAATTGGACGGTATGTTGGAAATACTTGGGAAAAGCATAAAATCTTGAAATTATTTTGAAAAATCTGTCCAGTAATATAATTGTGTGTGTAATATAATTGTACACAATATAATTTATGTCTCTTAAATTAGGTTGGTTTCATGACGATTTCCCCAATTTCTGGCGCGGCAATTAATCACTGAAGTTAAAGTCCCTTACTACTTCAAACTAACATGGAAGGCATCTGGCCAATGTTCTCCCTATACGGCCGCACATTGCCCTGTTTGCAAACACCCATGCTGTAGAGAGAGATTGGAAAGTTTCATACATATCTGCTGATATGCATTTTACTATCGTTTCCAAAATTTTGGCGCAGCAATTTCGGTTTGTTTGCAACACTCGGCGATATTTTACGCTCAAACTGACAATTTCTATTGGCCACAGTAATGACGAGAATCCGACATGGCTAGAAAAAAAACATATTACCGGCAGATAAGACAGCGTATTAGCTATCTGCTTCTTGAGGTTATTCTCTATAGCTGTACACTTTTTGAGGTTATTCTCTGCTAAGTTTTGAGTAAATTTAGGGTAATTATGAAAAATATTCGTTTTGTTTTTAATACACTTCACTACCATTATGTTTTTTAATGGCCCGGCACTTCACGTTTATTTGCAATGTCCGCATTAACCCGGTGTCTGCCACGTACCGATGCTTTGAACCGTTACCTTGATAAAGACTATGCAGTCGAAACGTTGGGAGATATCTTCGACTTTTAGTTCAAATGGAATGCATGGCCTTTATAAAAAACTTAGATAATGCAAAGAAACGATTCTCCAAACCAAGAAACCAAAGAAACGTGCAATCGCTTGGCTCATAAATGACTTGTAATGCAAAAACAAAATGCAAAGTTGGACTGCTTGCCCAGCAGTTTCCAGCCAAAGAGGGCTGGACAGGAAAGCAAATGGTTCTTAAAATTCACTCATTAATATTAATAAAAAGTGTGCAACATGACATCTAACGTTTCCTTTATGCGAATTAATATATAATAATAAACGCATAATACATAATAAACGTGTATAATAAACGAATTCCTACCAATCGGAAAGCAATATTTTATTCAATTCTAATCCTCATACATGATTGATCTCATGTCCTGCAAGATCAGCCAACCTACCAATGACGTCACAGTGTGACGTCATGAGGCGACAGAATCACTGGTTGGCCATGCCTTGCTACATGCCCTGGTTTTGTTACAGCCTGTCCCACATTTACTTATTGATTTTGCCATTTTTATTTCACCGCACCGTGGAATAATAAACTACTGAAGGAATTCAACCACGTCATCAGCTCGTGGTTTAAATTAATTTTATGCTCGCTCGTGGCGCAATATATGATAATTTCCAGTTCACCAGTCCATAAATTGAGTGCCATGGTGCAATAAGTTGTCCTTCCCCGCAAACTATTGAAATATGGATATTTTGTATTGTATATACTTCCTCTCTGTAAGGGTCGCGTAAGTAATTGCTGTTGTTTTCTTTCATTTCTACAATCGACGTGTAAAGTTGAAGGTTTTCGGGCTTGTGTCCGACAGCCTTCTTAGTTTCCAGTAATCAATAGTAAGTTCCGTGGTGTAAATTTTAGGCTTGTTAGTCGTAAACTATAAGATAATCTTATCATTAGCAAGATAATAGTCTGTCATTGCAAGTTCAGGGTGCCATTCATACCAATATCATACCACCTGAACAGGCTGTCTGCTGCATAAATTCTATGTATTATGGTAGCCTTGTAGCATACAGCTGCAGACAATTTATCTTTAACCGAGTGCTTTGAATTCAAGTACGCAATTTTGCGATTCAGAGCAATGCAGAGCAGACTTTTTCCTGAACTCATTTCCTTCATTCGTTATGTCGTACTATTCCTGTATTGCTAAATAGTGGGGGTAGTCTGTGAAGACATAGAATCTTGAAACACTACACCACATTCCCAAAAGAAAGTTTTCGATGAATCCAATTCGTTTTACTGTGAAAATGTTCGTAAAACGAGGGCAATGTACTTAAAAATGTTTTCCTGTATAAAACGGTCGGGATATATCATGTTGTAATGTCATGTTTCATGGAAATTGCTGTCATTCCCACTGTTGTATGACCTTTACTTACGAAGACTATCTTTCAGATGTCATCCATCGGGATCGGCAATGGTCCGGAGTGACATTTAGTGAAGCAAGGGGTGGAAAGTATGTCAGATGTTTTGCAATCATTCCCCTCCCCCGGATCTTCCTATCATCTCAGCACCGCTTGGGAGGACGTTCATGCTATTTCTGGTTGCATCTAGGTTAACGATGCGGAGAGAAGGGTAATACAACTAACGTTTGTGTACCTATAATTCCTAAAATGACGTTCTGACAAGCAGCTGATCGTCGTGATCCCACATTCAATGTAATCTCGTCGGAGGTGAACGCTTATACCACATGCGAATCTATGCGTGGCATTGATGGACGGCATCGTCTCTTTAAGCAGTTTGTGCTGAAGTGCATCATAATAATGAAGAATTGCTTTGGCTACTGTTGAATGGCAAACGATATGAGCTTAATGGTCGGAGCAGAATTATGTTGGAACTGGATCAAATACTTGGAAATACTGCCCAGAGTCTTGGGCTACATAACCACCACAAGGACTCATAATGCAACATTAGCTCTCATTGTCTTTGGTGTTCCCAAAGACGGTCTCTTCTACCCGCTGACCAATGCTGCTCCATAAATTTCCTCTTCTGCCCGCTGACGATCGACGGCCCAAAGACGGCCTCTTCTGCCCGCTGACCGCTGCTGGTCTACAGACGCCCTCTTCTGCGCACTGACCGCTGCTGGTCCACAGACGACCTCTTCTGCCCACTGGCCGCTGCTGACGCACAGACGGCCTCTTCTACCCACTGACTGCTGCTGGTCCACAGACGGCCTCTTCTACCCACTGACTGCTGCTGGTCCACAGACGGCCTCTTCTACCCACTGACTGCTGCTGGTCCACAGACGGCCTCTTCTACCCACTGACCGCTGCTGGTCCACAGACGGCCTCTTCTACCCACTGACTGCTGCTGGTCCACAGACGGCCTCTTCTACCCACTGACCGCTGCTGGTCCACAGACGGCCTCTTCTACCCACTGACTGCTGCTGGTCCACAGACGGCCTCTTCTACCCACTGACCGCTGCTGACCCACAGACGGCCTCTTCTGCCCGCTGACGTTCGATGGCATAGCATGCTGGGAGGCTACTCCAGCCGGCGAGACGGCCAGCCAGCCATGTCCGCACTACTTCCAGGGATTCATCCCACAGGTGAGCCACCAGCACGTTAGAACCAGCATACGCCACGATGGTCTTTATAAGTCCCTGTAGCCATTATGCATAGCTGCAGCCAACAAACGTCACAGCAGTCAGCATAGGTCAACGTAGTTATACGCCATTGCAGTCATAGGCACCAGCGGCCAACAACTGCAACCATCACTAACCACTGCAGCCATCACCAACCACTGCAGCTATCACTAACCACTGCAGCCATCACCAACCACTGCAGCTATCACCAACCACTGCAGCTATCACCAACCATTGCAGTCATCGCCAACCACTGCAGTCACCACCAAGCACTGCAGTCATCACCAACCACTGCAGTCACCACCAACCACTGCAGTTACCACCAACCACTGCAGCTATCACTAACCACTGCAGCCATCACCAACCACTGCAGTTATCACCAACCATTGCAGTCATCGCCAACCACTGCAGTCATCACCAACCACTGCAGCTATCTGTCACCACCAACCACTGCAGTCATCACCAACCACTGCAGTCACCACCAACCACTGCAGTCACCACCAACCACTGCAGCTATCACTAACCACTGCAGCCATCACCAACCACTGCAGTCATCGCCAACCACTGCAGTCATCACCAACCACTGCAGCTATCACTAACCACTGCAACCATCAACAACCACGAACAAAATGCTGTATAACCTAGGCAGTTGATGCGCCCCTAAACCCCAATAACAACAATAACCACGAACAATGACCGGTCTAGGGCAAGATTACGGTCGATGTCAGGGGCAAGTTGAGATAGTGTATCACACAAATGAATGAAGCATATATACTGATGGGGGTGGATACAGGGGGAGGCACAGGGAGCATGTGGCCCCCATGGAGGCTGGCGTTCCATGTGTATATTGTGAAAATAATTTTAAAATTCGTTGTTGGTTCTTGGGAAATTCAACCAGAGTGAAAGAACATATGTCTGTCTTACATAACAATCATTATGGCACGAGTAATTGCATGCCCTTCCTTTACATTTAACCATCTTTAGGTTTAGGCATTGCTCCAGGTTGTTTTATTGGCTTATATAATTAACGAGAATTGTGTTCGCTTTACATTGATCTTTACGGAGAAGGCACGCTCAGATAGCGGCGATTGGCGTACATGAGCGCGTCGTGCCGTAACGTAACATCGAGTATTTAATATCCAGAGAAAATGGACACTGGTTTGATTAGCTGGTTTGCTAAGTCTACCCGTGATCAAGTGCAATCATCTACGTCTTGGAAAAATTGTAACGTTAAAAAGGTCGGACGACGAAACTACACCAATGGTAATTTCGGGTTTTATTTCTGCTCTAGAATCCCATTGAGCTTCCCTTCCATTTGTATTCGTGAATACTTGAGGCAATCCTAGAGGTTCATTCTACCACTTGCGCATGAAAATGTGAGGTAGAGCGAAACGGCAAGGCTAGGAAGGACAAATGCTTTCTTGCCGTCCACGAACCTCATATGTTCGGAGAACTAATGGTCGAATTGCATCTCCGTGGAGGCCGTTCGGACCACGCAGGGTCATGAATGCCTGGCTCTCAGTTTTCTACGTGTATGAGCTATGCAGCAACGCACAATAAACTGCACGTACAGCTTCGCACACAGCTTTCGAAGTAAAAAAAAGTGTCCAGCCTGTCACCTACAAAATATCAGACACCTCCAGATTGCCACATGTTGAACAGATGCTGTCACAGGGAGCATGAAATAGCATGAAATTTTATATTCATGCAGCGGCAAACACAATTCTCATTTTCTGTTCCGGTGGATAGATATCATACAGTCAACTGTGTATGTGATATTGCAATGCATATCGATAGTTACTGGAGCTCAGGAACCATGGGTGTAGGATCGCAAGATCAGTGTGGAGGGGGCGGGGGGGGGGGCTTAGCCCTGGGTCGATGAACCTAGGGTATCCCCAAATAGCAATCCCTCCCCGGATTTCGGCCACTTTATTTTGCCATTTTGAAAAAGAAAAAAATTAATTTCATAAATATTATTTTCCTTTGTCCAGTTTTCCATGAGCTTAGCCTATCCGGGGACAACATAATCAGAAAATGGTTAATCGAAAAAACTACTACCGAATATGGATAATCCACTTAGTGCCGAAGCGATTTCTTTCCCTTTCGCTTCGCATTGTGCCTAATTTCATTATTGTTGTCATGATACTTATATATGTTACTTCAAATTTCCGTCCACAAGATGGATTGAAAACAGTACGCAAAAAAATTACATGTAACGTCATAGGAAACTCCACATTACGATCAGTGCTACATGATCAGTGTGATCATCGAGTTGAGAAAACTTAAAACAGGATTGCTCGTACTATTTCAATTGATCAAAGAGGACAGTTACCACCAATGCTAAGGAATCCTTAGAAGACCCGCAAGAATATCGTCACCACTCATTAGACATTTTGGGCAATCTTACACCTTCCTAGGTTGAACACGAGTAGTATGCCGTACTCGACATTTACGCAGCATTGCTTGAACTTTTCATGGGTTTGACTTCCAAAATTGTGGGTGGGGGGCTGGCTGCCGAGTTTGGGGGGCTGATTTACATGTTGGGGAGGGGGGGGGGGGGCTTGAGCCCTCCCAACTGAATAGTATCCTACACCCCTGTCAGGCACTGCATCATGGTTCAGCCTTTTAACAAAGCATGGTGTAGCCTTCGATGAACCATGTACATAACCTCCGTTTACCTCCTGATGCCTGACAAACTCAGCTTGCTGTTACAAATATTTCATTTCCAAGTGATATGCCACGTACAAAAAATTAGAGCCATCAACACAGTGAACAGTGTTGTTAAACCATGATTACACCAAGCATGCCTTGTGCACTGTGCAGGGAAGCATCAGACCATTGGGACAATACAAAGACTGATTAGCATGTTCAAAAATTGTTGTAGGTACATTTTGCAGTTTCTTCCCATGCACTACAGTAATAATAACCGTGATTAAATGTTGGCCCAAGATGTCAATCATACAAGGTTGTGACACTTTGTCACATGTAACATATTTAAACCATGGAACACTCTGCAACATATCGAAACTGACATGTAGCTGAACCGAAGTTGTTTACCACATAATTTCTTTTAAAGACTCCATCACTACTGTTCATGACCCCAACTTTTCACTATTGACCATTAGGCACCATGGTATGTGGAAATGGTACATTTATGAGTGAGTTTGTCTGTTGCTACCATTTCATGTTGGCTGGTGCTTCCTTCATGATTGCTGATTACAGTAGGCACTTTTGGGAAGGAGGAACCTATTTTCTTTTTGAACTTCCCAGTTTTATATGCCTACAACCTTGCTCCTTTCACCTGTCATAAACAGCTTATAACTACAAGCTGCAACAATTACAAGAAGCAAATGATTCGAGCATCTCCAATGCTACTACAAATGGAGCAGCAGCCAACAAGTTTTAGTATCTATTAAGCAAACAGCCAACTTCCTTACCACACCAATGGGATTGTGAGCAAGGAGCAATGCTATAACTTCGGCAATGGATAATCAAAGTATTAATATTGGGAAGTGTAATATTGTTTTGTATTCCGGACTGGAGCATAAATACTAAACAAATTGTGATTAATAATGAATACATATAATAATAACACACCCTATATGATAATGTTGCTTGTATTGGGTAAAGCTATACATGTAAAGGTATTATTGCAGCTTAAGGGGTTGAAAAGATGTTTTACACAAATTTGAGGAAAAACCAAGTTGGGCTATGATATTAGGTTATGTTTCATTTCGAAAATATGCTCTTTTTGGTTCAGACAAAAAAAATATCGGAAATGGTTAGGCTAGCATAGGCTAAATTTGGTTCGGCGAAATTTTACATTTATTGAAAACAAAGTATGTGCTTCATATTTAGAGAGAACAAGTTAAAAGAAGCTAGGCTAGGCTAGGCCAAGTCAGGTAATGCAATTTCAGCATACAAATTAAGCATAGCTTAGCATACAAAGCATACAATACAAAGAATACGTTTTACATTATTTCGTATGGTATATTATCTCATTCAAAGCCCACTTATTTACACGATTTTGCTTCCCAACTCAAGATAAACGTTTGTGATGGAAATCAGTGATTACATCTTGATCGTGGTCATTGTTGCCGACAGACACTGCATGTCGCGCTGTGGTCTGCCGTTCGCGGGCAGCCGCGACATCGAGCTGGACACCGCAGGTCTAGCGACGACGTGTTGGCTAGACCTGTGGGGCGTCCCCGTCGCGTCGCCCATATTTGTTCTGCGTATTTGCGGAACGCCGGCCGCGGCGCAGGTGCGAGGTGTTTTGCGACCCGTCGACCCTTACACTGCATGTCGCGCGGTGGTCTGCCGTTGGCGGGCAGCCGCGACATCCGGCTAGACACCGCATGTCCAGCGAGACGTGTTTGCTCGACCGGTGGGGCGACCCCGTCGCGTCGTCGTATTTGTTCTGCCTATTTGTTGAACGCCGGCCGCAGCGCGGGTGCGGGTGTTATGCGACCCGTGACCCCTTTCTCTCCTTGTCTCAGCTGACCCTTACCTTCATATATAAGCGGCGCGTCTACACCCTCTCGCTCTCTTCTTCTGTCGTCTTCGTCAGGTGCACTGCACCTCTGCCGTCTCGCCGTCGCCAATATAGAAATGAGTACTTTGAGCGAGTGTTGAAGTGATAAGTGGAACAGTGAGTGATCAGTGAAGTGAATTGAGGAACCACACGCAGCACTGCTCGTCACGGCTGGGGCATCGTGCCTGACTTCGTTTTTCCTGCTTTCTTTCCACGTTTTTCGTACTCCTTCATGTCCTAATGCCACTGCTCTCTTGAATTGGAGGGTTCCTTCACTCTTGAATTGGAGTGCTCTTATCTAGGTCCTAGCTCTCTTGAATTGGAGGGTTCCTTCACTCTTGAATTGGAGTGTTCTTGATTTGGCCACTGCTCTCTTGAATTGGAGAGTTCCTTTGTCTCCCTTGAATTGGGGAGCTCTAACCTACAACCTCTATCATTACGTCCACCTTTATTTAGGTTACGTCGATTATTTCTTATATTCTCCCATCACACATCTTTCCGACCTCTCACATTGCAATTATTTGTTCCGTTTCCTATTGTTATTCCAATAAATTCCTTTCACATGGTATTCCCGCTTATTTCTCCCTCGCTCTCTCTTCTATACCATTCTCTTTAGGCCTCTTGGCCATTCTACCCACGTGATGACAGGGTGGCATAGGTTATATCTTGCATTGGTGTCAAGGAATTGATGACACTCTTGATCAATGCAACAAGCTGTTATACTACTGACCGAATAGCTACACATAATACTGACCGAAGAATCAAACACATCAACGTGACAGGGTGAAATTCTTTTACTAAAAAAGAGGGTCAGATTGGAAGAACTGAAACATTTTGCGTGAAAAGGATTCTGCAAGTCAGCAATGTGGCAAAATGGTTGCCAATATATGGTAGGCTGAGAAATGATGTGCATGAAAATGCCGCACCAAAGAACTTCATATACCACGGATGTGGGTAATTTCCTCTCCACCTAAAAAGAGCAAAAAATCAGCAGCCAAAATTGCGAACAAAAAATGTCATACTATTTTTGCTTGCACATGAACAAAACACTATCAAAACAGACATATCTTGTATACTTGATGTTGATTAATAGAAAGACATTCTGTATTGCCCTGCACCTTCTGCACAATGCGTCATGACTATCACTGGCCCCCTTCTCCAAAAGCAGTATTTTGCAGTCGGATAGATACACCGGTATGTTCCGCCCCCTTGTGTCTGTTCAATGTTCTTAATTCGCCATTGAATTTACAGGCAGGATATATCACCTTTTGCCGTGATGGTGGTGCCATAGCAACACTAACCACTCGGACATGTACTGCACTCAGATTGCCTGCAAGTTGTCACTTCAGTCCTGACCAGGGTTGGATTTATTTTCCAATTTTCCGGAGATAACAATATTCTGGACGGCCAACATCCAAGACAAGGCCATGTTTCATATACAGGTCCCGACTCTCATAGATGAAAAAAACATTCGCGTGGTAGCGTTTTTTTAGCTCATTTCACCTCATTTTACCTCGATAACAACCACCAAATTGCTTCGTTACGCTTCTCATGTTTGCTTTACTGAAATGAGATGATGAGTACGTATTTTGTTTGGACGTTTAGGAAAACAAATTGACTGGTATATTAAGAAGCAACAAGACCTGATGATATATATCCATACTGTACTGTACCGGATGTATTATGCTATATTACCGTATGGATCCATGCTGTACCGTATGGATAATATTATACAGTACCGTAGGCTGTGACCACAATTGCGGTTTTTTGCAAATATCTGTCACCTACACTCGTGGACGAATAGCAAGCTGTTTCACCTCTGCGAAGCTTCCCACTTCTGGACCATGCCATGCCAAAAACATCCCAGCTAAACTTGGCATAGCTTATAGTCTGGAGCAGGATTCGTCACGTAACCGTTCTAATAATAGATTGCCTAATGCAGGGACGTTGATTTCTGAAAAGTTGTAAGGGGAGGGCACACTACATGGGGACAATGGGTGGGCTAAATCGATTGAGAGGCACACCCCATAGGGTGCCATGTTAAAAGTAGCGTGCATACGTAGACATGTGGATGTGGCATGAAGGCACCCTTCTATCAAATTAATGCATTCTTCCGATACGCTCTAGTGACACTAATTCACATAAATTGAGTCAAAAACTTCTAAAAAGAACAATGCATTAGTTCAATAAGTATCATATCCAGTCCAACCGCTACTATTCATCGAACATCCCTGACATAAGCAGCAATCAGTTGATGGCAGCGGAGCGTCTTCCTTATGCATCAGAGAAGATATTTTGGTGCTTGGCTGAGAGAGAATCCGGGAGGGATGGGATGCGATCACGATAATGCGGGTAATGCTTGACGACTACCACGCCGAGGCACGGAAAGATTCACTCCCGCTGATCATTGTTTCCATTATGGATACCATTATGTATTCCATTTATATAATCAGTGCCGGGTCGACTCTGATTTACCTTCCCGTGCATCGTCAAATCGTGTCTTCTTCGCAACAAATTGGCAGCAATGTAGGCTCTCAATTTCACCGAAGCAATCGGTGGTAGTGGGAAGTGGCAAACGTGACGCAGTAATCACCCAGAGGAGTATCACATCGCTTAAATCGACACGTTCAGCTCCAGCCGGGTAGAAGAACGCAGGCCGCCGGTCACTCTCCAAATATATTGTCTCGTATAATGCATACTTGATATAAAGGCATGCATATATGTGTGTATATTCTATGTTTCCATGTATTCTGCTCCAGTTTCTTAGTTTGCCGTTCGGCGTCTCCCACTTTCTTCATCTTGCTTGCCTGATAACGGATGCCACACATACTGGATTCACGTATTTTTCCCTTAACGTAGCTTCTCCAGCAGATGGCACTTTGCTTCTGCTAAAGAACAAAATTCAACTTCACTCATATTTGGCGAAGTATAAGCAGTTAAGCTATTGCTGATCCGTCCCACATCTATTAGGTGACGTCATCGATATTTCACATCAGCTATCAGCTATTCCTGTTAATATAACCAATAGTCCAAGCTGATATCTACAATTGCTTCTGGAATACAATGTTGGTCCTGTGTTTGGTTTGGGTCTTCGTATGATGTGCTTCACCGTTTCCTCAAAAATGCTGCTGTTCATCAATTAATTACAGCGCAAATCCTGATGTTTGTGGTGGGACAAATGCAAAAGAAACAAGATCAGCAAGTACCTCACGTTGGATGAAATTTCTTACTCGTAGAACAACAGTGAGGAACACTTACGGCACATTACTTCCCAGTGGCATAGATGTGAATGATTGCATTAATGCAGTCGTCTTTGCAGGCATATCATTTTACCCTTAACCTTCGCAGTGCGGTGAATGGGCCAATTTCACACCCCTGACATTTTTCGTCTTCTGAAGTAACACCTGGACCGTTCACACCATCACTTTAATATCCGGCATTTCTTACGCCACGTCAATTGCGCACATTGTGGTGAAAAATGCGTACTACGCTCTTACGATGGCAGGGCTAGCGCGGGTCAAACTCAGGTCATTACCTCGTTTTAAGGTGGTTTTTAGATGTACGTTGAGTCATTTGTTATAAGCAAACGATACAAGATAGAGTCACAAGTCAAAGATGTATGTATCTAAACTGATGAAAAAATGTAAAAAGAGAAAATGTGACATAACGTCGGGCTTCTAGTTCACATGAAGGCTTTGACTAGAAAAGGGATTCATTCCACATAACTTCTAGCAACTTCTAGCTGATGATTTTTGTCCAACACTCAGAATATCTCCGGCGTCAAATCACGTTATTGAAATGTGTGTCAGGTTTCAACTCAATATCAGGCTAGGTCATTGAGATATGATCCGAAACGTTCCGAAGGTCCATGTATTCCAGGCGCTATCGAGAGGCTAAAATACACACTGTTGCGAAGTAAAACGGATAAACAAAGGTAATTTTTACCTCCAGTTATTTTCTGATGTGACTTTGGTCCCAAAATGTGATTTGAACATTTGATTTCGTCTCGATTGTTTTTGTGGTGGTGGGGGGGGGGGGGGAGAGGGGGGAGGGGGATTTGAACAATTCAGCAACTCTTTGAATTTTCTTCCTAGAACATTTTCAATGAGGGTGGAAAGCATTTGAGTTTGGTTTCGTACACTCCTTAACTTTTCCTGAGTTGTATATGTTTCGAAAATTGTCACCCTCAACGGTTCATCACATATTTCGAGGTATTTGACCTTGAGAGGATCGGTGACCTTGACCGTTTCACGTGTCACTTATGCTACGCTGAGTCCTAGTCTGCATAGTATCCATTTTAAAGCACGGAGCCGCATTTGGTTTATGACCAGTTCAAAAGTTTAGAAAACCACGATATAAAGTCATAAAGTCATAAAGTGTTAAGGCTTAATAAGAGGCACATGGGCCCATCTGGGTTAAGCCTATCTAGAAAAGGTACTAGAAATGTACATACTCTCACCCCAATCAATCCCTTATCTCAAGTTCCTAGGGAGCTATATATCCCAGCCTATCTAGCACAATTCACTTGCTATTGCATAACACACTCAACAATTACAAACCCCTCCCATCATACCCATTGTGCTACCATAGACAATCTCATCAGTATCACATCCCGAAGGAAGGTGCTGAATCCATTGCTAGGTACACCCTATATAAAGTTATAACACGTTTAGACTTAATAAGAGACCAAAAGGCCCATCCAATTAAGTCTGTAAATGGAAGATACCATAAGCCTGGTAAAAAGACCCACCCCAACCATCCCACATCCTGAAGAAACCAGTCCTCCAATATCCCACACACCTATCAATGCCTATCTACCCTAGCTATCCAGCCCTATTCCCCTGATCTCTCTTAACACATGTGGATTGAATGCATTATCAATAATTTTCCAACTGCATCCATGCCTGCTTAAAGGGGTCTGTGCTGTGCACATTTACTTAACATAAATCTCACCCCATCCATCACAATTTAGAACTCAAAAACAAAATTTTCCTGTTTAAACAATTTGTCCACCCTACTTTAAATACATTCAATGAGGAACTCCCGACAACATCAGCAGGCAGCCCCTTCCACTAATCAACAACCCTTTGACTGAAGACCTGTTGTCGCTTAACTGTCCTGCACCTCAACTTGTCTAACCTGAATTGATGACCCCTATGTGATACTCTAAACTGAAGAGCACCATTCAAATTGACCTGATCTAGTCCTTTGACAATTTTGTACATTTCAATCATGTCCCTCCTTAATCTCCTATACTTGAGTGAGTACTTATCTAATGCCATAAGCCTTTCTCCATATTCTAAGTTACCTATTCCACTGATGAGTCTAGTTGCTTTGCGCTGCACTCTTTCTAACATGTCTATATCTTTTTCTAGGTAGGGGCTCCATGCTTGTACAGAATATTCCAAGTGGGGTCGCACATATGCTAAGTACAGTTTTTTCATGACTTCCTTGCTCTTATATATCACACTTCTATTAATGAGTACCAGCATTCTGAGTGCCCTGTTCCTAGCGGAGCTACATTGTTTTTCTGCTTAAAGGTCTCTTGAAATCAACACACCTAAGTCCCTTTCCTCTTCAATAACATCCAGTTCCCTCTCTCCTATTGTATATCTGAAAGTCTCACCTCCAAACTCCAGATGCATAACCTTACACTTGTCATAGTTGAAAGACATCTGCCATTGATCAGCCCACTTTTTTAGGTCCTCCAAGTCTAGTTGAATATTTATAGATTGATCACAACTGTTTGCCACTTCTACCAGCTTGATGTCACCAGCAAATTTGAACACTCTATTCCTCAGCCTGACCTCAATGCTATTCACAAAGATGATAAAGAGAAGTGGCCCTAGAACAGAGCCCTGTGGTACTCCACTCAGAACATCCTTCCAATCAGATTTACATCCATTTAACATTACCCTTTGTTTCCTTCCCCTCAACCATGCTTCAATCCAACCTATAACTTTTCCAACAATCCCATGTTGCTGTAGTTGATGAATTAGCGTCCCATGTGGAACTTTATAAAAAGCTTTGCTAAAGTCCAAGTACACAACATCCATCCTGCTTTGCAGAGGCGAAAAAAGCCAACGACACGCGGCGCACGTCAGTGACAGCTAAAGGGACACGGAAGACTAATGAGCCAGCCAAAGGCTGACATGTCTTTTTCTTTCCAAGCTTGAAAAAATAACCTTTTTTTGGAAAATCAATCGTATCAGTCCATTTATTGGCTAGTTTACATTAGAAGATGGCAAATTTTATATAGTGATAGGGTCCTTATGAGACAGCTGCTTGCTGAAAAAAAATATGCGGCACAGGTGGTGGCCTATGCTAAATTATCGTAGACGTCGGCGGTATGCCGGTGAGACAGCAGGTGAGCTGTCTCATGCGGGACATTTGTGGCGCGTTGAACCTTATTGAATGACCTTGCTGAACGAAGTAGAATCGGGTCCTGGGAAGTGATGTCATAGAAGTTAAGGGCATCTGCTTGCCATTAATTAGCGCAATAATTCGTGAAAAAAAGCAAATTAACACGAAGACAATTTTGTTCACGCAACTCCCAACAGATACCAAAAACATTTCCACTTTCTTTCATGGATCCGCGGGTACATATATAGTTTTCTGTGATGTCATTTGGAGAACAAATTATACCTGGTGGCCTTGAATGGTATGAAATAGCCTTGGGTTTCCCATGATCTTTGTCCACCAGTTGGTTCGTTCATCAAGTCCTCGGTGGGAATAAAGACAATTCTATGTTCTTTTTTGCCCCTGAGAGGAGCTGGAACGATGGGGAAGTCGACGTCTTTTGCACCGTCAAGGAAGAAGGTGACTTGCGGCTATGAAAGCTGTAATTATGAAGGAGAAATGCGCAACATAAAGAGGAACAAGAAGTTGAGGCACAGAGGGCAGCTCTTGCGCGTAAAGAATATGTCCCTCGGTGTTGGAGGAAAGTGGGAACGATGGTACACACCGGTGCCCAATGACTATTTCAACGCATCACCAGGAGCAGGTAATTAATGTTTTTTTGTGGTGATTCACTGGACAATTCCATGCAAGCAAGGAATTTATTTTCTTGTGCTGGCTATGCCTGCTGACCAGGTTTACGTACCTAGGTAGGTAGGTAAGTGCCTACCTATTGCAGGGTTCTGTCTGTGCTTTGTAATCCTAAATGTGGACAAGAAGTTGTGTAGTAATGAAATATGGAGAGGGTGCTTTCTTTCAGCCTGCGACATCTGAATCTCTGCTTGTGCTGTCCAGTGAGTCTTGAGCATTTTATTGCAGAGCTATTAATTGTCGAACAATACCATTCAACCCCCAGATAAGAAGAATGAGATAATAATTTTATGGAAAGGATGATGTTCTGGGTGCCAAAAATCTAGCAATCACAATTTTTGGTATTGTACCATGTCCACATTCCCAAGATACAAATTAGCTTCAACTTCTGGGAGCAGGCCGACTTTATTTGATGTGGATTTAATACATATAGTTGTGCCACTGAAATTTTCAATGATGTAATGCCAACAGGTATTACCATTCCAATTATGTCTATTCCTACTAAATCGGAATCTTTGTGTGCTGCTGTAACCACAAAAGATATTGTGTATTGTTATCACATCCTTCACAACTGCATCATTGTTACTTGTGGCCAATTGGAATTCAGCAAAATTTGGCCATCCATGACACCTAAACAAATATGTTTACAATTTTAGATCAACTCGTATTCATGCTCTTACCCTTAAGCCAGCCAAGACAACACGGTAAATTTGTGCTTGGAAGGTGTTTTTTTATTCTTGGACCTTATTTTGTTCAGTGCAATAGTTGTGAAGGTGACCAAGATGATGGGACCACCCATTTTCTGTGCAAATGCTGATTCTTCAGTTTGGAAGCAAAATATCACTACTGATAATCTACTGATAAACATATGAGTGTACGTGACGTCATACGTGACGTCATGAGTGCACGTTTACACTACTGGTAAACATATGAGTGTACGTGACGTCATGCGGGTCACATGGGTGCACGTCAGTAGTTTCGAGTCATACGCCCCTCAATATCAAATCCCTCAATGTTCGAGAGCCTAAGCTAATTCATACCTACCTCCCCCTTCATGGACTTCATAAAACACCTGCGGCGTGGTTCAGTTATGTGTGAGGCACGGGTGTCATCAGTGTGCGCTATAGCAGGAGCCCGGCCGGCGCTGACGGCCCGTAGTGCGCCGAGATCGTCGACCACGCGCCGTAGCCGTGTCGTCAGAGCACGGCGCGAGCACCGGCACACGCCCGGAATCGGACGACTGCCCGCAGACCGGGTAATTGGACCCGCCACCAGATTGAAATTGGACACTGGGCCGGGCAAACGTAGAGCCATGGAGGCCGCCACAAATGCCCGGGTCGCTGCGATATTGATCAGCAGGACGGAGCGCCCGCTCCACATATCGGGTGGGTGCGTTAATGGCCATACGGCGGTCGTACAGACAGACTGCAGTCTCCGCTATAGCTAATTCGCTTCCGTTACACTTGTGCTGCGTCACGACGCTCTGGGAATATTACGGTGATAAAATTGCGTCAGCTTCACACGTTGGCAGTGTTGCTCGACTCCGCATCATTGCAAGACGCAAACATACTCGGACACGCACAGCACTCCAATTACCAAATTAAATCCAGCCCCGTTGCATTGGTTGTCGGAGTGGCCAAGCATGTTGGGTGGAAGGCAGATGAGTGCGCGTGATGAAAGTGGACCGGCGGGTAATTCACGGTGACGGATGGGAAGACACGTTTCCCAGTAAAATGTTCGCGTGAGGGACAGTGCATATGGCATGCCACTCACAGTCAGGGCACCCTTACGATGGGGAGATGATCTTGCAAAACAGCGTCGTTGCGCAGGGGTGTCGCCTCACGCAATAGTGTTGTCGCGCAGGGGTGTCGCCTCACGTAACAGTGTCGTTGCGCAGGGGTGTCGCCTCACGTAACAGTGTCGTCGCGCAGGGGTGTCGCCTCACGTAACAGCGTCGTCGCACAGGGGTGTCGCCTCACGTAACAGCGTCGTTGCGCAGGGGTGTCGCCTCACGCAATAGTGTTGTCGCGCAGGGGTGTCGCCTCACGTAACAGTGTCGTTGCGCAGGGGTGTCGCCTCACGTAACAGTGTCGTCGCGCAGGGGTGTCGCCTCACGTAGCAGCGTCGACGCGCAGGGGTGTCGCCTCACGTAACAGTGTCGTCGCACAGGGGTGTCGCCTCACGTAGCAGTGTCGTCTGTCGCGCAGGGGTGTCGCCTCACGTAGCAGTGTCGTCTGTCGCGCAGGGGTGTCGCCTCAGGTAACAGTGTCGTCGCGCAGGGATGTCGTCGCATGTAACAGTGGAGAGGTGTCATCGCGCAGAGTTGTCGTCGCACGCATCATGCTGCCCACACACCGGGACACGAGCTGACGGAAATTCCATTGTACTTTCTGCACTATATAATGTTTACGATTTATTGATTTTCATATGACTATTTCTTAGCTGTGGCGCAGTTTTTCCGCAGCATTCACCGCAGTTTTCACCCCAGAACTGCCGAAGATGATAATATATTTTTATCTCTCCTTGATTCCTGGAATAGCCGTGCGATCGCACTCACATTTGACACGCCTTCTGAGGATTGGGTAACGGATCATTGGTGTTTAAATGTTTGTCTGGGGATCCTGATCCAGAGATCCATATCCAGAGCTATCCGAGGTAAAATCGGCCGGTTTCGAAACGAGTGATGTTTAGGAAATTGTTCAAATAATTGCAAAAACAGAGTTTCAAAGATAGCTGAAGGTTTTCACATCGATTAATCGATGTTTGTGAAAAGGAAAAAATAGCTTGGGTGACTTTTGGTCAGATTCCACGGTCAGGTCAAGGTCAAAGCCGTCTTGAGTCCATGCTCAGAGTTTGGACCCTAAAAGTTATAGCGCAACGCCTAACTATATGTGATAGAAGCGCAATGGTGTTTATAAGTGTGCGACACGTCTGGTCACTATCAGGTCAGGTCACGGAGTAATGATCAAACATGTGTACGATTGCCCCATCCACAGAAATGACTACTTGTCGAAATGCCATCTATTGTTCGTGTTAAGGTTATCCTAGGTTTCGTACGGACATACGATATCTTAGGGAAATAATCCATATGATCTGGTGTGATGCATGTTGACGTCTTGCAATAAGTTGTTTTCTAAGGTAGCTTTAGATACTCAATTCAAATCCATCGCTCCCTTCTACCCTAGAAATGCACAAATTATATAAATCGGCAACATGTGAAAAGCGTGCCCATGGAAATGGATGACCGGTCAAATGCTATTATATCAACTTTTATGAAGTCTTTGGGTACCGTGTGTTTCCGTGCATCTTGCCACGTCCACTTGACTCCTTCATCACTTTATCTTCGTAGTTTGGAAGTCTCACGAGACAATTAATTTCGAACGCGGACAAATTACGTTGCTTCCCACACCTCCTACGCATGACCTTGAGCGTCAATTCGCATTTTGATAATACCATGGTGCCAGAAGCTCAGCTAGCTATTGATGCCATGTTCATCTGAAAATGTCATTTGGGTAGCGGCTAGGATTCCTTAACAGGCAAAATACGCCCGTCCGTATGCGACTCCCTGGCTTTGACCTATTCGACACGACCTCGAGGTTCAACGGTACAAGATAAACACAATGTTTGTAAATCATTTAGACAGATCAAGGATGGCACTACGTGCCAGTGAAAACTGCATTTATCTATGTGGTCTAGATCAAAGGTTGGAGGGGAAGGGGAGAGAATCCTCTTCTTTTTTTCTTCTTTTTTCTCCATCTTTAGCAGGGGCAAAGACCATCCGCTAGAGATATGCTACGTTAAAGAAAGAGTTACTTTAATCCGGCTTATGTGGCATCCGGTTATATCAAATAAGAAAGACAGGAAAGATGAGTCGCCAGCAAGCAAGGAACGTGGCGTAAGGGCCGATACATACATACACAGGTGAAACATACACATACATACATACATACACGACACTTAGAAGCAGTGGCGTCGCCACGAAATTCTTCCAGGGGGGGCAAGGTCGGAAGGGGGCCTCCTGTTCCCCGAAAGGGGGCTTCCATTGTGTTAGGGTCTCATATTGTTTTCAGGCTCTTACTATGGTTCGAGAATGGGGAACATGATTTGATATTGGTGATTTGTTTGTTCTTGGCATGGTGCATCATTTACTCAAAACGCAATAGCACTAATAATTTTCGCTGAAAACTGGGTCATACCAGGGTCATACCAAATATTATAAGTAATATTTGGATAAATATATAAGTGCCAAAACAAACCAACGTCTCAATGCTTTCTCGAATCTTCCCGCTAGCCTCTAGATTGCAGCGAGCTGGCTGGGCTGGTGCTAAGCATATCTTACAGATATCTGCCATTGATCAACCCACTTTTAAGTCCTCCAAGTCTAACTGAATATAGCTAGATTCATCACTATTGTTATTTATTCCCACCAGCTTGATGTCATAAGCAAAGCTTGAACGATCATTTCTCAGTCATAGGACGACAATTTCGCAAAGGTGACAACGAGAATTGGATTGCATTGGTTTTCTGAGCACCATCTTAGGAATTTGTTTATTTTTATAACATTTGGTGCTGGCTGCAAGGCAACTGTCACACGAGCTAAAATATATCCTCAGCGAATAAATTCACGGCAAGAACAAGCATTGAACAGCAATGCATAAATGACAATGCAACAATGCAACAATGTCAGTGCATACATAATCCAAACCTTCAAATTCCACGCCGTTACGCCCATCGTTTTCGCTGTGCTGTACCGTTTTGTAAATGACTGAGAAGGTATGGAAGCTGGGAAGCTCTAATCATGCAGGCTGTAATAACAGAAAAGAAGTTTGTTGGAAGAAAATGCATTTAAAAACATCATTCATCCCATTTTATATGGGGCATGGATGTTGTATTGTATGCATGTGAGGGGTAATTTGTCCCCTCAATGTTGGTTTTGCCCCATGGGCGTATGTTTCGGAAAATTATTGAGGGACCAGTGGAGTACCTATATTTGCGTCAAGCAGGAGGGGGCAAACGGATTTGCAGGGGAGGGGGGAGGCACCTACGCCCATTAAAAAGTCCTTGGATTTCGACCGCTATTTTGTCAAAGGGCACATTTCGAAATAATATACTTAGTCATCAACTAAATTGTCCTGTGGAGGGGCCTAATCTACCACTATGGTTTCTGATTGGTCGGATTTCAACCCTAACTCTACCACCCAGTTCTAAGGTTTTCTTTTGGTACCTTGATAAGTTACCTCACACTGCTGAAATTACACCTATACCACAAAACCGGATCGGTATCCCAAAAATTCAAGCTGGAGCCCTCCAAAAAAGGAGAGATTCCAACAAATAAATGTCCGGATCAGGAAAATGGCTCTGGAGCACCGAACATTTTTCTCCAGATGCCTTCAAAAATTGCGTATGGCACCCAAAAGCATGCCGGATCTCGAAAAATCGAGGTGGGATGCAAAAACATGGCGCTAGAGGCTCGAAAAATCAGGCCGGGATTCGGACATAAAAACCCAGAAAAGATCCACAAAAAATCGCGTTGAGCACAGAAAGCTGGCGTTGGGTCCCCGGAACCACGCGCCTGGGCACGATAAGTCGCGCTGGGACCCAGAAAAATCACACCGAAGCCCCAAAATCGTACTGGGGCCCCACAAATGTGCAGCAGAAGCCCCAAATATACACAGCCGGACCCTAAGAGTACAACGGTGCCCGAAAATACAACTAACCTTCCAAAGCGCACCGAGTCTCCCAAAAAGCGATAGGGCCTTAAAACATGCGTTGCAGCCCTAAATAAACATGCCGGGAGCTCTAAAAAAAATACACTGCAAGCTCGCAAGGCGCACAGGGGCCATGAGAACGCACAAGGGCCTGAAAAAGAGGCTGGGCCACAAAAGACAGCATGGTTCCAAAACGTACAAAACGACCGGGAGCTAAATAAACACATCAGGATCTTCGAAAACGCCCTGCCACGTAAAACATACTCGGTGCACAAAAAAGCAACAAAGCCCTAAAACAAGCAGTGTTTCGAAGATGTATTAGGCCCACAACTTCAATTTAAAATGTATTACCCACCACTTTAAAATACACAATTTCACAATTTCAGGCATTCCAGTTCATAGCACCCGGTCGCCACGACGGCAACGTCAGTGCACGTGCACACCCATCTTTCGTATTCGGTGCATTCGCCACACGTCGTGCGATGCTACGGCCTCTGCGAGGCCTTCTGCGTTTCGCTGCGAAAAGTCGATTGATTAAATTCGATCATTAGTTTCCTACTCTCCACATTTTCTGGTAGTTAGGAAATGCGGTTTCCGCTGAGGTTTGATACACTTCATATCTTTGCTGCTATCCTCCCAGATTGGCTACCGAACCGAGGCCCTGCCTCAGCATTCTTTTTTGGACCCATTGCGTCTTTCTTGCTCTATGATTGTGTATTATGGCTCCAATCCATTTCTGTTAGGGGCCTAAAACATTTTCGAACCCCCTGCTCGTTTTATGGTTTGTTGCATTTTTGCGCACCGAGGTATTTTTTGACGTGTCAGGGCGTTTTCGAAGACCCCGATATGTTTATTTAGCGCCTGGTCTTTTTGTTTGTTTGGGAACCATGTTGCCTTTTGCGGCCTCAACCACTTTTTCAGGTCCGTGTGCGTTATCATGACCCCTGTGTGCCTTGAGAGCTTCCGGTATATATTTTAGACCTCCCGGTATGTATATGTATGGCTGCAACGCATGTGTTAAGGCCCCATCGCTTTTTGTGAGACTCTGTGCGCTTTGGAGGGCCAGTGGTATTTTCGGCCCCCGTTGTGCTTTTAGGGCCCCGATGTGTCTATTTTGGGCTTCTGACGCACAGTTGTGGGGCCCCAGTACAATTTTGGGGCTCCGGTACGATGTTTCTAGGTCCCAGAGAGGCTTATCGCGCCTAGGCGCGTGGTTCCGGAGACCCAACCCCAGTTTTCTGGGCTCAATACAATTTTTGTGAAGCCTTTCTGATTTTTTAAAAGTCCGAATCCCGGCCTGATTTCTCGAGCCCTTGGCGCCATGTTTTTGTGTTCCACCTGGATTTTTCGAGATCCGGTTTGTTTTTCGGTGCCGTATGCAATTTGTGAAGGCATCTGATAATATGTTCGGTGCTCCAGAGCCATTTTTTTAACCTGGGCATTTAGTTGTTGGAATCCCTCTTTATTTTGGAGGGCTCCAGCTTGACTTTTTCGGATACCGATCCGGTGTTTGTGGTTACACTGTGCTTACGTGTGGCCCAAGACGCCAATTTTGAGAGCCTCGACGGGACTACCGATGGGAATTGTGGGTCCCGAGCGCGATATTTGAGGTGCCTGGTTCGAGTTTGTGGGACGCGTTGTATTTAGCTGTGGCCCCAACGCGATTTTGGCGGTTCCTGTTGCAATTTTTCGGGCCTCGGAGCGAGTTTTCCGGGGCTCGCCGTATTTATTTGGAGACCCATACGCGAATTCTGGTGGACCGACGCGAATTTTGGTGGTCCCAGCGCGATTTTTGAGGCCCCGGCACGATTCTTGAGGCCCCTGCACGATTCTTGGGAGCTTATCCCTCTCAGGATGGAGGGGGCATTTGCCCCTTTGATATAGCACTGCGGCCACTGAAGGAGTTTTATTTTGTCCCAAAGTGACATTCCGATTAAGGATTGATTTTTTGGGGCAGCTGCAACTTTTGGGGCCCCGGTGCGACCTTCTGGACCTCCAGTGTGATTTTCAAGGGCCGCGACGCGACTTTTTTGAGTCCAATGTGATCTTTTGGGCCCCGACGTCATTCTCTTGGATCCCTAGCGTGAGCTATAGCGGCCTCGACACTTTTTGGGGTCCAATGCGCTTTGGGTGCTTTTTGGCGTCATTGTTGGGCCCCCAAAGTTATTATCCATGTCCGGATTGTTTTTCGTTGCTCCGGCTTCATTTGTTTTGGTCCCAATCAGACTGTTGGGGCACGGTACGACCTGTCGTGCCCGTGGCATGATTGTGGTGGTCCGGGCGTGAATTTTTGGTACCCCAGGCTCAGCATAATTTGCGGGGCCCCGCCGGATCTTTTGGGGCCCATATCGTGATTTTAAAGTACCCAGACACGACTCCTACTATTTCTTAATGGTTTCTTCTTGCAAATTATAGGCCTCCTGTCGGGTCTTAAGGGTCTCGTCTCATTTCCTAGAGCCTTTTTACTGGTTTTCGACGTCTCCTTGTGTGTCCTACCCTCCTCCATATTCAATGGTCCTCCTCTCCCGTCTTGAAGGGCTTCCTCTTGCATTCTGGGGACCCTTTAACAAGGCATGGGGCTTCCTCTCATCTTCGAGGGGCATTCTCTGCCAAATTAGGGGCCTCCTGCCACGCCTCGTGGGCCTCTTCCTTTATCATGGCAAAGCCGTACCCGTTTTGAGGATCTTCAATTTTGGAAACCTCACTTCTTCCATACCTGCTACCACTCCCATCTTAAGGGCCTCCTCTCATTTCCTGGGAACTCGTTCCAGTTTTCGGGGTCTCATTTGGTCCTGGAGACCTACTCCTTCTTGAGGGACTCCTCTCGAGTCCGGCAGATGCCTCATTTCTCTTCCAGAGGCCTTCTTTTTCAAATTAGGGGCCTCCTCTCACATCTTGGGGCCTCCTGCTCTGCGTGTGGATTCGATCTTTACCCATCTTAGGGGTGGTCTCTTATCTCCTGGTGGACTCCTCTTCTCTTCCAGGCGCCTCCTCTGCCAAATTACTGGCAACCTTTCCTATCTTATTGGCCTTGTTATTTCCCGGGGATTTTCTTAGCCGTCTTCGAGCCTTCTTTTCCGCCTGGGAGCCATTTCTCTCATCCAATGGCCTTTCTCTCCTATTTTAGGGGCCTCCTTGTTCATCATGGTGTCTCATTTCCAATCTTGTGTCGTTCTCTTCCCAATTAGGTTCCTCTTGCCACGTCTCTGGATAGTCCTTTTCTATCTCGGTGGAACCTCACCTGTTTGGGGCCTGCTTTTGCGTCTCCGAAACCTCATCTCATATCCACTAGCTTCCTTTTCCGTCTTAGGGCCTCCTCTCATATTCTGTGGCCTCCTTTCCGGTGTTAGGGTTTCCTTTGCAATCCTGGTTTCCTCCGTGCCATTTTTGACACTCTCTTGATTTCTGGGGACTCCTACCCTCTCCTAGGTGACTCCTTTTTTAAATTAGGGGCCTCCTCTCACGTCATGGGGGCCTCCTTATCTGTGTTTGGAGCCTCATTATCCTCTTAGCAGGGTGCTTTTGCGTTCTAGTCCTAGATTTTCTCTTCTAGGGTCCTCCGCTTCCAAAATATGGGCCTCATCTGGCTGGTCTCGG
>JAOTOM010004984.1:245000-312500 GCA_034440615.1 Ashinkailepas kermadecensis
TGGCACTGAACAAGTGATACCCGCGGCCGCAATGCGCAACAATACTCGCACCTTGCACTGAAAACGTGAAACGTGTCACACAATTACACATCACGATCGCGCACAACTTTTACATTTTTCACATGGGTGCGTCGAAGTTTTCCACCTTTTTCAACAAAATCTAAGTGCCGTCGACCTCGTAGGGCGACTACAACATAAGGTCCTATCCAAGGATAATCCAACTTGGATCGAGCGGAAAAGTTCCTGTACAACAACCTGTCACCGACTTTGATCGCTGGCTCTGCAACTCTGTGCCGCCTGTCATACTGCTGTTTGTATCGGCCAGCGCTCTGGGCGCGCTGCTGCTGCGCCTGTTGAAACACATTGGACAGGAGACGGAGCTTCTCGTGAACATAATCGTGTGAGTATTGGTTCCTGGGGGCAGCTGCTAGTTTCGACAATGGGGTGTGGGGGTAGCGGAGAAAATAAATGAAGAATGGAGAAAAACCGGTCGAATCGGATACTTCATTGTTCAGCGAGAAAACTATACCGGGTAGCTTCTGCACCCAGTCAGTGCCCCTGGAGTCTGACATCGCCCGTAGGCGGCGTTTAATGTCAAAGTGTTTTCTTTCGACCTTGCCGACGGCTTCGTGGTGATACCCCACGCTCGCCCGCGTCTGAACACCGAAATGCTCGCAAAGCGCCGTGACCTGGGCATTTTTCACGAGGTTTGAGCCCGCATCGCTCTCGAGGTTTTCTGGGGCACCATAGGTCAAAAAGTGGGCGCTTAACACTTCGACGACTTCTTCTGCGTTACCTGTGTCAAGCGGGTAGCAAGACAGAAACCCTGAAAATTTGTCAACACACGTAAGCACCAGTGACCTATTCGTCACCTGACTTCTTGGCATATTTACAATGTCAATTACGAGCGTCTCGTTAGGCCAGTTTGCCGGCTGAGGCAGCAGGGGAGCATTGCGGATACGAGTACTTTTTCTCTGTTCGCATCTTTCGCAGGTATGGACGTAGTCTTCGCATCCTGCCTTTATGCCCGGGTACCAAGCGTGCCGACTGATCAGCTCGTACATTTTCTCAGGGCCACCATGGGCGTGGTGTGTGGTGTCGTGGTGAGCATGAAACAGCTCATATCGTTTTGCCAAGGGCCAGACCACCTGCTCGGGGCCCGCCGACCCTGCCGGCGTTCGGCGCACAATCCCGTCTCTTAGTTTGAAATGTTCCGACGGCTCACGTTTCAGACAGGGAGGGGCGAAACGTGGCCACTTTCCATGATTCAAGCGATGTGCTATGGCTCTACAATTCCTGTCGTGCCGCTGGTACCAGCGCAGGGTATCTGGCTTGAGAGGAACCAGTGAAACAGCGGAAACCTCCCGAGCCCCCTCGCTAGCGACTTCACAACCGTTAGACTTCGGTGTCGAATTTGTACGTACAGATTCCGGGTACAAATCCGTCCCCCGTACCGGGGTAGCATCGGCGCGTCGGCCGTGCGTCGTCCGTGCACTGTCCGTGCACTGTTGCTGAGTTTCGCCACCAGGGTCAGGGGCGGCGCGACCGTCCGCACGCTCTGTAGTCGGCGGATCCGACTGACCCGCGCCCGGTCTCACCGGTCCGCTGTCGCCGGACGTGTCAGGGACTGTCTCCTGTCCCCGTGCCGTATCACAACCATGTGATGGTTCGTCGGCCGACCGGGCCGCATCGCTGATCTCCTGTTCCTGGTCCGTGTGTATGCGAGACAGCATATCTACGTGCTGCATTTGGCTAGCCTTTCGGTGCTCGGTATTATACCTGAACTGGCTGATGAAGGCTCGCCATCTCACCAGCCTCGGGTTCATCTGATCGCGATTCTGTAGGATTTGCAATGCGCTTCTACAGTCACAGACCCACGTGAATTCCACATCGGCTAGGTACTTGTAGAATTTCTTCAGGCCTTGTAAAAAGCTGTACAGCTCCAGTTCATAGATCGTCCATTTGCGCTGCGCCTTACTGTATCTGTTGCCGCTGTAGGCTATGACACGCTCAGCACCGTCCTGTATTTGACTCAAAATTTGACCGCCCCCACTGCTGCTACTGTCAGTGTAGAGGATGAACGGGCAGTCTCGGCGTGGATAGCTCAGCACCCGGCTGCTGATCACCTCCGCCTTCAGAGCGGCGAAACTGGCGTCCAGGTCGTCGCTCCAGTAGTACTTCTCTGAGTTGCAGAGTCTGACCAGAGGCTCTGCGACGGTGCTGAAGGAGGGGATGAACTTTCGGTACCAGGAGAAAAACCCTAGGATCCTTTTAGCCTCCCGGATGGTTCTGGGCGGGGACAGGTTTTCCACAATTTCGATACGGTCGGTATCTATTGTAACGGCATCAGGGGTGATGCGGTGGCCGAGGTACGTTAGCTCGGTTTGGAAGAGCTTGCATTTACTAGGTGAAACCTTTATCCCCGCTTCACTCAGCCTCTGGAACACTGTGTGGAGAAGCTGGAAGTGCTCATCAGCACTGTCCGATATACATAGGATGTCGTCGGCGTATACTCGCACTTGCGGGAGGTCGCCAAGTATTTCTCTCATGGCCACATGGAGAAAATACGATGACTGCGAGCATCCCATGGGCATACGGGCGGGGTAGTATGTTTTTCCGAGCGTGTGGAAAGCACATATCTTGCTCGATTCCTTAGTTAGACGCAGGTTCCAAAATGCATGT
Organism: Ashinkailepas kermadecensis; assembly: GCA_034440615.1. Taxonomy (NCBI): domain Eukaryota; kingdom Metazoa; phylum Arthropoda; class Thecostraca; family Neolepadidae; genus Ashinkailepas; species Ashinkailepas kermadecensis. The sequence goes on from JAOTOM010004984.1 coordinate 247,683, forward strand.
TTGATATCCAGCGAGGACGCAACCTTCCACCCGCCCAGGGAGAAAATAAAGTCGTCTATGCTGGGGAACACAAATGCTTTCGGTAACAGCAACTTGTTCAGTGCGCGCATGTCCTGGGTGATTCTAAATTCGCCGGATTCCTTAGCCAAGAGAATCAAAGGCGAATTCCACGGCGAGGGAGGGCCTTCCTCGACGACGCCACAGCTCTGCAACTCGTCCAGCTGCGCCTGCAGTTGAGGTTCACGCGCCCAGGGGATCGGGTAGGGTCTGGTGAACACTGGTCGCGCTCCTGGCTGCAGCTCGAGATCGACTGCTTCGCCGCGGTACATACCGATATCCGCGTAACCTCGCGAAAACGCCTCAGGGAAAGAGGCGATTAGGTCAGCCAGCTTGTCTCGCTGTGGGCCAGAGATAGCCTCCCCCACCTCGAAACTGGCAAGAGTCTCGTCAGTCGTCAGGCCAACAAATTTACCGTCGTCAGCTGACACGGCGTTTACCTGGGCCTTTGCGTCACAGGGCCCGCCTGGACTGGGGTTGGGTTTATACGGCTGAATGTTCTCAACGCGTTCGGCGTACCCTATCACGCTGCGCCTATGCAGCGTCACGGTGCGATCAGAACGATTACGCACGTACAGCGGAATCTCCGTCTCCGAGAAAGGTTTCAACAGAGAATCGCAAATCTCGAGATTATTGGAACGCTGGCCGATCAACAAATATTCCGATTCGCATGAAAGTTTCTGATCAACCTTTATAGCCAGGCAAACAGCCGTATGTGGCGGGACAGAGACAGGTTTTTTGATTCTCAGCTTTAGCTTAACCTCGTGCGTCGGAGAACAATCAATCACGGCCTTGTGTGCCGATAAAAAGTCCCATCCCAAGACAGCATCATGAATCAAATCTTCTACAACGACAAACTCACTTTCAAGTTCCCAGTGATCTTCCCCGGACAACGCAACCTTAAGTTTACACGTGCCCAGAGCTTTCAAAGCATGCCCAGAGGCGGAAACAAGACGGGCAGGCGGCTTCAATGGCGAGTTCGGAGCAATGATGCCAAAAACACGGCTGTCTATCATACTCAGTTGGCTACCACTGTCTATTAAGGCATCACTTACCGCAAATCCATTGATTGCAACCCGAGCTATGGGAAGGTTCACCAACCTTCCGCCAGCCTGCCCCCTTGTCCGTTTGGGCAGTGCCTTTTGAGGTGGCCGAAGCCGCGACAAGCCCAGCACTGGATGGCCTGCCGTCCACTCGTCTGCCGGTCCGGACTGCGCGATTGGCCGCGGTCGGCTGTTCTCAGCTCAGGCCGGCCGGCCGTGCCCGCATCGCTCTCCCGCGCCCGTGCCGGCACCGGTGAGCCGCCACGCTGCTCCCGGCCTCTGCTGGCCTCCCATGCTCTACCCCCAGCATGAGCCGCGCCGGCAGCGCCACTCCGCGGCGCAGCCGGAGAACTACGGCGCCAGCGCTCCCGTCCTGCGCCGTGCGCACCTGCGCCGGCCGCTCTGCCCGCGGCCCTGGTGCAGTCTCCGTCCGTGGCACGGCGCCACGGAGGAGATGAAGATCTCTGTGGCGTTCGGATTGGGTGTGGAGACTCAGCAGAGATCCCAGCATACTCTGCCCAGGTGACTGTGTGCTCACGTTCGTTGACGGATGACGCTGTGCCGCAGAGTTCGGCCAGTTGTTCCTCCCGAGTTAACTCCTTGACTGCAGACTCGAAAGTAGACGCCCCTTGACGCGAAAGGAGACGCTTTTCCTCCGCCGATAAGCCGACCAAGAAGTGCCGGTAGAGAGCCGCTTGGTGTGATGGAAGACAAATCTTCTTGACGCCCTCCTTGGCATAAAAAATTCGGGGCAGGCTTGGCGCACTAGTTTCTTGATGAGAAGTGAGTAGTCCAGTACAGACATGTCGCCTTTCCTTACTGTCGATAGTTGATTAGCGGCCAATTCCGGTTGCTCGGACCCGAATGCTGTGCTGAGCAACGCAGCTACATTACTCTCATCATCGGCATTTTCGACGAGTTCAAGGGCCAGCCCACGGCATCTCGTCAGCATAATGCCATTGAGTTTATCGGTCGAAATGCCACCCAGCTCTGCCAAACGCTGACACCGCTTGATAAATAACTCAGGCGAGCTCGAGCCGTCAAAAATCGGGAAGTCGGACAACGAAACGCTCAATGAGGCCATATTCACGCACGCAATTATACTTCAGGTCTTGAAAGTAGAAAACCGTCGCGAACAATAGAACACAGGGAATGTTAACCCTCACAAACCACGGGGTTTCGTACCGACCGCTGCCACCATGTCACAGACCTTCACCTTCGGAATCCTGTATTCACACTCCCGCATGACACGACACGCCGCCGAGCCACCCCCGGCGGCCCGGGTCACGCGACCGGGTCACGTGACCCGGTCACGTGGCCCGGCGCATTAGCGCACGTGCCGAGGCAGCCCGGCGGCGGCCCAACAACAGACACCAAAGTCTGACAATTAGATGTGAATATCCATATATCTGTTGCGTTGCATCAACTCCTGAATTAGTTGCGTTGCTGTAGTGTCATGTCCAAGTGTGCATGACTTAAGAAATGAAGTGATACAATGTGATATGTACAGCTTTTACTTAGTTATTGATTGCAGGGAGTTTTTTCACATATTCAAATGTGTGCATGCTGCATTTTAGGAAATTTATGCCTGAAAAGTGTGAGGGCCAGCTACCGTTGTTGGGCCCCCCCCCCCCCACACACAGACTTTGAAAAGTGGGTGGGCCATGGCTCCCCTGTCCCACTGCTCCTACGCCTATGGCTTTGGGGCGCCACTATCGGGCGAGCGCGTCAGAAGTGACAGATGCAAACACCAAAAGCCCGCCCGTTCAAGACCGGCGGGTCTTTTGACCGGTGTTTTGCGAGCCAAATATAACATGTTGGAACAGAGAAACAAGTCAGCCGGCCAGTTAGATAGGCTAAATATGATCACCATGCAACACTTCCGGTTGAATTCAACATTGTACTTGAAAGTTTATATGCAAGATTTGGAGAGAGATTGTAGGTAATTAGATTTAGAAAGAAGAGAGAAGAGAGAAGAAAGAAGAGAGACGAGAGACTAGAGAAGAGAGAAGAGAGAAGAGAGAAGAGAGAAGAGAGGATAGTAGAGGATAGTAGGTGCTAATATCCACAAAATGAGGATAGTAGCACGGCATGATGTAATACGTACATCGACCCCTTTACATGCAGTTGTCACGTCGACTGACCTTCGTGCACATGCCACTGTCTGATTGACGATGACTCTCTCTCTCTCTCTCTCTCTCTCTCTCTCTCTCTCTCTCTCTCTCTCTCTCTCTCTCTCTCTCTCTCTCTCTCTTCCTCTCTCTCTCTCTCTCTCTCTCTCTCTCTCTCTATGTCTCTCTCTCTCTCTCTCTCTCTATCTCTCTCTATATATATCTATATCTATATCTATATCTATCTCTCTCTATCTCTCTCTCTATCTCTCTCTCTCTCTGTCTCTCTCTCTCTCTATCTCTATCTCTATCTCTCTCTCTCTCTCTCTCTCTCTCTCTCTCTCTCTCTCTCTCTCTCTCTCTCTCTCTCTCTCTCTCTCTCTCTCTCTCTCTCTCTCTCTCTCTCTCTCTCTCTCTCTCTCTCTCTCTCTCTTCAACTGCGACTGATACCACACCCAGTTTTATCCCCCGCTGGAAAATTTCGAAGTCCGATTGGACAACATTTCAGCAACTTTTACATATTCAATACAGCCCTAGCATTTATCCCGTCAAAAACATCAACTTAATTTCAAATGCACTTTTCGAAGCAGCTTCTATGGCTATTCCACTAACAAAACCTTTCACAAAAATAAAACCGGTACCTTGGTGGTGTCCCGAAGTAGCACAGGCCATCGCAATTAGAAAAAGAGTATTTAGAAAACATCTCAAACATCCCGATTCACGCAATTTACTTCATCGAAACCATGAACGAGCTCGAACCCGTCGCATCATTCGCGATGCTAAGCACCGTTCATGGTCCTTATGTTTGCAACAACTGACCTTTCAAACACCCTTAAGCCAGATCTGGCAATTTATCCGCCGGTTGTCTGGACGCACCCCATTTAAATCACTTCCAGCCCTCAAAATCCTAAATATCACCATTACAGGTCCACAAACAATAGTAAATACAATAGCGGACATCATGACCCACAATAGCTGTGATAACAATTACAGGCCGGAATTCTTACAAAATGCACAACACACTTTTCACATCGATTTAGCACAATTCGATTCTGATAACACTGTAACATGTAATGCTCGTTTTCAAATTTCAGAATTAGATACTGCAATTTCCTCCCCCGGTAATACTTTTGTAGGGTCCGACAATTTCCATTATTATTTTTTTCAGACATTAACCCGACCACAGGAGATATTGCATCTTACGAACATTTCATTCATTATGATCCGGTCATATTTTTCCCGAATCTTGGAAGGAAGCCCTCATTATTCCGATACCAAAACCCGGGAAAGATCACAGCGACCCCAACCATTTTCGACCCATTGCTCTCTCAAATTGTCTAGGAAAACTTTTGGAACTTACGGCATGTAAAACAAAAAAGAGAATATAAATATTTCCGTGCATTTTAGCTCATTTGGCTCAGAAGATATTGATCTAGGACCATCAAATTTAAACAAAAGAGGGTTCCGTTTAGCCCCTAGCTACGCTGTGAGCTTGATTGTTTTTAGTTTTGGTAGTCTCTACACTCTCCTGACTTGTGCCCCTTTCTGTTCTTGTGGGGATAGTTGAAGGATCGTGTATACGCGAAAATCTCACGGCGTCACACATTAAGTGCGGACATTTGCTGTCGAGAGGACCCGTAGTGCCGCTGAGCGAAATATTGCTGGAAACAGGCATACCTGCATGAAGACAATCTTCTATAAATAAATCAATAAATTGATATTTTCAAGACAGTAAGTAAGTTCGAAGATAACGCATTCGCACATTGCATGCCTTTTGCAACCCGAAATTCGGTACTTAAAGCTCATACAAGGCAGTAGCATCAGTGGAGAACCTCTTTGTGCATGCACACACTCATGTGAAATAATAAATGCTGCTTAAAGCAAAGCATGGTGCGGTTTGTATGGCACAACATAATAGAAGCAGATTTACAACGAATCCATCAATGCAGAACCCAGTTCTTATTTCTTGATTTTGTCCCGTCATTTGAGGGTGAAGCCATTTTAAGTTTTACAAATTGTATAAATGTATTGGAGCGATGTCGTTGTATATCAAAGGTCACCCTTCCGCCCTCCCAATTGAAGGATGTACTTATAAGATACATTAATACACATAGTAGATCTGAAACGATTCACCTAGTCACTTTTGCCTCATAGATGTCTGCCCAGGAAAAACACTTGTACAGGGATATTCGAAAGCGGAGTTTCACTGGCTTCCTCACATTTATAAGTCGGTGGTTGGGCATCCATTTTGATTTCCGGCTCGTATTTGTGTTGGTGACAGAGTTTGGTGGAGCATGGTGCATGGTAGGGGTGAAATTTCGCCGTAATCGGTGGAGGTGCCCCAATTAATAACATGCACACAGGCGACATGAGTGTAAAAATTGCTTCTCTCTCAGGGTGTAAAAATGGCTCCTCTCTCGGGATATAAAAATTGCTCCTCTCTCAGGGTGTACAAATTGCTCCTCTCTCATGGTGTAAAAATTGCTCCTCTCTCATGGTGTAAAAATTGCTCCAATCTGCTCTCTCTCTCTCTCTCAATTGCTCCCTCTCTCTGCTACTCCATACAAGTCAGGACTAAAACTGACCAGAGGTCCACTTTTTCGGATGTGGAAATCAATACCAAGGGCAGAATTTGCATAGCATGATTGGAGGTGGGGGCCCAAGCAGCTTAAACTCAATTTGATCTGTAATGCGCCAAGCGGCCATAGGGTTAAGAGTGGAAATGATTCGGGAGCTCGAGCCGTATATAAATATATAGAAATTCCCACCCTTAATCAATGCAAAGCAACATCGACTCCGCAACGACAAGATTGTGCAGGGGATATTCGCGGTTATAGGTAAATTATTTCCATGTAAACAACGCTTATTGGGGTGATGTTAGATTTTAATTTAAAAAAATACTGAGGGGATCTGTCGACTTCAAATCCAGTGGTGGCGGATTCATGCCAGGCACATCGCTTAACGTTTCAAATCTGAAAATCTGTCGGCAACTTTGGCGTTAGCGGCTCATCAAAGTTCAGATGGTGGTTGGTCTGCCGGCCGGCCGGGCCGTCGGTGGTGGCGGCCGTCGCGGTAAATGGCCGATCAGTACCAGAATATAGTTACACCTCGCAATTGCATCTGTCATCTGCAGATGGCAAAGGGACAATATTTGCCATGCATCTGTGGGGATGGCAATGAAGTGGACATCTCGATGCAAGATAACATTAATAAATATACATCGCATAACGTTTTATGGAGATATATTCGCATACATTGTGATTATATACTTCGCGGTTAGACCAGTGAGCATCTGAGCGCGCTCGACACAGGCACGTAATTCAGAGTTCTTGAATTACTTCAGGAACTCACAAGCTCTCTTTTTAAATTGGAGATCATCGATGTTTGCATTATCATTGCGTCTGACGTGCGTCGAACCATCTAGATCCTCAAGATGGCGGTCGTCCGGGAACGTCAGACTATCTCAGCGCAGACACCCTCGAAAGTCATCCAGAACTTAGAGCGACGGCTCACCATCTGCCGGCGCCGCCGTAGCAGCCACTTCGGACACGTGATGCATTGACGGAACTTGGAACATAATACCCCTGGCACACTGCGCCTCAAGTTCGCCGTGCAGTAAGACGTGTTCTGTGTGCATCACTTGGTGTTTTTGTTATAGTTAAGATTGGACCAGTAGGCCCTGGGTTGTGATATGTTCTAACAGTCCACCCACTTTTGGCGCACCAATTTGAAGCGGAGGCGGCACTACCGACGAACGTTTGTAGACTGCAATACTGCGCGTGCTATAACTTCAGTGGCGTGCGGGCCAAGCTTACTGTCACGACCAGGAACCTGAGATGAGAGAGCATGGCATCGAGCTATTGAATTGATTACTTTGTTACAACACCAACTTGCTTAATGTCACACCAAAAAAAATGTTTGATAGACATGTCCCTCTGTCGCCTACATAGACATGTCCCTCTGTCGTCTACATAGACATGTCCCTCTGTCGCCTATGGTAGACATGTCCCTCTATCGCCTATGGTAGACATGTCCCTCTGTCGCCTATGGTAGAATCAATCGCGAAATGGGATTGCAATTTTCAAGTTAATGGTCTTCACTTGTTTTGGCTTATATTTTGGCTAAATGGTAAGTTATAGCATTTTACATTTTAGTTAAAGCCTGACTCATCAATTGGAGGATCTGTCCAATCAATTTTGCTTTTCGGTTGGAGAGGAATCGGATCAAATAATCCCAACTTTGGAAGAAAGCTGGTGCTGTCAGATTTCAACGGATATTGATCCATGCCCCTCTGGACCTGGTAGTGACTGCACTAAAAACTAATAGGTAGAGTAACGAAGTTTTTTTGTTGTTGAAGATTCTGAACGTTTCAAGAATTCGGGAAGAGCTAATAGTCATATGTTTGTAGAATAATAAACAAAAATTAAAATTGAAGCACCATTTGGCATTGCTTTGGTAGTGACCATTACTTTTTCCTAAACCTTTTACACCACCGATTGGTGGTGACTTTGACCTTTGACTTTGACCTTGACTTTGACCTTGGTACAAAGCATGGTGCTATAATGGATATATATCATGCTATATAATGGATATTTATTATGCTATCATTGGCAATGAACCATAATATCACATTCGTGTCATGACCATGGTCGGAAAACTAAGACGCAACCGGGCGATCACTGCATTACGACGTTGACTGGCTCAACCTGAAAAAATAAATCAAAAGAGGTAGACACAAATATTGCACCAGCAGTAACAAATCTGGTAACAGGCCATGCCAAACTCCTCTGCTGCAGGGCAGTGCCGCTCGCCATCCGATGTTTACGTATTCCGCAGGGGTGCTTGACTCCACGCGAGAACAGAGGTCGTCGACCTTTTGTTGTCGCCGTGGCGGTCAACACAGTGCCGAACTACGATGCCCTGCGGAAGGGTTGGAGCCGCCTCCGGGCATGTCCGGGCAGTCGGCTACACTCGGCGACGCTTCACCGGCACCGCAGTGATCACGTCGTCGTGAGTGTGAGCGGTGACAACGATGCCCTTCTCACGCTGCTACACGGTAACCGAGGGGGTAAGAGGGGATAAGAAGGGGTGAGCAGCGCTCGGCGCAGTTCCGTGACACTGGGGCACTAGTTCCTCACGCATTGGTCGGCTGTTGAAAAATGCTATGTGAGCAGGATCCTATGCCCAGTCAGCCCGACCAAGAACAACCTAAACCTGTTCGAGCAAGTGGTAGAGTCAGGTTTGCTGATGAGAGTGGGGCTGGCCTCATAATACTGGTTGCTTAGTTGTTCAGCGGTGCACGCCCATGCCACCGCCACCGTAGTTACTTTGTTGCTACTGTGTAGTAGAGCGGCGTTGGCACCAAGCGTCCTTTAAGCATCACCGATCAAAAGAACTTGCAGGATGTCTCCTTAAAACACGCACACTGGACGGTTGGAGGGGGGGGGCGATATCCGCCCATCCTTCCGGTTTTTCGTACATAACTCCAGATTTTACCGGTCGATATACGCCATTTTTCCAGTACCTGCTTAGAAATGACCGGCGCGTCGTTTAAAGTACGACAAATGGAAATCTGACGAAAATGTTTCGTGTTAGGGGCCGTTAAAGTAAAAAAAACTCGTAGCGCCAGACCACAAAAATCGGCGCTAATGCGCTTCCAGTATATCCGCAAAAGGGAAGTGTTCCTGGCAACACTAACGACTTGTTTGATGTATATTGATATGCTATATAGTTTGAAGGTCATGTTAGGTCACCGAGGTCAAGTCAAGTCAAGTTCATGACAGGTTAATGGAACCAAACTTGGTCAACTGGAATGTTGTCATAAATGCACTACTGTTTGTCATTGTGCACTGTTTGTCATTGCGTTTCCATACTTTATTCATGTACTTCACTCCTTTCTTCGCGAAGCCGATTGTGCCGAGCTGCCCGACGGAGCAGTCGGGCGGGCGGCCCGGTTCCGGTAACTGGAACAGGTAACTGACCTGATAAAGTGCTGCTATATAGGTGACCCGAGGTCAAGTGTCGGGTCTAGCATCTGCATTGCATCACTAGTAATGTCCAAAACATCATTGATGCCCATTTTGGAGCATTTAAACACAATCACAGCAATCGATAACAATGACAACCCTAGCCACGCAAAACAAGAAAATTTGGACAAATGTGACCTCATTTGACCTTGAAGTTATGACCTAAGGTCATGAAATTTGCACGCAATAGAGTTCACTACCGTACCCATCCACCCTGCGAATTTAGTTCCTCAAGCTTTAATAGGAACCGAGATCTTATGGGGGCGGTATCCGCCCCCCTCCAGTGCGCGTAATTTTCAGAGGCCCCCCAGGGCGCGTGTTAACCTTAAAAAATTCCGGTCGTGGTGAGCTCGAAAAATACCTTATATTTGCATTTTGACTGATCATGAGGTCACCAGAGGTCGTCTTGGGTAAATATATGGGTCCTGACGAAGTCCCTGGAAATGATTACAAAAAGATAGAACTTGTGTTCTTTTGACATTGTTTTACATTCGATCACAGTGAAAAATAGAGAAGGGATGGGGCAGGTTCGGTCAGCATCAGGCATAAAAACCAACTTCCGAACAAATCATGTATGCACAAGGAAAATGGCATTGGCAATTTAATATTCTCTAAAGCTCGTATCACATGTTATTTATTCATTTTCAGCCATGATAAGGTCGACTAAATGTCATAATAAGTGAACCTAACTACGTGACCTTTACCTGAGAGAATGACCTGGAAAACATGAATATATATATATATATATATATATATATATATACATATCTTTCGGGTGCATCCAGCAGAACCATTCCAGCAAATTATTTGCATCTGATTGTAATTCGAAAACTATAAAAGAGTATTGAGCGATGTGTCGCCATGCCACTAATGACATACACCGACACCTCCCGCCACCACACCACGTGCTTCTCTGTCCGCAGCTACCGTGGCTGGTACTGCTACTCCAGCTGTGTCTGGTCCACGGCGGCCAGCTGAGGACATGTCTGCTGCCCGACTTCGGCGCCTCTGACCCCGCCGTGTCCTCCGCCCCCGTCAACGGCACCGACGCTCCCGCCGCCGCCCCCGTCGGCCACGACGTGCAGGTGCAGGCGCCGCTGGCTGCCGTCTTGCCGACGCGCGCAGGGCTGCGTCTGGTGCCGCTGTCCGGCTCCGTCTCACTCGGCGTTGGCCTCCACACGGGGCAGTTCGGACCGGCGGCGAGCGTCGGCGGCGGCGGCGGAGTGTACCCGGGTGGGGGCGCCACCCCGGCTGTAGGGCAGGGCTGCAGCTACTGGTGTCGGGACTACCTGGGCCGCTTCTACTGCTGTCAGACGCCGACAGGTGAACACCATCTGTCATCTGTCGTCTACTGATCAACTGTCATATGTCTGCCCCCTGAAGCATGACGCTGCCAAACTGTCATCTGACATATGTCATCTGTCATCTAATGTTTCTCACTGGTCAACTGTTGTATGTTGTCTGCCATGTGTCATACATGTCATCTGCCATCTTATGGCTGTCGCTGGCAAACTGGCATCTGTTGTCTGCCATCTGTAATATGTCATTTTCACCTCTCATCTGATGTCTGTCATTGGCTAAAATTGACTGCAAGGATTCAGAGTGTTTTCTCACTTTTATTATTATTTGATTGAGTCGCTCCTTTTTGTATTGTAAAGTGGGTCCAATGTTTTTAGGGACGGGAAGGAAGGATAGTAAAAGCCTCAAAAGCTATATAATGTTTAATATATACGCATTTTGACTTCCATAAATGTTCCCTTTCGTCATCATTTCCGCCCCAGGTATAGAGGTTGACCTGATCTAACTTGAGATGTCCGATGACTAACTAAAAACAAACGAGTTGACCTGACTTGATTGTACCTTTTCTCCCATAAGAATGTACCGAGCCAGATGACCCAACTTCAGCTGACGTCTCCTCCCCTACTGGCATGGACACACTAAAGAAAAACCTGCCCTTTTTCTTTAAGCCCTCTCCACCTGGAAGAATGCACGAGCGAGGTGACCTGCCCTGACCTGACCTCTCCACCGGCAGGAACACACCCAGGCAGATGTCCGACGCGGAGGCCATTCTGTCCGCCGAGTGCGGCGGGTTTCGCAGCGCCACAGCCTTGCGCCGCAGACCTCCACTGCGTCACGGCACACAAGTGCTGCTACGACGTCTGCCTCCAGCAGCATGTCTGCAAACCTGCCGAGTAGTGACGTCACTTTGACGTCACTGGGGCGGCAGCTGCACGCTGCAAGATCAGACGAGCAGGCAGGAATGGTGTGTGAGCGTGGCGGCGCGGCACGGGTCATTTTCTGAGGGTGACGTCATTGCTGAGTGCGCCTTGGGATGACGCCATGCCTGTGTACGGCTTTGGGTGACGTCATGCTATTGCGCGCGCTTCAGAAAATGTTGGCGAGTGTACTCCACTCTGACGCCAATAAATAGCTGCATTGCGAATGCGTATACCGTAAGTATCCAATGTTGAATGGAGAATGTCATTGGCTATGTTCCTTTTAATAGAAATTCAATTGGTGTATGTCATTAGTTTTTTACAGGAATTTATGTTGATGGAATGCAACTAAGGGCAACATGGACATTGGTGAAAGCCTTGTCGCGCACGTCATCACTGATGCCACCCACGGCTGGCTGGAGGAACCATTTCACGCTGACGTCATCACCAACAAGCATGGCTGTGTGGAATGACGATATTTGCTGATGCACGATGCGCCTCATGTGACTACATTTATTTTCAATTAGTTCCTGAACAAATCAAATATTTTGAAACGCAATCATCACATACAGTACATGCATGCATGCACACAACCAGAACAGAACGACAGCTATCTCTCAGCAGAGACTGCATCCCAATTCCCTTGGTGTACATAGATATCACTGAAACATTGCTCCACGTTCTCCAGTCCGAATGTATTATTCTGATGTTCCAGTGTCCCTAAGTCGCGATTTCCGAGCCCGTATGGACCTGGTTGCCGCGACCTGCCGCAGTCACGTCGGTGGTCATCGCTCCCCTCACGACCCGCCATGTAGCGTCACGTCACGTCACGTAGCCTGAGGTGACGCCTCGTCACGCTCCGTGACGGTGTTGGACTTCGTCACGTCCCACCAACTCCACAGTATGTCACTGGCCGGGAATGGCGCCCATTCAGGAAGACTCGTGTACACCCGCTCCCCCAACCCGTTCAGAGGATTTTTCAGCCAAAGACAAGCGGATTTGTCAGTCAAAGGACACCTTTATATAGGAAGAGCACCCCTTTGAGATGAAAAGGCTTCGGTGTGCTTGAGTGCACGACTCCTTCCTCGCTCAACGAAGGCACCCCTCTAACGAAGCCACCCCTCTAACGAAATGTACCCTGGCCCATGACAATTTCTGGATCCGCCCGTGGTTCCCATCGAGCGCAAGCTCAATTTCCTCATTTCATCTTTGCATCGGAGTTTGTTTTGGTGGAATGCTACTCGGGACGAATTACATTTCGGTGATAATATATGCGTTAAGGTAAATAGACACCTTAGTATTCTACGACTGGTTGGTGTAACCATTTGAAGTTTATGTTATCACCAACAATCATGGTTGCGTTGAGCGACAATATTTGTTGACGCATGATGCGCTGCGTACAACTACGTTTTTCCACTAATTTCTGAAAATCTAACATTTCAAATACAGGATCCACATTTCAAGAACATTCAAGACGCCCTTCACCGGGCACATGAAGACGTCCTTCACCCGGCACACCAAGACGTCCTTCGCCGGACGGGAATCCTGTGACATTGTCACAGAGGTCATGTTCGGAACACACTGTCTTACGAGGGAACTGTGTGCCATATGGTTCGACTACGTTTACCAACACCTTTGCGTCCAGGGTTTATAGATATATATATATATATATATATATATATATATATATATATATATATATATATATATATATATATATATATCTATAAACCTATAGTAGAGCGCCAGCGCGCTTATGATTATTCGTGCGTTGGTCACCGAAGAACTTCCTATATATATATATATATATATATATATATATATATATATATATATATATATATATATATATATATATATATATGCGTAATTTTAGCGGTGTCCCTTGGAAGACTCATTTACGAACAAAATGATATCATGTACACCATGCGAAACATATCGTAAGTCCAGAAAGAAAACTGACAAGTGAGAAAGAACTGCTGTGTTCAGCCGGCAATGAGCACGTACACACACACACACAGACACACACACACACACCTATACACACACACACTGACACACACACACGCACACAACACACACATATATATATATATATACCCGTTCAGTACTCCCTACATTTCGCCAATACTCATACCCATACCATACAATAGCAATACTCCCTACACCCCACCCCTGCAGATTTTGCTTATATTTTGCCCATGGGGATATCTTAGGCCCTGAATACCACGAATCTGAGACTTGTAAATCTCTCTGACCATCGGCTCGTTCTGAATGGGGACGTGATTATGTTACGTCATACCACGAACTAATCTTACAAAAATTCCTATATCTCCGTAATGGGAAGTAATTCTTAGATCCGAGAACCATTACGGGGTGACAAAGTACAACATTTTAAGAAAAGTGAACCAGTGTGTTTTTTTAATGATTTAATGGTTGTTTTTGACCTTAACCCGCGCACGTCCGGGTGGGGGCAGATATCTGCCCCCCTGCGGTTTTTCCTACTTTGCCGCCATACTAATCGGGTTAGCAAGGCCAAACCTCGCATGGCTGCTCATTGGTCTTTTGCGCATATCCTCATAAATTTTGACCCTGGGTCATCTCAAGTCAGGTCACCAGGTCAGGCGAAGTGACCTAACGTCCCTCCGAGTTCTTCTAGGTGGCATCACTCCCACAATAATTGGGCGGTTGATTTCAAACTTATATCACGTAATGATCTTATCAGGGTCTATAACATGTATATCACGGTTTTTTCGTAGCGTTGACCTGAGGTCAGGTCGTGGCCATGGCTTACCCATTATAGGTCTATGGAAAAATATACAAATGTTTCCTGGTTACATATTTGCTCTCGGAATGACCTCCAACCGTTATGGCGTGTAGTTGGAAGCTATTCGCAATGCTATCGCTGACATTTTTGCTCAGTGGCCCCACCAAGGTCAGCTGAGGTCACCTGAAATCACTAGCACATTTCTGCGCATTATATCGCAATGCATTGAGCTAGAAGGCTGAAATTACCGTCATTGTGCTTGTATCGCCCAGACGTGTCGATTGATATATTACATGACCTCCCTACTCTACCCCATGACCTTCACCTGAGGTCATTGTTTCGGTGACCCATATGTTGACCTGACCTTAGATTACACAGCGTAGGTCGATAGCACATTTCAAGGGCTGTCGAATAGCATTTGCAGTTTGTTTCTATCTGTTACAGGTCCTGAGATATGTGCCAATATCTGAGGGTCCCACCCGATCTGGTCGAATTTGACATATGATGACCCAGTGACCTAAATATTGACCTGAGCGAGAAAATGACCGAAATACTTTCGATAGAGCTTATCACCAGCTATCCAAAGCCGTTTCCGTTTGTCGCTACCCAGCATAGTTCTCGAGATCTTAGGGGGGCAGACATCTGCCCCCCCCGGACATGCGAAGTTGGCGCGGACCGCCGGACGTGCGAGTGTTAAGGTTGTATACAACTTTGATTTGTGAAAACACTCCCATCTCGAATTGGATTAAACAGTGATTTTCGAATTATATGCTCTATTTTACCCTGATATCATTGGTGGGACCATAATTCGAACCGCGTGTAAAAACGCTTAAGCATGGCCGAATGCGCGCCGCACGGCGGAGGTCGGGCGGCCCACACACTTGGCTACACATGGATGACAGCCTGGTACATGTGAATGCCAGCCTGATGCATGTGCACGCCAGCCTTGTTACATATGGATGCCAACCTGATGCTGGCTATGACAATGATTAGCAGGATGGTGATGATCGATTAGCAAAATATTGTGAAGCTACCAGTACCACCACTTTGATCTTCATTTCTGTTCCTATGACGTCATTTATTATCCTTTAAGCGAATGTTGCATAGTCTTACGAAATATTTCTCATTTATAGCGCAACATGTTCAAAACAAGCGCAATATTTCCCGAAATAAATGACTGAACGTTTGTGAAAGAAAACATGGTGAATTTGCGCTTTTAGGTAACTTCTTTTTCTACTGCTATGTTTATGAATGTGGTTAACATGATGTGGCGACTTATTTCCTCAGCAAATGCATACTTTTCAGCTGGCATGCAAAATAACACCAAAAAGGCGCTTGGAATTTGGTAGGTATGTAATATACCTAGCATAAAGAATAATGCCTGAAATAAGAAAATAATGTAACGTAACGTACCCTAGCATAGCCTAACCTTCCATGTAAGAAAATACTCCTTTTAAAAGTGCACAATTATCAATTGTTCTCAAATTTTCAACGGAGAAACCTAAACTAACCTAGTCAAACTGCACACAGAAAACATTTTTTTAGAAAGGAAATTTGAAAAATGTAATATAACATTTTCTCTAATATTTTCATGTTATAATCCTAGCCTAGCCTAGCCTATCCTTGCCTATTCCAACCTGTTATTTTAATACAAATTAATTTTAAAATGTGAAAACAAAACTGATAATTTTTCCATCAAACAACTAACCTAGCCCAACCTGGCCAAATCTAATAACCTTTACTTGCTTTATGGAGGTAAAGTGTGTGCAAACCATGCCTTTTGGATACCTACCATAAAACACAATATTACCTAATGTCTTTGGTACATTTTTGATAAAAGGTGTTTTGGGATTTTTGGGAATTCTTTTCAGAATATGATGTTTATGAATGTGACTAAGAAGATGCAACCACTCATTTTTGGAGCTAATGCTTACTTTTCAATTTGAACAATGACGTCACATCGGTACAGTGTGATGACGTCATAGGTATGGCACGGAGGCTTCCACTGACTAATGCTACAAATAGTTCACATACCTTAATGAGATGGTAGGGGACGAGTGGTCTAGGGGTAAGATGCTCGTCTCACAATCAAAATATTGTGGGTTCGAGACACCTGTCGCTGCTCTTCGCCCGCAACCAATCAGAGTGAGAGATTGGCGACGCTATATGACTCAAAGGTCGACGTGTCGTAAAACCAATAACCAACCAACCTTAATGAGATGGTCGAAGTAGCATTAGTTAACCTAACCTAACCTCATGGTGCATTATATAAATTATAGCTATGATAAACCAAGAGGTAAGCAGGTTAGGTTAGGTTGGGTTAGGCTTGGTTAGACTAAGCTACTTCGACCATCTCATTAAGGTATGTGAACCATTTGTAGCATTAGCCAGTCAACCTAACCTCATGGCACATTATATAAGTTATAGCTATGATAAACCAAGAGGTAAGCAGGTTAGGTTAGGCTAGGCTAGGCTAGGCCTCACCTGGTTCTCTCACCTGGTTGGCTCCCCATATACTCAAGCATCACTCACCCAGAGATGAGTACCGTGCCCGATGAGGGGAGCCCGTATCTGCAGGTACGCCAGTCCCCTAGATTAAGGAAAATATTGTTATCAGATAGTCAGGGCAAGACACAGGAACTGGAAAGTGTACCTTAAGCAGAATTTGTATACTTAGAGTAGCCACTACATTCTGCTAATATTTTGCTGTCAGTCAAGATTTCTGAAAAGAAAATATAGAGATTAAATACAGAGATTGAATACAGAGATTGAATATAAAGATTTAATACAGAGATTGAATGTAGATATATAGAGATCTCTATATTCTGAATATAGAGAAGTTAAGCTACTCAACATGTTTGATTAGTATATTATCATGGTTAATCTATTCAATATATTCATGCAACAATGTGCAGAGATTTGAGTGCAATTCAGCTTTAAATGCACCCAGGTCCATTAAGGTTACCACATCATCAGGCAATGAGTTCCAAGTGGCACAACATCTGAGGCTAAAAATATCTTCCTACAATCCACTGATGCACGCCTGTGAGCCAATTTCAGTGAGTGTCCACATGTGTTCACCAATGGTGCCAGCACAAACATGTCAGGTATCTTAATGGCAGAATGACCATGAAAATCTTCCAACATTTGATAATGTCTGCTCAAATCAATCTACCTTTCACCGAGTACAGACCTAGTTTCCGTAATCTGGCACCATAATCCAGACCTTCCATCCCTCTATGTTTCGTGTCCACCTTCTCTGGCTAGGCTAGGCTAAGCTAGGTTGGGTTAGGTTAGTTTAGGTTAAGCTACTTTGACCATCTCATTAAGGTATGTGAACCATTTGTAGCATTAGCCAGTCAAAGCCTCAGTGTCATACCTATGATGTCATTACACCATACCAATGTGACATCATCGTCCAAATTGAAAAGTAAGCATCAGCACCGAAAATGAGTGGTTGCATCTTCTTAGTCATGTTCATAAACATCATATTCTAAAAAAGTATTCCCAAAATTCCCAAAACACCTTTTATCAAAAATTTACCATGTCTTTGGATGTGTAAAAAATAACACTTCAGATATGTTATTTTAAGAACAAGTATTCCAGCAACATTTTCTTAATTTGCTTAAGATGATGCAACCACTCATTTCCTTCACAAATGCATACATTTCCATTGACAAGCAAAATAAGATCAAGGAGGCATTTTTAGTTAGGTAATATATAATTGAGAATGATGACATGAAAAAGTAAGTGTGGTGATTTAGGTTTATATTTTGGTATGTTTACCTTGGTTATCAACTTACCCTGGGCTTGTCTGTGGAAATGTCTGTATTGTTTCAGGTGCTGCCACCAGCTTGTTCTGAGTTTGAGGTTGGGATGTACAATTGAAAGTGGTGGATGTGGGGATGAAGATAAAAATATTTATATATTCAGTTGTGATTTTATGGGGCAGATAGAACATTTTTAACTGACATGGTAATGTATGCATATAAAGTTTTGCATGCAATTAGTCTTGATCAGTGTTCATTATTTGTATGTCAATGAATGTTGGTCAGGTGATATTTTCTATCTTATTTTGCAGGACTGACAAAGATCTGTAATCAGATATGTGCATCTATTAAGTCTCTAACTAGTATTTTCCCCTTCAATTCTCCACAAATTAGGTCCGTGTGCTTTAATTAAACTGTAATGGCTTGCCTCTCTTCAGGACTCCAAGCAACCAATACTTCATTAGTATTGGCAAGGTCAGTGCTAATGAATGTAATATCAAGGAGTAAATGTAATATTTGTCCACTTTTCAGGATACTGAATAAAATAATGTATGCAGTTTTTTGGTCTTTCAATTATCTGGCATGTATGTTGAAATGCTGTCATGTAAAGCAGGGGAATTTATTTCTGAAAATGATTGGGGTTGGGGCACAATACGTCAAGGAAATGGGCTGGCCCAAATTTATTGGGGGACACACTCCAAATGGTCCCATGTTAAAAGTTTAAAGTATTTGGGAGGAAGAGCAAAGCTGATGTTGATAGGGCACTCGCCCCCTCGAAAGTATATCAAAGAATACCCATGATGTAAGGGTATTTTGCAATATTGGATGCATATTTCTGTTGGAAAGAAGTACATCAGTTATGGAACATTTGTATGCATATTCAGGTTATACATATTAGTATGCTGTAATGTTTCTGCTGATTTTATAAAGGGGTACTTTGAATTCTACCCTGAAATCAGGGCTGGAGGAACCTCACAAAGCCATGGGATTCAAGTCATTGTTTTCCTGACATTTTCGAATTGAACAAGGAAATGATAAATTAACATTCACAGGGTACCAAGCCAGAGGGGAAGATCCAGACCCTCTCAACCCACCTGTGATCTCCAGCCATTCTTGAAATTGTTCTGTATGTAGGTCATGAATGCAATCAATGCAGTAAATGTATGCACTTAAAGGAGGGCACAAAACACCATAACTGTGTGTACTTTGTATGTGCATTTTTTTCAGATTAGTTCTTGTCTTCCAAACCTATTGCATAAACAAATGCATCAAGTAATGTGCTATTGGAAATATTTTTTCTTGCACACACAGTTGAAGCCATCACACAAGTGATGGGTCTGAGAGGCGGTAATTTGAGTTGAGACTAGAAGGATGCTGACAGGATGTTATCAGGTTGATTATCAAGTTGTGTTATTAACCCACCCAATTTTTCTGGTCAGATCCCCACACCCATCTTGGAGGGGAAAGTATTTGAAATAAAAAATAGGAATACACAATCGACTATGGTTCTAAAATTTTTGGCCACCGAAAAATTAACATTTTATTATTTTGAAATTTGAAAATTTGGGGTTTTCAATTTTCTTTTTTAATCTTATAATGGGTAGAGCGAATGGGAAACTTTGTTTTATGTCAACTTGCTCAATACAAAAAATATAACTCTAGCCAGAAACTTCGATTTTAGCCCTTATGGGCAAAGATGCAAAACTTATATACATCATTAAAAACAAAACAAAAATCAAAAATTCCTCTGGTGCGTTTTGTTGCATCCCTAAAGATAAGCAAACACTGAAAGTTTCATTCAAGTATCTTTATCTACTAAAGTGTAACAACTGGCTGATTTTTTTTGGGACGTGATCGCACATGACCTTGAATAGCTTATTGACCGTAAATAACATGAGTTAAACATTTTAACACAAACATGCCAAGTTGATGTGGGAAAAGGTGGGGCAAATTTCGGCACGCTGCCGCCGCCGTTTTTTGCTATCAGCGGAAAACCTAAGGGGGGGGGGAGCGTAAACCCCCCCCCCCTAGATGGGGAAAGGTTAAGGTTTTTGTTTTTGCACTTTTAGCATTGCCTGGTTGTGTGCGACTCCAGATGTGCTTGCGTTTTCAGACACAATGAGTCTGTTTCCGGCCTACCAAGCAGCTGTTCCACCATCCGCGCCACCATCCGCGCCACCATCCGCGCCGTCTGAACGGTCGGAAGACTCTGCCTCGGCCTGGCTGGCCAATGCCAGCTTCCCCATCGACCATCTCGACACCGCCTCCGCAAGCCGTGATGACGTCACACGCGATGATGACGCCGGGTCGGGTCCGGCGGAAAGCTCCAGGCATGGCGAAGAGACTAAGGGAAGTGTAACGAACGCGTCGGGCGGGTACCGCTCAGAGCGCAAGAAGAAGAAGAGGAGGAGGGTGTCGGGCGAGCGGCGGGCTGAAGTCGAGAGGCGCGGCTCGTCTCGCGACAGGTCTGGCCGACGTCGGCGCCACCGCAGCCGGTCGTCGGACCGCTCCGACGCCGCAAAGCGCCGCCGCAGCCGGGACGGCTCCGAAGCCGGCAGGCGCGAGCGCAGGAAGCACAAGCGCGCCCACGAGCCGTCTCCGGCCGAGCCTGCGCCGCTGCGCGGCGTCTTCCTGGAGGACGCCGGCGTGCGGCCGGAGGCGGCCTTCTCCGTCGACCGGCGGCCCGAGCGCGCCAACCTCTCGGCGCCGACCATGTACTTCGGACAGGTGGCGCGCTACCGGCGCCACGCCGCCGCCCTGGGCCGCGCGGCGTCACGGCGCGCGTCGGCGCCGACGCGCTACTTCGACCGCGCCGCGCGCCGCCGCCTCCGCCGCCAGCCGTCGGCGGTGGCGGCGGCGGCCGGCCTGGACGCGGCGGGCTTCGTGCCGCTGGCGGCGGCCGGGCCGGCGGCGGCGGCGGCGGCCGACGCGTCCGACCCGGCCGACAGGCTGACGGTGCTGGCGGCCGACGTCGAGTTCGAGTTCCGTCGCGAGACGGTGGAGTTCCAGAGGCGGCTGGCCGAGCGGCCCAATGACGAGGAGCTGTGGCTGCGGCTGGTCGATTTCCAGGTGCGTGGTCTGACCGCGTGCTGGCCGTGCCGAGGGCGACGGGGAGCAGATGCCTGACGATCTTGATACTGCTTGGGGTTTACCCTACCAATGTGTCCTACTTTCCAGATGGTATGAGACGTGTAGGAGAGCATCAGTGTCTCTTTGCCGAAAGTATCTCCCATGGTAGTTGATACACTCTGAAGTTGATATCATTAACTTGAAGAATCCCAATGACATTCAAGGTGAAAAGTAATGAAGGACTTAGATTTTACAAGACAACAGGGTGTCAAAATGACGTCATTTGTGCATTCACACAGTAGTGGATGCAAATTGCATGAATGCATTTATTTCGACCGAAGCATTTTCAATGTTGTGACCATCTGGATGTACTATGCTTCAGAGCAAGATGCCAGCTTGCCATTAATCCGAGAAAAAAATTCCTCCTCCAAAATATCGATGCGTGTTACGTGCCATGCAGTGCTGAGCACCTCCACCACAGGATCGTCGACTGACCGTGTCACGTGCCACGCAGTGCTGAGCACCTCTTCCGGCAGGATCGTCGACTGACCGTGTCACGTGCCACGCAGTGCTGAGCACCTCCACCACAGGATCGTCGACTGACCGTGTTACGTGTCACGCAGTGCTGAGCACCTCTTCCGGTAGGATCGTCGACTGACCGTGTCACGTGCCACGCAGTGCTGAGCACCTCTTCCGGTAGGATCGTCGACTGACCGTGTCACGTGCCACGCAGTGCTGAGCACCTCTTCCGGTAGGATCGTCGACTGACCGTGTCACGTGCCACGCAGTGCTGAGCACCTCTTCCGGTAGGATCGTCGACTGACTGTGTCACGTGCCACGCAGTGCTGAGCACCTCTTCCGGTAG
Organism: Ashinkailepas kermadecensis; assembly: GCA_034440615.1. Classification (NCBI taxonomy): domain Eukaryota; kingdom Metazoa; phylum Arthropoda; class Thecostraca; family Neolepadidae; genus Ashinkailepas; species Ashinkailepas kermadecensis. The sequence goes on from JAOTOM010004984.1 coordinate 269,607, forward strand.
GATCGTCGACTGACCGTGTCACGTGCCACGCAGTGCTGAGCACCTCTTCCGGTAGGATCGTCGACTGACCGTGTCACGTGCCACGCAGTGCTGAGCACCTCTTCCGCAGGATCGTCGACTGACCGTGTCACGTGCCATGCAGTGCTGAGCACCTCTTCCGGTAGGATCGTCGACTGACCGTGTCAAGTGCCATGCAGTGCTGATCACCTCTTCCGGCAGGATCGTCGACTGCAACACCGTGTCACGTCCCACCAGCTTCAGCAGCGCCAGCTGGCTATTCTGGAGCGGGCGCTGCGCGAGTGTGCGGGCAGCGTGCCGCTGCAGCTGCGACAGCTGCAGTTGCAGCTGGTGTTGCACCAGCTGGAGCCCGATCAGGTCCGCAAGCAGTGGAGCCAGCTGCTGTTCGCTCACCCATCAGATCTCCACCTGTGGAGGAGGTGAGGCATGACTGGTGATGCCCCAGTGCTCCATGAAAGGTAGCCCTCAGAGTCTTGGTCGAGGTATTTCGTGAAGAGTGGAGGTGGTATGACCACTGGAACACATTTTAACGTCAGCTCTGTTGTCCGACTTTTGATGTAATCAAACTGATAACATGATGTGTGGTGTGATGCTTCCACTGAAATGATTTGTATCATGAGATTATCTGTACCCTGACCTGGAATGTGATGTACCTTGGTGACTCTTGGTGACTGACTACTCAGCACCAATTCACTGAAATGGTCTGCTGACCTGCAGCTGTCCCAGGACATATTTGTTCGTCCAAAGATAGACTATCTGACCTCAGTTTAGCACGATGCCTTGCATTAACTCACCTACAGCTAGACCGATGACCTAGCTTAACATACGGCCTGCTGTATGCACTGGCAACAAGTTCCAGAAGACGGCTGAATAGGCACATTATCACCAGTTGCGTATCTGAGTCCGGCTGTTGTGTGTCCACCGAGAACAGGCTTGGAGACATGTGGATCCGAACTCGCGAGTCGGACAGTGCACTTGAAGTACTCGGCCACACACACACCACACTGGACTTTGGTTTGTGGCACCAATTGACCTGCAGTTTGACCTATGACCTGACCTGCAACGCGTCGCGCAGGTACCTGGCACACCACCAGCACGCTGCGGGCTTCACCCTGTCCTCCCTTGTCTCGGCGTTCGGCCGCTGTCTGGACAAGATGCGGCAGTTCCAGGCCGGCCAGATGAAACCACACGAGCCGCCCCCCAAACTGGACGAGTTCATGCTGGAAGTGCTCGGCCACCTGTGTCGGGTGAGTTCACGTGGGAGGGTGAAGGTGGTTGCCTATTGCGAGCAATGGAGGTAAAATGTTGGTGGTGCTGTGCAGGTGATGCTACTCCTAAATCAGGGCATTATCTTCTCTTCTGGACCATTATTTCAGACCAGACAATACGAATCTAGATCATGATGTTCATTGCAGGTTGTTGGAGGCATGTGTACAACAAGGGTCCACAAAGTTGGGTAGAAGAGGGTGGTGTGTAAAACCTAACATATGTGAGCTTTTAATGGCGAAAATGCAAAAAAAACTGTTTTGCCCAGACGTTAAGAACGTGGAAGTATATACCCCTCCACAGATCCACAATTATTACACCCATGGCTATGGGGTCTAAAAGATGTCCAGGTGATTACTCATCTCAATATGTGATGTTCAGTAGCATAAAACCAGAAGTGTGCCACTGCACATGCAGTTTGCTATTTATTCTTTTGGCCATGTGTGTATTAATTCATTGAAAATTGAGTGAGCAAGTTGAATCTCTTTTTGCCCTGAAATCGCGTGATGGGCAGACTACGAAAAATACGGTCTTGCCTCAAATATTAAGGGACGGCCAAATGTATGATTACGAATTATGCCAGAATCTGCTCTTCACAGCCACCTAGACAGACGCTCACACAGTGCACACAATGTCCATCTGGCATCAAATGATGTCCATCTGACATCACATGATGTCCATCTGACATCACATGATGTCCATCTGACGTCACTGTAACGCCACTACTGTGACGTATTTTAACACTTGAAGTGTCGTGATGTAACCTCCACCGTCCGACCGTGCCACATATCTTCGTCTGCAGGTTCTGCGCCAGGCTGGCTTCACGGAGCGCGCTATTGCCATCTATCAGGCGCTGCTCGAGCTGAACCTGTTCTCGCCGCCACTAGATGGCAGCGCCCTGAACGCCATGGAGCCGTTCTGGGACGCTCGACTGCCGCGGCTGGGCGAGCCGGCCGCCCGCGGCTGGCCCGTAGAGCTGGCCGAGCGCGCGCGCGCCGACTGTGACGAACGCGCCGAGCCGGTGGACGAGTGGGAGGTGGACGTGCTGGCTGACGAGAAGCCGCGCGCCGAGCTGTGGCGTCTCGTCGAGGTGAGGACAGGCGTGACGTCCACACCGACGGTCGGCGGCCGGGGTGAGGACAGGCGTGACGTCCACACCAACGGTCGGCGCCGGCGCGGCTCCGGGTGTTAAGTGTTGAGGCCAGCAACTTTAATGATGACCACCTGAAAAGCATCGTAGTGTCGCTCCATTATACCACAGGGCGCCATACAAATTTGGCATTATTGGAGGAAGGGGAGTCAGCGGAGGGGATTGGAGGGATTTAAGTCCGTCTTAAAATATGGCAAGTGCTACCTGTCGTGACCATCAGTGCGTCCAGATTCGCTCAGTTAGGCGTTAGGATGTAAATAAGACATTTTCCCCGTATAATTTGTGATAGCCAATGAAGATGTATCCGCTTTCAGGTGATTTCTTACCTCAGAATAGGCCCAAGTTCATATTTTGTTGGCTGTTTTCCTCAGGATTTGTATGTTATCTCAAATTGAACTTGTCCTTGCATCCTTGCTCCGGCGCTTAGGATCGTGAATTATGACACGTTGATGACCGGTGTGTCAGAATATCTACCCCTCGGGCAGAGCCGACTGGTGTAGTCAGGTAATTGCAACAGGATGACGGACGATCTGGCCCAGGGTTCTGTGGTGGTAGAGGGACCCGAGCTTTTGACCTCCATCTTTGCACATTTGGCCGCATTACTTGGGCTGACCGCATAATTACAGAACACCGATAGCTGGGCACAGTCGAGTTATCAGAGACGTGATAAGGGTGCACCTTCTGGAGTAAGGGTTCTCAGAGACGTGATAAGGGTGCACCTTCTGGGGTAAGGGTTCTCAGAGACGTGATAAGGGTGCACCTTCTGGAGTAAGGGTTCTCAGAGACGTGATAAGGGTGCACCTTCTGGGGTAAGGGTTCTCAGAGACGTGATAAGGGTGCACCTTCTGGGGTAAGGGTTCTCAGAGACGTGATAAGGGTGCACCTTCTGGGGTAAGGGTTCTCAGAGACGTGATAAGGGTGCACCTTCTGGAGTAAGGGTTCTCAGAGACGTGATAAGGGTGCACCTTCTGGAGTAAGGGTTCTCAGAGACGTGATAAGGGTGCACCTTCTGGAGTAAGGGTTCTCAGAGACGTGATAAGGGTGCACCTTCTGGGGTAAGGGTTCTCAGAGACGTGATAAGGGTGCACCTTCTGGAGTAAGGGTTCTCAGAGACGTGATAAGGGATAAGGGTGATGCACTGCTCTAGCTGTTGTAGCTACCGTTATGTGTGCGGTTATATGTGTTGTTGGTTACCCTCAATAGTTTCACCAACAATTGTCTAAGAATAATCCTCAAATGTTTAGAATAGTATTGCAATATGCACTACAATATGCAATATGCAATGCGCTTGCAACTGATGTCGCTTCTCCAGCCCACTTTAGGGTATACACGGAAATTGGCGGAGTACTAACGGTGAGCCACTAACGCTCTAAGGTGCCCTGTCAGTTTCAAACCATTTTCAAGACGAACAATGATGTTCAATTTTAATATGTCACCAAGTTGTGTCAAAGGTCTACATACCAATGCTCTTCCAACGTTAGATTGCTGGCTTGCCCTTCTCTCCTTTCACCATAAGATTTATTTCGATGAACGAATACATAGCGTTTATGACCTGTTAGCTGTGAGCTAATATACCTGCAAAACCAAACTATTGAGGTCAGTGATGGGTTAGCAGGCTGTTCTTGCTGTTCTTGCTGTTCCAGGCTGTTCTTGTGGGAAAATTCCCACCATTTGCGTGAACCTCTCTTAGCCTTTGGCTTTGCTTGCAACAGTTCATTGGGACGATTGTGAGAAATATCTGGCCATTTTGGTTTTGAGCTCCGAAGAGGACGAGTAGACACATAAGTCTTTGCGCGTCGTGACCTGACCGGCCGGATGATGTTGACCGGTCGCCGCACGGCTCCCTGGCGGTGTGGGCCAGCTGCCGGCCGGGTGGTAGCCTGCTAGAAGGGATTATCCGGCTACTGCTGCTCCCGGAGGGTACATCCGGCAATGGCTAGGATGTCTGGCCCTGTCTGACACTGACCAAAGTCACCTCACCTGTAGTCCTCGCCGGTGACCTGACCTGACCTGACCTGACTGGCCAACAGAGCGGGCGTGAGCAGCGACACTGGCTGCCCTGGGACCGGCCCGGCCGGGAGGACGAGTGTGACGACACGGACCGTATTGTTCTCTTCGACGCCGTCAGGAGGTAACGTCGCCGCCCAAGTTGAGCAGAAGGTGCTCACTTGGTTAGTGAGAAGCTGGCGTTGTAGTGGCCAACGCGTGCGTCCTGTGGCCAAAGGATTGCGAGTTCGAAGTCGGACCGCGCGCAGTTCTGGGTCCCGCCATCCTTTGGCGTCGGAGTGGGAAGGCTATGTAGAAAGCCAGCCAAGTGCATCGTGCACAAACGCACAGCTTTTTCTTCACTCGGTCTTCGGGGCTCCATCCACTGTGGAGAATATCAGTATTACACGATGAGCATTTCCTCGATAATAGGACATTTATATAACTATGAGACCTCGTTATGTCTGTGAAATCGGCAGAAGTTGTCATATGTGCAGTTCCATGGGTATGAGTGATGCTGACCTCTCTCTTGATGTTTGTTTTTGCATGCTTTTTGGAGGCATGCTTTTCATGCTTCTACGTTGTTGGGAACATGACAAAAACTCGGTGGGGTGAGGTTGCCAACCACGCCTACCTCAAATCCTGGATCCATGCCTCCCTAAACGACATGGGTTACCAGTATAACACCTACGTGATCATCAACCACAATCCCGCCGGGCCTGCTACCGCCCTCTACTGCGCTCAGCAGGAACTAAGCGTGCTTTTGCCACCGCTAGATGGCTCAGTGGCCATAACCGGTGGGGCTTTTTTTAAAAATAGAAAAGGGTGAAGCGAGGATCACAAAAATTAGGGTTTCTTCTTCTGAAGAAGTAGCTATTGGTCTGGAAGCATCAGTCTAGATTTCCAGTTGTCCTTCTTTCACACAAACCACGCGCTGATGTGTTCAAAGAGGCTCCCCTCGGTGCACACCACCTCACGCCCTGTGAGTTGTTGGCATGCCCTTGTGGCCGTGTTCACATCCATAGCTACCACGAGTCGTGTATTTGTGGCTAGGATGTACTCCACTATCCCGTATAATGGTGGCTTAGACGTACTCCACTATCCCGTATATTTGTGGCTTGGACGTCCTCCACTACCCTGGTTTAAACAACACTTCGTGTGTGACTGAATGGGTGAGGCAACAAGAAGCAAGTTCATGGTGCACTGAAGTGTATGGCCTATGACCCAGTCTCATCCCTGATACGAAATTGGTGTTTGTACCCTTTATTTTTTCCGGATTGTAGTTGAAAGGATACTCAACTGTCCACCATCCCCTTTGTTGGACATGAGTCTATCCCTGCTAGTGAAATATCTAGATGTTGCCCTGGTTGACCAGTTTACCTGGGCTCGTGTCTGGATGTTGCCCTGGTTGACCAGTTTACCTGGGCTCGTGTCTGGATGCTGCCCTGGTTGACCAGTTTACCTGGGTATATGGTACATTGTTGCAGTTATATTTTGAAGGGTATATAACCTACCACTACAGGGAGGGGATTTTCTATAAGTTTCTCTCCCATGTTGTTTAAACAAAGTGATTGAACAGAAGACAGGCAATGTTCAGTCCAAAAGACAGCACAGCCACTCATCTACCATGGACAAGTAATAACCAGGCCTTCAATGTGCCCAAAGGCTCCGAACCACCAGCGTTCGCCTGTTTCTCATCCACCCCTGGTGAATTATTTCTGACGCCTGATCATATTCGGCCAGGCGACCTGAATAAAACTGGTGCTCCATCTTGAACCGTGGGCGCCTTGTGACCGATGCAGTGGATGCTCCCATAAACTCCCATAGCTAACCAACCAATCCGCCTCAATTCCCTGTTTTTTTTTGTGAGTTATGGTCATCATTTCCGACACTACCATGTACATTACAATGCACCACCATGTTCCGAAGGGGTCATGGTGATGCACGAATCATAATGATGCACGAGTCATAGTGACGTTATGAAGAGGTCATAGTGAAGCACGAGTCAAAGTGATGTTCTGAAGGTCATGGTGATGCAAGAGTCATAATGATGTTCTGAAGAGGTCATAGTGATGCATGGGTCATAGTAATGTTCTGAAGATCATAATGATGCACGAGTCATAGTGATGTTCTGAAGATCATCGTGATGCACAAGTCATAGTGATGTTTTGAAGGCCATGGTAGTGTTCTGAAGGTAATGGTGATGTACGAGTTGCGACCTGCCTGATTCACTTGCACCAGCCACACCCGAGCTTCGGATACGTTCAGCCCGTAACACGTGACGCTGCGTCACAGGTTCCTCTTCCGGCTGCCGTCGGAGCTGTACGGCCGCGCTGTCGAGGACTTCGTGGCGTTCCTCTGCGGCGAGGACGGCGAGCAGGCGCCGTCGAGCGGCGGGGACGACACGTTGTTCCTGCTGTCGCCGGACTGCCGCCCACTGGGCGACCGTCTGACAGTGCCTCCCCTCGGGCCGCGCCTGGACTCGCCCGAGTACGCGGCCTTCGTCGGTCGCGTGCTGGAGCAGTCCGGGGCGTGCGGTGCGCGCCGACCAGCGCGAGAAGCTGCTGCGGCGGTACGTCCGCGTCCTGACTCGGAGGGCGGCCGCCGCTAGGGGCGCTGCAGTGGTCGGTCTGGACGACACTAACGTCGTCAGTGTAGGTGACGCCACTGTCGGTGGCACGGACGTCGCTGGCGTCGTGAAGGAGTCGCGGCGCCGGCTGAAGACGCTGCTGAAGTCGGAGCGGCAGAACGTGCCGCTGTTTGTCGAGTATGCCGCGTTTGAGCGGGCAGCCGGGGAGGCGGCGGCGGCGGCGCGGGTCTTGGAGATGGCCCTGCAGCAGAGCAAGCTGGACGACCCGGTTCGCTTCCAGATCGTGCACAGGTGAACTGAATGCCACATCCTTCACTGGTGTTAAATATTTTATTGATGAAAAAAAATGCAATTCGAGCGTAACATGATTTCTGTACAACCAGCTTACGGATGTGTAGCAGCGAACGGTGAAGTTGTTGATGGATAGTTTCATTTTATAAAGAGGACTGGTCGCTTCTGGCCATAAGCGCTCATTCTTTGGTGTTGACTGCTACTCCTGACGACTGCCTACAGTCGAATCTGACTGGTACTTAAGGCCCAATATCGAGGTCGGTAATTTCTGATCGGCGAACTGTACTTAGAAGTGTGATCAGGACTAACAAATGCTGTCAGTACTTGCATGACATCGGTTTTATAAGTAAAAAAAAAAAAAATTGCCTTAACCAAATTTTGGCAATTATTAAAATATTTTTTTTTGGAGAAAAAAAAAAAAAAAAATTATTTCACCCCCAAAAAAAAAAAAAAACTATTGACAGGCTGCGATGGCTTACACCAGCGACATTTGCCTGGGGTTGGTGCGCGTGTTTGCAGTTGGTGGCGTCCTGACATGAGCGCCAATCATAGCGTCGGCGTGGCCGTCACTGACCGCCACCACTGCCGGCCCAGGTACTGCCTGCTGCGGGCGGCCGACTGTACATCACCAGGTGGCGCTGCTGCCGGCAGCTGCCTGGCCGTCATCTGCGGACTGTTCGAGGCGTTCACGCCGCCGCCGACAGCGCCCGCGCCAGCCACAGTGAGATCAATGTTGGGCGCTGCGGAGATGCGGAATGGCGTGTTGGTGTTGTTCAGCTGTAGCTGGGAAAGTTCGACTGAAAGCTGGACGTCCTGTTCTGGACGTCCTGTCCTGGACGTCATGTCCTGGATGTCCTGTCCTGGACATCCTGTCCTGGACGTCCTGTCCTGGACATCCTGTCTCCTGGACGTCCTGTCCTGGACGTTCTGCCCTGGGCGTTCTGTCCTGGACGTTCTGTCCTGAACGTCTTGTCCTGGACGCGAGCTCGGTTTCTGATTGCATAATGTGGCTTCGCTTGCAACATCAGTGGATACTCTTGTGCGTTTATTATGTTAATGGAAAAATCAGCTATGTTCATTTGGCATTAATGCCAAGGTGTTGGGTGACAGCAACCGATTTAGTCCTGCAGCACCAATAGACATGGGGGACGAGTGGTCTAGGGGTAAGATGCTCGTCTCACAATCGAAAGATTGTGGGTTCGAGTCTCACCTGTCGCTACTCTTCGCCCGCGACCAATCGGCGTGAGAGATTGGCGACGCTATATGGCTCAACGGTCGACGTGTCGTAAAACCAATAACCAACCAACCAATAGACATGAACGCCTCCATTGTCGTCATTTGATATTGCAATGGAGCACCCTACCATCTTTGTATTGTGCTGCATAGGAACCTGCCATCAGCTTTTGAGTGATGCCAGTTACCATTTATCATGTAAGTTGAGGTGTTTGTACTTTGTGATGATTGCATTGTGGCTGTGGTAGATGCTTCCAGTTACCTTCGTGCAGCACGCCTTAGATACCGAATTCGCCTCGAGTCTGCGGAATACCGTGGCGTTGCCAGTGTCTGCCTCCTACCAGCTACGTGCCTACTGCGAGTTCATTGTTTTGCTCACCGGTGGAACATGTATGGTGTTGCGACCACTTGCCATCTATTGTCTGACCCGAATACTATTGCTTCATAATGTGCATCACAGGTGGCGCGGTGTATGTGCCGGCTGCGACGGCTGCTGCCGGAGCTGACCTCGCTGGCTGGCGGAGGTCAGGTGCCGCAGTCAGCTGTGACCGTGACGTGCTGTCTGGCCTGGGCCACACTGCTGACCTCAGGCCTGCCCGAGGCGGCTGACGTCATCTCCGGCGTGCTCGGCGACCTGGAGAAGTGCGACAGTGAGCAGGTCAACAGGTGAGGGTGTGTGAGTCTATAGGGTGGGGTTCGGCCCGGTGTCAGGTCACCAGATCAGATCATGGTGAGACAGGTGTAAGGGTGGGTCTGGTGCCGAGGATCGTCATCAGACTGATCAAATTACAGGTAGGTGGCTGGTTAGGTGATGGCGGGTATCATGGTGAGTGTGTCATGTTGACATAAATCAGGAGTTTTTGATGTCATTAGCACATCCGACATGTCGAGGATAACGGTGAGTTGGTCATCTTAACAGATCAGGTGCTCAGGGTGTCATTGACACATCCGACATGTCGGGTATTGTGGTGAGTTGGTCATGTTGACAGATTAGCTTGTCATTGACACGTCCGACATGCATCCACATCTGTACGTGTGTGAGTTTAGTTCAGTTGTGATTGCTTTCACTTCTATGAATAACTTTTGTTCATGACTGGTCCATGCTAAATCGATGCCGACTGCGGTGACCCCCACACATTGTTTAATACAACGAAAAATGGCTCTTAGATGCTCCTGGGTTTTAGACACGAGAGGGTGTGGGTGGTGAGGTTGAGAACATGTACGCTTTGCCTCTTGAATGTTCTGTTTTTACCGCATAATTACTAGCAATATGGAAGACAATGTTATATTTCTCGACATCACTATGCCAATGTGCTAATCGTGTCAGATTCAACAGGTTCGCTCCACGCTTTCACAACTGCATCCTTCGTATTTAGTATCACGTATCTTAACTAGACTGACGGCTCTCGTGCGAGTGCAGTATCAACTGTATGTAGGCTCCAAGTCATGGTGGAGTCTGGGAAAACGAAAAGGCAGACGCTGCTGGCAAGGCCGCTTTATAACTCATTGCAACAAGTAGCGTAACTATACGGGCAACAGATTTATTCACCATGTTGAACTCAGCAATCTTGGAAGAATTTCAGCGTCGGTGGTCATCAGAGAAGCCGTGCATAATATGACAAATTAAACCATCTGTATGGTACTGCCAGTCTGCGGTTCGGAAAAATAGAAGAGAAGAAGTTGCACTATGCAGACTCCGTATCTGCCACATCGTCAAGCACAAACGTTATTTTACCGGAAGAGATCGAGGCCGATGCACAGCTTATGGGGCCGTAGTAACGGTGGGACATGCACTTATCTCCTGCACAGCTCATAATTCCACCCGACAGAGATATTTTAAGGCATCTGGTATTGTCGATATGTTAGGCGAAGCCACAAACGTGAACGTCTCAGATGCTTTAAGATCCCTGAACTTCATCGAAGTGCGTGTTGTGTATGTCCCACCGGCGGTTTGTAGGGTGGGCATCGGTAAGGGTAGCTTCCTCTCCCTTTGGTGCAGCATTATGAACCGTGTTTGCAATGTTTTTGTTTATAACACAGCTGATATGGTTTAGATCGATTAACTTGTTGTCCATTTTCCACGCAATGCAATGCAATCTCCTTTGCTTTTCATTACCATGAGTGGTTCTGTTCTTTGCTCACATTCTCTATCATCAGTCTTGTACACATTTCATGTTACTTCCTGAAATACTTCTGACATACTAGGTATGGGTACAGTATAGCTGAAGCAGCTGATGCACCCAGCAATCCCAACTGCACACACAATCACCGTACCCTGCCCCAAACACTACCGTAATTATTTCTATCCCTCTTTCTGCCATCCCCTTGGTCTTGTTCACACTATAGCATAGCAATGGCCAAAGCTGACCAGCGGAGCTGATTGTTGTTTGTTTGTCAGCGTGGTGGCCGGGCTGCACAGGGCTGGGTGTGCCTTGCTGCTGGCGGCTCGCCCTCTGGCGGACCAGCTGACGTGGTGGCGCCATCTGCAGAGGGCGCTGCGGGCGGCCGTGGCGCGACTGCCGCGTGACGCACCGCTGGCGACGGCGGCCGCCGAGCACTGCCGGCACACGTGGTGGCACCGGCTCAGGTGCGTTCTGCGCCTACTGTGGTGCGGTACTGGGGCCAGGTGTAGTGGCGCCCACTGTGGTCCGGTACTGGGGCCAGGTGTAGTGGCGCCCACTGTGGTGCGGTACTGGGGCCAGGTGTAGTGGCGCCCACTGTGGTCCGGTACTGGGGCCAGGTGTAGTGGCGCCCACTGTGGTCCGGTACTGGGGCCAGGTGTAGTGGCGCCCACTGTGGTGCGGTACTGGGGCCAGGTGTGTTCTGGTGCCCACTGTGGTGCGGTACTGGGGCCAGGTGTAGTGGCGCCCACTGTGGTGCGGTACTGGGGCCAGGTGTAGTGGCGCCCACTGTGGTCCGGTACTGGGGCCAGGTGTGTTCTGGTGCCCACTGTGGTCCGGTACTGGGGCCAGGTGTGTTCTGGTGCCCACTGTGGTCCGGTACTGGGGCGAGGTGTGTTCTGGCACCCGCTGTGGTCCGGTACTGGAGCCAGGTGTAGTGGCGCCCATTGTTCCTGTGCTGGAACGTGTCGGTGGTATCGTAACAGCGTATCGCCTATGCTAGGTGTGTTTTAGCTTCAACTGTGTTCCGGTACTAAAGCTAGGTTAGGTTAGGTTCTGGTATGGAAAGCACGCCTGTACACACCTACAACTGTGTTCTGCGCCCACTGCTCCTGCTCTGGATGCAGGTGTGTTCTGCGTCCACTGTGTTCCGGTGTTGAAGGTGCTCCCCTTTGTCAGGTATTGTCATACCAACGTGGCGTCACATAGTGACGCGATGGACACGTTCTGATAGTCTGTGATGGCCAATCATTGTAAAGTCAGTGAGCTGGTGTCGTGTGTGCTCACCTTGACTGCGCTGCTGATGACCGGAGTCTCTCTCTCCCCCAAGTGACGTGTCTCGCCATCCATTGGTACCCTTGCCGGCCGTAAGACCAATCTGGCCTGATGTGGATCCATAATATTGTGCACCAAAAATACCTGATATTATATGATAGAGGCAATTAATGTGCGCTGCATCGATCCGGTACATTGAGCCATCCATGGTCTAAATTTAGTGTCCAGCCTAGGTGAATAAATGTAGTGGTATACCCAGCCGATCAAGTAGGTACCGCCAGAAATCAATTGAGAGATTATTTATAGTTCCCATATCCCAAGTTGAAGTCTTAGACCCCGATACAATATTCACCTACGAAACAATATTACGGGTTATTGTAGTTTGGTTCCGGGAAAGAAAAAGAAACACTTTCGAATAGTTTACAAGTTATCTACTCCGATAAAGTGACAGAAGATCATATGCTCTTAACATGAAAAGGAATGAATTATCACTGCCGTCCCATCCCTCCGCCTTCAGACTACCACCCGTACAAGCCTTCGGCTCATGTGGGTAGTATTGTTTTGGGCTCCCTGGGACTTTATTTCACTTCCCTGATCAGCCTCATACTACCCCCATGACCCCTATGACCACATCGTACCGCCGTGACCCGACATTCGACACCCGTCACCCTCTCATCACAGGTCATCTGACCAATGGGACGCTAGACATGCCGTTCCCCCAGCAACCTGACCCATGCGACCCTATATATGTCGTGCCCTCCAGCAACCCTACGTCTGACCGATGTAACTCTACATATGCCGTCCCCTCCAGCAACCCTACATCTGACCCAAATGCCCCTACATATGCCATCCACTCCAGCAATCTTACATATGTGCCCCTACATATGCCATCCACTCCAGCAACCCTACGTGTGACCCCTGCGATCCTACATATGCCGTCCCACGTGACCTTATATATGCCGTCCACTCCAACAACCCTACGTCTGATCCATGTGACGCTACACATGCCGTCCCATCCAGCTATCCTACATCTGGCCCATGCGACCCTGCATATACCATCTCCTCAAACAACTCTACATGTGACCCGTGCAACCCCACACCTGACCCTGTGGCCTCACACACCAACTGTGTGCAGAGCGTCGTCCGAGCTCGGTGCTCCGCTGTTGGACGTGCTCCGTGTGTCACGTGACCTGCGTCAGCTGGCCACAACCGAGGCGGACGCGGCGCGGGCGGCGGCGGCGCGGCTGCGGCGCGCAGTGGCGCGGCTGGTGCAGCAGTCGTCGCTGCAGAACTGCCTGCCGCTCTGGCTCATCTACCTGGAGCTGCAGCTGTCCACGAACGCCAAGGTAAGCCAGCCCAGCTTCACAGCTCCACAAACGCCAAGGTAAGCCAGCCCAGCTTCACAGCTCCACAAACGCCAAGGTAAGCCAGCCCAGCCTCACAGCTCCACAAACGCCAAGGTAAGCCAGCCCAGCTTCACAGCTCCACAAACGCCAAGGTAAGCCAGCCCAGCTTCGTATCTCCACAAACGCCAGGGAAGCGCCAGAGTAACGTGCACAAGCGCCCGAGTGAGCCCCCACGAATACCGACATGAAATTTCACAGGCACCGGGGTCAGCCTCCACAAATGCCAACACTTTCACAAACTATAAAGTAGGGTGCTCGAGCATCAAAAGTTTCCATTGTGTTGTCTTCTTGGGGTTTCGTCCTTGTCACGACAAGTCGGTGTGCGAGTAGCGGTGCTGTACAGCTCACACGGCGTGGCTCGTCGTGAAATAATCGAAGATTCTTCTAGATTGGCCCATCGCACCTGTTTACTTTGCTGCCCGGCAGGACTTCGAGGCGGTCTGCTATCGGGCGGTACAGGCGTGCCCCTGGTCCAAGCGCGTGCACGTGTACCTGGCCCGCTGTCAGCTGGCCCGCTCGTGCGACCTCATGTCGCGGGCCGGACTGCGGGTGCGGATGCCGCTCGAGGAGCTGGACCTGCTGCTGGAGGAAGAGCCGGAGGAGGCCGTCGAGAAAGCCGAGCAAGCTGCGGAGAGAGCGGCGGAGGAGCAGCAGAGAGCGAGGGATGGGCGTGGTGAGGACTCGGTGACCGGCAGTGAGTCGCAGTCGGACAGCGGAGAGTCGGACTCCGAGTCGGAGTCGGAGTCGGCTGTCGCAGACTCGGACCTGGCGTAGCGGCTGAGTGTCGTCGGTTCGATCCACACCGCATGAGAAACGTTTGCTAACAGAATGTACGTGAATGTAGTGCCAGGTGGACGGTACACGCCGTGAAAATGGCTGTTGATTACTGTTCATTACTGTTGAGCGCATGATCTGTCAGTGTCGATCGCGTGCCAATACTAAACAATGTGCCAACGCGTCTTGAAGTTCACATCAATGAATGCACCTATGCGAAAACAGCAGTGCCTTTTTTAAGTGCAACTTCGTTCCGAATGCTTGTTGGGGTGGCTTTATTGGACAAGGCCGTACGCGAAGCGAAACTGGCTGCGTTAGTCGTAACCCCACCACCCCCGTCTAGAAATGCCAGTTCAGCGGCAGACTTTTGACAGAGCGTGTAAAGTGCCGCCAATGCACCGACGTCTGACGCGGTCGCCCCGGTGCTGCGACTCAGCCTTACCGGGCCGGTCGTCAGTTGACCCTCCCAGCCGGCGGCTGTATGACCAGGTTGAGCGAGTCGAACCCTGTCCTGCCGGAGCAGCAGGGGTCAATGTGGGCCGGCGGCTGTATGACCAGGTTGAGCGAGCCGAACCCTGTCCTGCCGGAGCAGCAGGGGTCAATGTGGGCCGGCGGCTGTATGACCAGGTTGAGCGAGTCGAACCCTGTCCTGCCGGAGCAGCAGGGGTCAATGTGGGCCGGCAGCTGTATGACCAGGTGGAGCGAGCCGAACCGTGCCCTGCCGGAGCAGCAGGGGTCAATGTGGGCCGGCGGCTGTATGACCAGGTTGAGCGAGTCGAACCCTGTCCTGCCGGAGCAGCAGGGGTCAATGTGGGCCGGCGGCTGTATGACCAGGTTGAGCGAGTCGAACCCTGTCCTGCCGGAGCAGCAGGAGTCAATGTGGGCCGGCGGCTGTATGACCAGGTGGAGCGAGCCGAACCGTGCCCTGCCGGAGCAGCAGGGGTCAATGTGGGCCGGCAGCTGTATGACCAGGTGGAGCGAGCCGAACCGTGCCCTGCCGGAGCAGCAGGGGTCAATGTGGGCCGGCAGCTGTATGACCAGGTGGAGCGAGCCGAACCGTGCCCTGCCGGAGCAGCAGGGGGTCAATGTGGGCCGGCAGCTGTATGACCAGGTGGAGCGAGCCGAACCGTGCCCTGCCGGAGCAGCAGGGGTCAATGTGGGCCGGCAGCTGTATGACCAGGTGGAGCGAGCCGAACCGTGCCCTGCCGGAGCAGCAGGGGTCAATGTGGGCCGGCAGCTGTATGACCAGGTGGAGCGAGCCGAACCGTGCCCTGCCGGAGCAGCAGGGGTCAATGTGGGCCGGCGCTCTAACCAAATGAGCTACCGGGGCGGCAAGTTCGAAGTGCTCGCGTCCCTACCGTTTCTGGAAGAGCTACGGATGAAAAGACTTGCCTTGTTGACGGGCCTGATGTCCCCTCTTTTGTTGTATGATGCAATCTCGGTGGGACCAGCCAGGCCGGAATGTGTCAGTGATGATCCTATGCGATCTTTGCCAAGCCAATTCTGGTCTTGTCGATGCAAAAATGTTCGCGCATTCAACACAGCAATGTGTTATTCGCGATACGGTGAAACTTTGTGCAAACCTCTTTTGCCGCGTTTTCGTAAATTTACACATTGCGAAACATTTTCTAAAGATTGTATTCAAGAAAACTGGGAAAACCATAGCTGTGAGATCTGGAAGCACCTTGGCATATGCGGCTCATTGGCATAATGTGGGGTCATATCCCCCGGGGATTTTTAAGATTACCCATAGGTTGTTTGAGATATCACCAAATTCGACTTAGCTTCCTATAATTGATAACCGTACACTGTTGCATGAAATGGACTTATAGTCTATTAAGGTTACGGAAACTAGACGTACCGGGAGTCTGTATATCCTGTATATCTCGGGCGCTCTGGATGCCATCAATCAGACCACTGAAGTATGGCCGGAGACCTACCGAGAGTCTGTATATCGCAGGAACTCTGGACGCAATCATGCGGACTATGGTCGAGTGCAAATAGCTAGATTGCTGTTTACAAATGTTTACATCCCGATGTTGGAAGGGTCACGATATCTTTTATCTTTCTTATCAAATCAAACTTTTTTCATTTATGATTGCACCATTTTGGCTTGCGTTGGTGTCACCCATTACCTTTCTGCTAAGCACGATTTGTTTTTTAATCGTCAACTTCGCATAGCATATTTCTTCGTCCTTGACCCGGACTTGATCGGTGACCTTAGCTTTGGTTAAGGTCGCGTGCTTGGTGTCAAGCGAAGTCTTTAATTTGCATATAATTGATATGAAATCAAGAACTGTGGTCCCACGGCCAGGGTCTGAATACTACACCAACCGTATGGGACTACACCCTGACATGGCACTACTTGACCTGACCTAGAAGGCCAGCTAAAAAAGATGGGAACAAAAATGTTCCTAGTAGCTCTAAAACTTCAAGCGTGATGCTATGCCACGCCATCTACCGCCTTTATATCTGTTCCAAAACAAAACTAAGTGTGGGGTAAATACCACGCCCCCACCGTCACTAACCCCGGTTAGTTCATCACAGAAGTCCGGTGACCTCCGTTCCACCTGGTTCTTGACAACCTTACCATCATTTCTGTCCACACGACTTGCGCAAAATGGATGGTGTAACAGTCAAACCGAGGCGCCTGCAAACGCTATTGGCTGTTGATCAGACAGCGCCCCTCGTGTATTGCAGACAGGTGGTAGTACATGCAATGGTAGGGCGGTGGCGACGCCTGACTACGTAACACACTCAACACACACGTGGCACAACGCAACACACACGTGGCACAACGCAACACACACGTGGCCCAACGCAACACATACGTGGCCCAACGCAACACACACGTGGCCCAACGCAACACACACGTGGTGCAACGCAACACACACGTGGCCCAACGCAACACACACGTGGCACAACGCACACACACGTGGCACAACGCAACACACACGTGGCACAACGCAACATACACGTGGCACAACGCAACACACACGTGGCCCAACGCAACGTCGACAACATAAAATCACGCCTGGCTGCACAAACTGCGGCTCAGGGCGAAACACGATAGAAGAGGTAGAAATGGCAGATCTATATTTGGAGGCTGGGTGCGTGCGATGGAAGAGGTAGAACTGGCAGATCTGTATTTGGAGGTTGGGTGCGTGCAATGAAATAGGTAGAAGTGGCAGATCTGTATTTGGAGGTTGGGTGCGTGCGATGGAAGAGGCAGGCGTGGTTTTGGTTTCCAGAGCTATCGCCTACCAATAACAAGCGCGTACACGTGCATCATTCTCAGTTGCCGCCGGGAATACCATGGCTTCCAGAGCTACCACCTCCCAACAACGGCACGCACACCTGCGCCAGGTCCAGAGCTACCACCTCCCAACAACGACACGTACATCTGCACCAGGCCCAGAGCTACCACCTCCCAGCAAGGACACGCACACCTGGGCCAGGTCCAGAGCTACCACCTCCCAACAACGACACGTACATCTGCACCAGGCCCAGAGCAACCACCTCCCAACAACGACACGCAAACCTGCACCAGGCCCAGAGCTACCACCTCCCAACAAGGACACGTACATCTGGGCCAGGTCTAGAGCTACCACCTCCCAACAACGACACGCACACCTGCACCAGGCCCAGAGCTACCACCTCCCAACAACGACGACACACACACCTGGACCAGGTCCAGAGCTACCACCTCCCAACAACGACACGTACATCTGCACCAGGCCCAGAGCAACCACCTCCCAACAACGACACGCAAACCTGCACCAGGCCCAGAGCTACCACCTCCCAACAACGACGACACGCACACCTGCACCAGGTCCAGAGCTACCACCTCCCAACGACGAGACGCACACCTGCACAAGGCAGCTACCACCTCCCAACAACGACACGCACACCTGCACCAGGCAGCTACCACCTCCCAACAACGACACGCAAACCTGCACCAGGCCCAGAGCTACCACCTCCTAACAACGACGACACGCACACCTGCACCAGGCAGCTACCACCTCCCAACAACGACACGCACACCTGCACCAGGCAGCTACCACCTCCCAACAACGACACGCACACCTGCACCAGACAGCTACCACCTTCCAACAACGACACGCACACCTGTGCCAGGTAGCTACCACCTCCCAACAACGACACGCACACCTGCACCAGGCAGCTACCACCTCCCAACAACGACACGCACACCTGCGCCAGGCAGCTACCACCTCCCAACAACGACACGCACACCTGCACCAGACAGCTACCACCTCCCAACAACGACACGCACACCTGCGCCAGGCAGCTACCACCTTCCAACAACGACACGCACACCTGCGCCAGGCAGCTTCATCGCTACTTCAACATTTCATATCATCATCACATCATTTTATATCGTAAACCAACGCTTGCGTAACTGGAGGTCGGGTATGAACAGAAGTGTAAACGTGCTGGAAAGGCTGGAGTGCAGGATGGAATAAGAATCTTCATTTTCCACTCATATGGCGATTTAAAAAACTGTCCGTTCTTAGCTTCACATTTGGATAGGTATGAGTTCAGTTGCAGCGAAAGTTTTCCTCATTAAAGCGTGTTTTTTAGAATAAAAAGGCGCGCTAATATAAAACAAATATCGCATGAGACATAGTCCAGCAAACCCGGGGACGTGGCATTAATGCCGAACCGTGAATCCGCCAGGGTTGTTAGTGCTGAAACTGTGGCTTGATATGGCCTTTTAACTGTGGAAAATGCAGTTTTAGCCGGCGGCCAATGTGTGTGAGGGAGGACGGTACTCGCGTTAATAATGACTCCGGCTGGCGACCCCGACAGCCTCAGGTACCCGTTGGGCATGGTGTAACTGGCCGTCGTCACACATGCCACTGCCGACGAATATGCATTCCATCTACCAACTACCAAGACCAGCTCGCAACACACCCGATCACACCCCAACAGGAAACCCTCAACCCGCCCGATCACACCCCAACGGGAAACCCTCAACCCGCCCGATCACACCCCAGCGGGAAACCCTCAACCCGCCCGATCACACCCCAATGGGAAACTCTCAACCCGCCCGATCACACCCCAGCGGGAAACCCTCAACCCGCCCGATCACACCCCAGCGGGAAACTCTCAACCCGCCCGATCACACCCCAACGGGAAACTCTCAACCCGCCCGATCACACCCCAGCGGGAAACCCTCAACCCGCCCGATCACACCCCAGCGAGAAACTCTCAACCCGCCCGATCACACCCAGCGGGAAACTCTCAACCCGCCCGATCACACCCCAGCGGGAAACTCTCAACCCGCCCGATCACACCCCAGCGGGAAACTCTCAGCCCGCCCGGTCACACCCCAACGGGAAACCCTCAACCCGCCCGATCACACCCCAGCGGGAAACTCTCAACCCGCCCGATCACACCCCAACGGGAAACTCTCAACCCGCCCGATCACACCCCAGCGGGAAACTCTCAACCCGCCCGATCACACCCCAGCGGGAAACTCTCAACCCGCCCGATCACACTCCAATGGGAAACCCTCAACCCGCCCGATCACACCCCAGCGGGAAACTCTCAACCCGCCCGATCACACCCCAGCGGGAAACTCTCAACCCGCCCGATCACACCCCAGCGGGAAACTCACATCGCCGTCCTGTCCATTATGAACATCTCGTTAGTATAAAACGTGTCAAACTTGGAAGTCAGCTATGCACTAAAATGGCTTCCTATCTAGTCGTATCTTGGCTAGAATTCTTACTATCTGGTGTATACTAAATAATGCTTAGAAGCCCATTGCATTCTGAGTCAATCATTAGGCTCATGGACACAAGATTAAACAGAAATTGCAGTGCTAAAAGAACCCGTTCGAATGTTTACAGCCTTTTGAAGATTTCAGGCATCTTACTCAATCTGACTCAATGACTACATGACCCTACATGACTCAATACCCCCTAATCCACATTAAAGTGGCCCACCTCTGCGGACAATGGCAGCACGTGATGTAAGTACCCCTCCAAACACTGCGTGCCCCCACAATGATGCCTATGGATGTTGCACGGACATTTTGTAAAATCGACTATTGGCGAGTGACATTGCATGGCTGAAACTCCCCAGCACCATGGTGGCGGACTCGATAGGGTCTCGTGCTAAAACCGAAAACGGTGGGGGTGGGAGGTGGAAACCAGCCACATCCCAAGGGTAGATAAAACTGGGCCACTCCTGGATCATTTCATGCAAATAATCCGAAATTCAATGATCTTCCCAAGGCTGTTTGCTGAGGAGGAACGTCCTTCCCACCTTTGCCTACCAAAATCCATGTTTTGAAACCGTCGCGCACATGCCCTAAGGAACTGTTTGTGTCTGTTTCCATTGTGAAGGACAGCAATCCTGAAGTAAAGCATATCCGGCATCAAACCTTTGACGTCGACGTCGAGCTTGAAGCACCCGGCAGCGTCAATATCGAGGAGCACCCATGTCAGCTGCCTCAGGTCACATGGGTAGCACCATATCAGCTTCCTCAGGTCACGTGGGTAGCACCTAAGTCAGCTGCCTCAGGTCACGTGGGTAGCACCCATGTCAGCTTCCTCAGGTCACGTGGGTAGCGCCAATGTCAGCTTTCTCAGGTCACGTGGGTAGCACCCATGCCAGCTTCCTCAGGTCACGTGGGTAGCACCCATGCCAGCTTCCTCAGGTCACGTGGGTAGCACCCATGTCAGCTTCCTCAGGTCACGTGGGTAGCGCCCATGTCAGCTTCCTCAGGTCACGTGGGTAGCACCCATGTCAGCTTCCTCAGGTCACGTGGGTAGCACCCATGTCAGCTTCCTCAGGTCACGTGGGTAGCACCCATGCCAACTTCCTCAGGTCACGTGGGTAGCACCCATGTCGGCTTCCTCAGGTCACGTGGGTAGCCCAGCAGTGCCTCCGCTACTGCGGGCGTCACCGACCGGGCAGAACCATTAGAACCACCCCACGCACCGCAATGTAAGCGTACTTGCCCACCACTACCGCCGGTACTTGCTATGCTTGGCCCACTACTACCACTGGGATTCGCACAGGTCTTCGACCGTGGGCATCGCCGCTCGACAGGCGCCAGCCCATCACTATCGTGTGTAGGCAGAGAGCGCGGACCCACCACTATCGTGAGTGGTTCAGCACTGGACCCGAACCCACCACTATCAGGAGTACTTTGGTAGCGGACCAAAGCCGCGTTCGAGCAGTAGCTGGTCGAGTTGTTGCACTTGCTTCATCACCATGGTCTTCTGGTGGTCGGTGTACGGGTGCGACACGACCAGGTCCGGATTGTGGTTCATGCGGCGCCGCCGCAGGCTTCCGTCGGGATAGCTGGGGACAGCCGGGCAGTCGGTCACATTCTCTGCCTAAGGGCAGCCACGGAGGCGCCGGGATAGCTGGGGCAGGCTATCTCGGTGACAGGCCAAGAAGACGCCGGGATAGCTGGGGACAGCCGGGCAGTCGGTCACATTCCCTGTCTAAGGGCAGCCACGGAGGCGCCGAGATAGCTGGGGACAGCCGGGCAGTCGGTCACATTCCCTGTCCAGGGACTGCCAGCAGCAATAGACTATCGTGCTCACTTCAGAGGTGTTTCACAGGCTATACGACTCCCTTGCAAACTGTAGGAATGCCTTCCAAATTGTAGGAGTGCCTTGCAATTTCTAAGGGCTCCCAAGCACACCCATAAGTATCAAAGCGCCGGTCCGGGTGGTGAATGGGATATGTGGTCATGGGTATACTTTTAGGCGCGCCTGCGCTATTCGTATGGATGCCGAGAACCCTGAAGCTTAATATACTTAGCATAAGGCACCCAAAACAAAATGTTCCAAACCTTTTGCAATCAAAAAAGCACTGCTGAAAATGCATGCATGCAACTCTATTTCCACCGATGTATATGGTGCTGCTGTAGCCATTCAGTGGGAGCCCATTCGAATCTTTTGACCACCATGCGACTTCGTTGTGTGGTTAATCCATCGCCACCCGAGCTACGTACGGAGCCCAGATGCACCGCTGGCTAGTCTATTAAAAGCATCGGGTGGCCGGTAGGCGAATCTTTGTTCCCCCCGACTCCGCTCGGATATTCGGAACGTTGAATTGTTTGTCTCGGCGCGTGTTACGCTGTCTTACAGGATTGGGTTGGATTGTGACTTTACGGCGCACTCAGCAGCTGAGGCCATATGGCGTCGCCTGCCTCTCACCCCGGCAGGAAGGGCGGGCACCGCGGGGAATCGAACCCCGTACCTCTGGCGTGCCAGACGCTCAGCTTAACCACTGAGCTACCGACGCCCTACGCTGTCTTACAGACTGTCGACAGGTAGGTAGACTATTGCGCTAGCTCGCTTGGTTCATCTATTGCCATAATGCTATTTGACAAGTACACGGCGAGTGATACTCAGCGAGTCCACGAGCCGACCACCATTCCAGTTCGTCTCTGACGTCGCTTACATGGTCTCGCCGGCGTCGTCCCGAAATTACACGCGCGGCAAAGTTAATAAGTTTTGTATGCGGAACATACATCGAGCTGATGAGCTGGCAGCTGGT
Source organism: Ashinkailepas kermadecensis (assembly GCA_034440615.1). NCBI lineage: Eukaryota > Metazoa > Arthropoda > Thecostraca > Neolepadidae > Ashinkailepas > Ashinkailepas kermadecensis. The sequence continues at coordinate 292,263 of JAOTOM010004984.1, forward strand.
GGTGGCGCCTGGTGGTGTCGGTTGGTGGTGGCAGCTGGTGGTGGCAGCTGGTGGTGGCAGCTGGTGGTGGCGCCTGGTGGTGTCGGTTGGTGGTGGCAGCTGGTGGTGGCAGCTGGTGGTGGCAGCTGTTGGTGGCAGCTGGTGGTGGCAGCTGGTGGTGGGGCTGGTGGTAGCGACTGGTGGTGGCAGCTGGTCGTGGCAGCTGGTGGTGGCAGCTGGTCATGGCAGCTGGTGGTGGGGCTGGTGGGAGCGGCTGGTGGTGGTCCGGGTCGGAACCACAGCCACATAATCACATTATCTGGATCACAATCACGGACTCACACTCGCAGGATCACGATGCCAGGATCGCAAATTCCATTACCGCAGTCTCGGTATCACAAGCATTAGATGCAGGCCCCGTAACACATTGGTGCTGCCAAATCGACTTGGAAGTTCATTCGTTCAATGCATCACCATAGTTCTAACGCTAATCTGATAAATTATTGGTGCTGCATTGGCAACACCAAAAGCACACAAAATTGCACCCCTGATCACAAGTGCCAGGATAACGGCAAACCCGGTCCGGGATCACGCAGCCCAGCACACGCCGCAGTGTTCTGCAATGTGCATAATGTACCAAGTGTTCAGGCATACCGGAAGATGAATCGCAAATCCAAAGCACGACATTGCGCTCCGTTCAAACTACAGTGCGGGCAGGACGGGTGGGTGTGTGTCTCGGTCATTTCAGTCTCGGTCACGGATGTGAGTGGAAGAGTGCGGGCAGGACCGGTGTGTGTCCGGTCATTTCAGTCTCGTTCACGGATGTGAGTGGAAGAGCGCGGGCAGGACCGGTGTGTGTCTCGGTCATTTTAGTCAAACCACGCACGAATATGAGTGGAAGAGCGCGGGCAGGACCGGTGTGTGTCTCGGTCATTTCAGTCAAACCACGCACGGATGTGAGTGGAAGAGCGCGGGCAGGACCGGTGTGTGTCTCGGTCATTTTAGTCAAACCACGCACGAATGTGAGTGGAAGAGCGCGGGCAGGACCGGTGTGTGTCTCGGTCATTTCAGTCTCGGTCACGGATGTGAGTGGAAGAGCGCGGGCAGGACCGGTGTGTGTCCGGTCATTTCGGTATCGGTCACGGATGTGAGTGGAAGAGTGCTGGCAGGACCGGTGTGTGTCTCGGTCATTTCAGTCTCGGTCACGGATGTGAGTGGAAGAGCGCGGGCAGGACCGGTGTGTGTCTCGGTCATTTTAGTCAAACCACGCACGAATATGAGTGGAAGAGCGCGGGCAGGACCGGTGTGTGTCCGGTCATTTCGGTATCGGTCACGGATGTGAGTGGAAGAGTGCTGGCAGGACCGGTGTGTGTCTCGGTCATTTCAGTCTCGGTCACGGATGTGAGTGGAAGAGCGCGGGCAGGACCGGTGTGTCATTCAGTCTCGGTCACGGATGCGAGTGGAAGAGGCGGGGAGGTTTTTCAGTCTCGGTCACGGATGTGAGTGGAAGAGCGCGGGCAGGACCGGTGTGTGTTTCGGTCATTTCACTCGGCACGCGTGGCCGCCGGTATTCTGGTGACAACGGCTCATAATCGCGTAACAACATACTGCAATGCTTGCTCATCATTTGTACTTTAAAAATTGCGACTGATTGAACAAAAAGTTCAGAAGGATTGATTATCATGTACGTTACCACCGAATAGAGGCGAATTCAGGAATTGTCGTGGGGGTGGATGTCCGTAGGGGTACCTCTGGTTGAAAAATTAGAGCGGGGTGCACACGAGCCTTCTCGGAGAGGCGCCTTTTTCATCTCGGAAGGGCGCCTCTGGCTACAAAATTCGAGGGAGGTGCATTCGGGTCCGGGCTCCTTTCCTTCTAAGAGGCGCCTTTTCCTCTCAGAGGGGCGCCTCCGGCTGGAAAATTCGAGGGAGAGGGCACACTGGAGCCTCCCCAGGGGGCGTTTTTTCCGGCCGGAGGTGCACCACCTTCTCACGGGGGGACACATGCCCCCCAGTGCCCCTTGTATTCGCTCCTACCACCGAAGCAATGCATGTGGGATATCTCTTTGTAGTGTGCATGTCTACGAAGAATAGTTTCGGGGACGCATAGATTTCAACTCGGGACTGAGATATCGTTCTCGCCTAGGGCGGGTCAGGTCATTTGACCACTCGGCATTGGACACGCTCCACTTTACAATGCATTTTGGCATGTTTCAATTGTGACGTTTCGAAGCTATTTCTGACTACATGAATTAAAAGGATCTGCTGTTGACAGGGAATTGTGACGTTTCGAAGCTACTTCTGACTATATCGCTTAAAAGAAGCTGGTGTTGCAAGGGAATTGTGACGCTTCGAAGCTACTTCTGACTATATCGCTTAAAAGAAGCTGGTGTTGCCAGGCATTCAAGAGTAATTTAAACTGTATGAACGTTGGGATTGCCACCAAAGAACTTGGTGTTGCAAATGTAACATCTGCCACACCGCAATGGTTACAGTACCACTATCTTACTCGGGTAATTGGCGCCATTCATAAAGTCGAATTGTGAAATAAATTGAATAACTCGAGCCCATCTGCCATACTACTACTCAAAGTACCTTCCAAAAGGTTCGCACTATTGGAGGCACCCCATCAGAGCTGTGTCACGTGACACTCGGAATACCCTGCCCGCAACCAGACACTGGCCGATAGCCACAGGTGTACATTAGGGTGTCCCAGATTACATGAAGGTGTTCAAAATAACGAGGTCACCCCTCCATCCCGAACCTTGGTCAATTTTAAGCTTTCTGACAAGTTTTCAGAATTAACTACCGGTAATTATGCTTTGCTTTTACGATTTGAAGTTTTTGCTATTTTTTGGCCGATTTGGTGTTATGTGCGACGTTGGCGTTGCAGTCTCCCGGGCAAAAGTCGACGTTCTGGACAGGGATTACTGCATTTGCTATATTCAAAACCACTTAAACGTCGAAAATTCAAGAATAAGCATTTCACATAATTTGAAGATACTCTACAATTAGAGGTGCAAATTTGTCACCTAGATAACCCAATTTTGCAACCAAAGTCATGCTGGTATATTTCATGGAGATGAAAGCACCGTGTTTTTTTCTGTGATTTTTAATAGTGCTACAAGTGTTGTGTATTCTAGCGTACTCAAAGTTCTGAGAGACTCAAGTATTTTCTTGGTCATATTATCCCCAAATGCATACATTTAGCTCTTACAAAATGAGTCGGTTTATTTATTATTCATGTGAACACAACAGCTTATGACACACTTCATCACTGCACCAATATGCGGTGATCTAGCTAAACACAGCCGCTAAAGCCCAATAACCCGTTCTCACCATCATTATAGCAGGTTTCGGCGAAAGCCATCCTCGAGTCTCCTCCTCATTTACATGAGCAAATAGTCGCACTTCTTATGTCCATAGCTCTGCCGGTGCCACTCCACAACTTGTGCCAAATCTTGTAGATCACTCTCGTTAGTGGTTCTATCAATCAACTCCTGGAGGAGTTTTATACCCCTTTCAGCTCCATCATTCACGACCGCCAGACTGTCGACGTATTTTGTGAACTTGCAGAAGCTTTCGCTTTGCTCCCATGTCTCAGCACATGTGCCTATGCACTCCGCATCGATCTCCAGGAGGTTGAATAGCAACCATGACCTCTGACCCACCAGGTCTTCCAGTGCGTTAACCCTGGATAGCGGCACAGGTGCAGGCTTCCCCATTGGTACTGACTGTGGGCGAGTAAATGACGCAAGTTTCGTGGCGATCAATTCTCTTTCAGCATCAGAGATGTCCGTGTCACACAACGACAGAATGACGAGCGACTCGTCGAGGTATGCTGTGTGTCTTCTGATGGACGACAGTACAGCCTCCGCTACAGCCTTGAACTCCGGTATACCGCTCAGCTCCATCATCTCCTTTGCATACGACAGATCGTTCCTGGGAGCCACTGTCGCCAGTGATGAGCACAGAAAGTAAGGCCCGTGGAACAAGGCGATGAATATGGCTGCAATCTGAATCTGCTGACCTTTGGTCAAGTCTAGCTCGAGTTGGTCCATCATGAGGCTCATCTTTAGGATGTAAATGGCATCAGCCATGAACCGGGACTCGTGCATGGCTCCAGGCCGTCGGAGGAACGTCGTGTCACGTATGTCAGCCCCCAGGTACAGCGCGATCAGTTGGCATAGCTCGTTGTAATCATCCCGGGGAAATGTACCCGACTGCAGATGCTCGAAGGCCCATGCCAGAACACGCTTGTCCTTCCTGTAGATGAATGACCCTGGTTCATGTTTGCTCCAGCTGAACAAGTTTAGGCTTCCTCGGGTGTCCCGTTTGGACCACGAAGCCTTGAACTTCTTGTACCTTGCTTTGTTAGGTCCATTGTACATGAACGTCATGTCACTCATGCAGCCGCAGCGATCTTTGGCAAGACGCAAGGACCTAACAAAGCAATGTACAAGAAGTTCAAGGCTTCGTGGTCCAAACGGGACACCCGAGGAAGCCTAAACTTGTTCAGCTGGAGCAAACATGAACCAGGGTCATTCATCTACAGGAAGGCCAAGCGTGTTCTGGCATGGGCCTTCGAGCATCTGCAGTCGGGTACATTTCCCAGGGATGATTACAACGAGCTATGCCAACTGATTGCGCTGTACCTGGGGGCTGACATACGTGACACGACGTTCCTCCGACGGCCTGGAGCCATGCACGAGGTCCGGTTCATGGCTGATGCCATTTACATCCTAAAGATGAGCCTCATGATGGACCAACTCGAGCTAGACTTGACCAAAGGTCAGCAGATTCAGATTGCAGCCATAGTCATCGCCTTGTTCTACGGGCCTTACTTTCTGTGCTCATCACTGGCGACAGTGGCTCCCAGGAACGATCTGTCGTATGCAAAGGAGATGATGGAGCTGAGCGGTATACCGGAGTTCAAGGCTGTAGCGGAGGCTGTACTGTCGTCCATCAGAAGACACACAGCATACCTCGACGAGTCGCTCGTCATTCTGTCGTTGTGTGACACGGACATCTCTGATGCTGAAAGAGAATTGATCGCCACGAAACTTGCGTCATTCACTCGCCCACAGTCAGTACCAATGGGGAAGCCTGCACCTGTGCCGCTATCCAGGGTTAACGCACTGGAAGACCTGGTGGGTCAGAGGTCATGGTTGCTATTCAACCTCCTGGAGATCGATGCGGAGTGGATAGGCACACGTGCTGAGACATGGGAGCAAAGCGAAAGCTTCTGCAAGTTCACAAAATACGTCGACAGTCTGGCGGTCGTGAATGATGGAGCTGAAAGGGGTATAAAACTCCTCCAGGAGTTGATTGATAGAACCACTAACGAGAGTGATCTACAAGATTTGGCACAAGTTGTGGAGTGGCACCGGCAGAGCTATGCACATAAGAAGTGCGACTATTTGCTCATGTAAATGAGGAGGAGACTCGAGGATGGGCTTCGCCGAAACCTGCTATAATGATGGTGAGAACGGGTTATTGCGCTTTAGCGGCTGTGTTTAGCTAGATCACCGCATATTGGTGCAGTGATGAAGTGTGTCATAAGCTGTTGTGTTCACATGAATAATAAATAAACCGACTCATTTTGTAAGAGCTAAATGTATGCATTTGGGGATAATATGGAACCACCAAGAAAATACTTGAGTCTCTCAGAACTTTGAGTACGCTAGAATACACAACATTTGTAGCACTATTAAACATCACAGAAAAACACGGTGCTTTCATCTCCATGAAATATACCAGCATGACTTTGGTTGCAAAATTGGGTTATCTAGGTGACAAATTTGCACCCCTAATTGTAGAGTATCTTCAAATTATGTGAAATGCTTATTCTTGAATTTTCGACGTTTAAGTGGTTTTGAATATAGCAAATGCAATAATCCCTGTCCAGAACGTCGACTTTTGCCCGGGAGACTGCAACGCCAACGTCGCACATAACACCAAATCGGGCCAAAATATAGCAAAAACTTCAAATCGTAAAAACAAAGCATAATTACAGGTAGTTAATCCTGAAAACTTGTCAGAAAGCTTAAAATTGACCAGGGTTCGGGATGGAGGGGTGACCTCGTGATTTTGAACACCTTCATGTAATCTGGGACACCCTAGTGTACATAGTGCAAGTCACCAAAGGTCACCAGTCGTTCACGTGAAGGGGCAGCAAAGTGGCTGGGAAATTCCAGTCTGGGACCTGCTTAGCAGCAAAATACGGTTACCAAGCCTACCGTAGGTGACAAGTGGCAGAAAACACAGCGGAAGCCCCCACATCCACCCCACCCCGAGAGATGGTGGCGTCCCTGGCGGCTAAGCCTCACCTGTAGAGACACTGTAATCGAACCGGATCGGCCTCCACGCCTAAGAAGGTCAAAATACGAGTCATCTGAGCTGGCAGGTCGTCGAGCAGATGCTCGAAGTGAACGACCAGCAGCTGCTCGGGCGGACACTGCTCGATCCAGTCGGTGTACAGCATGCGCCAGAACATGGCCTTCTGCGTCACGAACGACGCCCAACCTGCAGCAGAAACGTAGCAGAGTAGACATATAATCTAGCATGCCATAGCCCATTAAAATATACCCAGCATAGTGGATTGCATACGCTATAGCGTATAGTATGGCCCAGGGGCGGCGGATTCAAATTTTCCGTGCGGGGTCAAGACAGCGCAACGATAATAGTACACCGATGCACTGTTTGTGGCTTTTATGTCACTCTTTTTCATTTTCCTTGGTAGCATTTCACATGGTAGCAATTTTCGTGTCTTTTACGCTACCCATTTAATAATTTTCTGCCATTTAATACGGGGATGGCTTCCGGGAAATCATCTAAACTCGAAGTACCGGGTGAATGAATATCAAAAGCAAAATATTGAAGATGCAAAATATCTAATGTGCAAATTTTGGCAAACGCCAAGTAGCGAATCGCCGAATGTTGAATGCGCAACATATCGAACACGCAAAATATCGAATCCATCAAATATCTAAGACCAAAGATATCGAATCGCTACTTATCCAATGTGCAAACTACAGAGCACGCAAAACATCGAGAGAAAACATCGAGAGAACGTCACGCCGCCCAGTCCGGTCACTCACATCATATCATCTCCCTCGCTTACATCCTCTCACACCATTCAGCTATTTGAAAGTCAACATTCGCTTACTGCATTATACAGTTTGAATGATAGTAGCACACCTGATAGTGAAATCAATAGTGATGAAACACATCCGTATGTGCCAATGATAGGAATTTGTTATCACTGACAAAACTGTGGGAAGAACTGAATGATGATTGATTTGTAAATCTGTCCTTGTTTGCTTGCTGGTGATGCTCTTTCAAACATGCTGCAAAGTTCTACCTATGTGGACTCCTTTCATAGCTAACAGTATTTAGAGATAAATAATTATATAATTAATCCTGATAGCGTGCTTGCCCCAGTTTGTGCCTCGTCCCCGCTCCCATCCCCGCTCAACCTTGAACCATTGAATTTGGGGCTGTATATGCATACCTTGTGTGACACGTTCCACAGTTACACAAAGGTATCACCATTGGGTCAAGGTGAAGCATTTTCGTCTCGGTTTGCATTGACATGCCGGACACGGGAAAAGAGACACTTGTACAGGGATGGTAGAAGAAACACAAAAGTTAATAAGCGGGGGAAATGAACAGATAATATTTAAGATCAGCAGACATGTATGTGCATGGCGTAACACCGACAGAAAGCAACACCACCAGCCAGCGCGTGTCACGTGACTGACCTTCGCCCACGAACTTGGCGGGCGGCGCGAAGCCAAGATGGCCGCCGGTGTCCAGGTGTCGGTGGCTGACAATGGCCGCCAGGGGGCTGCGAATCAGCAGCAGGCCGCGGCAGCCGAACCGGCGCACGTGAGAGAAGTGGAGCCTCTGGCGCTGCCGACTGGCGCCGACGCCCTCCAGCGTGGTGTAGCCGTGCGTCTTCTGCACCAGCGTGGTGCCGGAGTCGGCGGGCACCGCCTCACCGTACATACCTGGCGCCGCAGGCCGCCGACTTTTGTCAGGGGCACGTCACCACCTCACCACATCACCACCTCACCACGTCACCACCTCACCACGTCACCACCTCACCACGTCACCACCTCACCACCTCACCACCTCACCACGTCACCACCTCACCACGTCACCACCTCACCACGTCACTACCTCATCACCTCACCACCTCATCACCTCACCACCTCACCACCTCACCACGTCACCACCTCACCACATCACCACCTCACCACGTCACCACGTCACCACCTCACCACCTCGCCACGTCACCACGTCACCACCTCACCACGTCACTACCTCATCACCTCACCACCTCATCACCTCACCACGTCACCACCTCACCACGTCACCACCTCACCACGTCACGTCACCACCTCACCACGTCACGTCATCACCTCACCACGCCACGTCACCACCTCACCACCTCACCACGTCACCACGTCACCACCTCACCAGATCACCACCTCAACATACCCGGACACGGGTCTCATGCACGGCTGGCTGGCCAGCTGTTCGGGCGGTTTGCGGCGCACAGGTTGTGTGGGTGTGCTGCACGGACTCATCCACGGCTGGCTGGCCAGCTGTTCGGGCGGTTTGCGACGCACAGGTTGTGTGGGTGTGCTGCACGGACTCATCCACGGCTGGCTGGCCAGCTGTTCGGGCGGTTTGCGACGCACAGGTTGTGTGGGTGTGCTGCACGGACTCATCCACGGCTGGCTGGCCAGCTGTTCGGGCGGTTTGCGGCGCACAGGTTGTGTGGGTGTGCTGCACGGACTCATCCACGGCACCACCTCACCACGTCACTACCTCATCACCTCACCAGCTGTTCGGGCGGTTTGCGGCGCACAGGTTGTGTGGGTGTGCTGCACGGACTCATCCACGGCACCACCTCACCACGTCACTACCTCATCACCTCACCACCTCACCAGCTGTTCGGGCGGTTTGCGACGCACAGGTTGTGTGGGTGTGCTGCACGGACTCATGCACGGCTGGCTGGCCAGCTGTTCGGGCGGTTTGCGGCGCACAGGTTGTGTGGGTGTGCTGCACCCACTCATGCACGACTGGCTGGCCAGCTGTTCGGGCGGTTTGCGGCGCACAGGTTGTGTGGGTGTGCTGCACGGACTCATCCACGGCTGGCTGGCCAGCTGTTCGGGCGGTTTGCGGCGCACAGGTTGTGTGGGTGTGCTGCACCCACTCATGCACGGCTGGCTGGCCAGCTGTTCGGGCGGTTTGCGGCGCACAGGTTGTGTGGGTGTGCTGCACGGACTCATCCACGGCACCACCTCACCACGTCACTACCTCATCACCTCACCACCTCACCAGCTGTTCGGGCGGTTTGCGACGCACAGGTTGTGTGGGTGTGCTGCACGGACTCATGCACGGCTGGCTGGCCAGCTGTTCGGGCGGTTTGCGGCGCACAGGTTGTGTGGGTGTGCTGCACCCACTCATGCACGGCTGGCTGGCCAGCTGTTCGGGCGGTTCGCGGCGCACAGGTTGTGTGGGTGTGCTGCACGGACTCATCCACGGCACCACCTCACCACGTCACTACCTCATCACCTCACCACCTCACCAGCTGTTCGGGCGGTTTGCGGCGCACAGGTTGTGTGGGTGTGCTGCACGGACTCATCCACGGCACCACCTGACCACGTCACTACCTCATCACCTCACCACCTCACCAGCTGTTCGGGCGGTTTGCGGCGCACAGGTTGTGTGGGTGTGCTGCACGGACTCATCCACGGCTGGCTGGCCAGCTGTTCGGGCGGTTTGCGGCGCACAGGTTGTGTGGGTGTGCTGCACGGACTCATCCACGGCTGGCTGGCCAGCTGTTCGGGCGGTTTGCGGCGCACAGGTTGTGTGGGTGTGCTGCACGGACTCATCCACGGCACCACCTCACCACGTCACTACCTCATCACCTCACCAGCTGTTCGGGCGGTTTGCGGCGCACAGGTTGTGTGGGTGTGCTGCACGGACTCATCCACGGCACCACCTCACCACGTCACTACCTCATCACCTCACCACCTCACCAGCTGTTCGGGCGGTTTGCGACGCACAGGTTGTGTGGGTGTGCTGCACGGACTCATGCACGGCTGGCTGGCCAGCTGTTCGGGCGGTTTGCGGCGCACAGGTTGTGTGGGTGTGCTGCACCCACTCATGCACGGCTGGCTGGCCAGCTGTTCGGGCGGTTCGCGGCGCACAGGTTGTGTGGGTGTGCTGCACGGACTCATCCACGGCACCACCTCACCACGTCACTACCTCATCACCTCACCACCTCACCAGCTGTTCGGGCGGTTTGCGGCGCACAGGTTGTGTGGGTGTGCTGCACGGACTCATCCACGGCACCACCTGACCACGTCACTACCTCATCACCTCACCACCTCACCAGCTGTTCGGGCGGTTTGCGGCGCACAGGTTGTGTGGGTGTGCTGCACGGACTCATCCACGGCTGGCTGGCCAGCTGTTCGGGCGGTTTGCGACGCACAGGTTGTGTGGGTGTGCTGCACGGACTCATCCACGGCACCACCTCACCACGTCACTACCTCATCACCTCACCACCTCACCAGCTGTTCGGGCGGTTTGCGGCGCACAGGTTGTGTGGGTGTGCTGCACGGACTCATCCACGGCTGGCTGGCCAGCTGTTCGGGCGGTTTGCGGCACACAGGTTGTGTGGGTGTGCTGCACGGACTCATGCACGGCTGGCTGGCCAGCTGTTCGGGCGGTTTGCGGCGCACAGGTTGTGTGGGTGTGCTGCACGGACTCATCCACGGCACCACCTCACCACGTCACCACCTCACCACCCTCACCAGCTGTTCGGGCGGTTTGCGGCGCACAGGTTGTGTGGGTGTGCTGCACGGACTCATCCACGGCTGGCTGGCCAGCTGTTCGGGCGGTTTGCGACGCACAGGTTGTGTGGGTGTGCTGCACGGACTCATCCACGGCACCACCTCACCACGTCACCACCTCACCACCTCACCAGCTGTTCGGGCGGTTTGCGGCGCACAGGTTGTGTGGGTGTGCTGCACGGACTCATCCACGGCTGGCTGGCCAGCTGTTCGGGCGGTTTGCGACGCACAGGTTGTGTGGGTGTGCTGCACGGACTCATGCACGGCTGGCTGGCCAGCTGTTCGGGCGGTTTGCGACGCACAGGTTGTGTGGGTGTGCTGCACGGACTCATCCACGGCACCACCTCACCACGTCACCACCTCACCATCCCCGTATTCACGGCTGGCTGGCCAGCTGTTCGGGCGGTTTGCGGCGCACAGGTTGTGTGGGTGTGCTGCACGGACTCATCCACGGCACCACCTCACCACGTCACTACCTCATCACCTCACCACCTCACCAGCTGTTCGGGCGGTTTGCGGCGCACAGGTTGTGTGGGTGTGCTGCACGGACTCATCCACGGCACTACCTCACCACCTCACCACCTCACCAGCTGTTCGGGCGGTTTGCGGCGCACAGGTTGTGTGGGTGTGCTGCACGGACTCATGCACGGCTGGCTGGCCAGCTGTTCGGGCGGTTTGCGGCGCACAGGTTGTGTGGATGTGCTGCACGGACTCATCCACGGCTGGCTGGCCAGCTGTTCGGGCGGTTTGCGACGCACAGGTTGTGTGGGTGTGCTGCACGGACTCATCCACGGCTGGCTGGCCAGCTGTTCGGGCGGTTTGCGACGCACAGGTTGTGTGGGTGTGCTGCACGGACTCATCCACGGCTGGCTGGCCAGCTGTTCGGGCGGTTTGCGGCGCACAGGTTGTGTGGGTGTGCTGCACGGACTCATCCACGGCACTAACCAGCATCGCTGAAGGTTCGTGCTCTTTTGGTATTGCCAGTGGAACACCAATACAAATGCTGCTTTGCAGGCACTCCAGCATTTTATTGCCCTCCAAATGGTCATCCACCACTGATACTTACCATCAGACTCTGCAGGCAACACCAAGTTGTTTGAAAGGAAGAAACAAATGAGGCCGAATATTTCGGAATACTGCGAAATATTTGGTCTCATTTGCCTCTTCCTGAACAAAAAACTTGGTATTTCCTGCAAAGTCGAACAGTAAATGTACTGGACGGCCATTACGAGGGCAATACAATACTGGTGTTGCATGGCGTCACCAATATTTGCATTGGTGGTACACCGGCAATATCAAAAGTGCACGAGCCTTCACCGATGCTAGGCTTTTATCAACAGACTGCTATATACTTCGTGCTATAAATGCCACACCAATCATGTTCACTACTTACCATTAGATGTAAGCCGCTGTATTACGGGTATGTGGTTCAATCAGATTTTGGCAACATCAATAATTCCGCGAAACTTCCACCTTTGGTAACCAGACAGTCCATTTAATTTAGTGTATTGCTCAGACCCAGAGACCAGACCCAGAGATCAGTCCCAGATACCAGCATGCTAGTTTCTTTGCAACAAAAATAACACCAACGAAAACAGTTATCGTCCCTTTTCTAGCAGCCAACAACCAAGGCCGGACGCAGAAGTTTAGTTTTCATGGGGAGGGTCACATTTCTTCGTCGGAAAGACGCCTTCGGCCGAACAATTCGTTGAGTGGAGAGTGGAGGATACAATTGAGCACACTGAAGCACACCTTTCAACCTTTTTGTCTCCAAAAGGCTCCTTTTCCTCTGAGGGTTTTCGCTAAAGGATACGTTGAGTGGGTATAGGGGCGTGGGGGAGGTGCACTCGAGTCTTCCAGAGCGACATAGGGGAGGTGCACTCGAGTCTTCCTAAAGGGGCGACTTTCCCAGCCAGAGGGGCGCCACTTTTGCGTGAGGAGAGCACGTACCCCCAGCGCCCCTCTCCTGCATCCACCCCTGCCAACAAGGTGCTTATGAATGATCGCAATGTGTGCATCCTGCTCGCAACGCCATAAGAACCAAACAACCAACCAATCACGGCGCCTGCCGTTTTACAGAAAATCAGTATTGAATCTAGAGATGTATATGCCCATAGGTATACATCTCCAGCGCCTGACGTTGAGAGTCGTGAGGAAAAGCAGTCCTGATCTACATCAGCTACATTACTTTCAACAGGACGATTGGTTATATATACCTGGTTACTATCGACATAGTGATAGCAGGATGGCAACTGGCGGACCAAAGAACGTCCAAAGAAGTGTGAGCTGATGTAATTTTATCCACAAGTGTAACAAAGTTAGGTTTTGGGGCATCTAAATCCCAGTCATTCAGCCCCCTACCCCCCAACGTTCAATGCCGGGTGATGTGAATGTGGGTGTCTTGGATGATGAAATGTAATTTGGGCTGCAGCGCCCTGAGCCGGTCGGCTGTCTGGACAGTACGCCTTACCGAGCCGATTGTTGTGGGTCGCCTATCCGGTGCATCCTGTCGGAACAGCTCACGTGTGCGGCGCCAGGCCGAGCGAGGTTACCGAGGTGCCGTCTCAGCACTCGTTCCCACGCGAGGCCAGTCTCTGGATGTCATCAGAGGCGGCTCTGATATCTGACTCTGAGCTGACATTGTGTCTCTGATGTCTGATGTCAGAGAGCGCGCCCGCCTGCAGTAGTCTGCTATTGTTCTCGACTCGGGCCCGACGTCCGGACCATGCGACGCAGAAGTGACGTGTTGGTCACGTGGGACAGGCGTTGCCGAGGGTATCTAGCGACGGTACCACGAGGCAGTAGGGCTCTCTTGGAGGAACGGTCGTGGTGGGCGGTCGCCCCTCTGGCGGCCGCCGTCTGGCCAGCCCTGGCCCCATACTAAGGTACGTCGGGACTCTGCCTGAGAGTCGCTGTTTGTGGAGATGTAATTATCTGATAGAAATAGTTGCACCTGTCTGTCAAAATGAAACTACCTTGTTAACGCTATATCACGCTGCGCATTATTGTTTGATCTTCGTGGCCATTTGTCTGTTGACTAATAGCACAATATAGAAGTGCTGGTTTTGGAAGTGCGTGTCAAGATGTGAGATCAGAACTCGGAGATGAAGGATTCGAACCATTTAATTTATAACCGGGGTTTTTAAATATCGCAAACGCTGAGGTACCCTAGACTATCAACGTGCCAGAAGGTTTACCCCATGAGTGAGGGGGAGAGAAAAACCTTCACTACACAAGGTTGAGGATTGATATCGCGAAATTTGAGATGTCTGGTTCCAACCGACTGCTGCACTCATGACGTCACTACGTCCATGACGTTGCCACCACAATAATATTGCTGCACTCATGACGTCACTACGTCCATGACGTTGCCACCACAATAATATTGCTGCACTCATGACGTTACTACGTCCATGACGTTGCTACCACCATAATATCGCTGCACTCAAGACGTTACTACGTCCATGACGTTGCCACCACAATAATATTGCTGCACTCAAGACGTTACTACGTCCATGACGTTGCCACCACAATAATATTGCTGCACTCATGACGTCACTACGTCCATGACGTTGTCACCACCATAATATCGCTGCACTCAAGACGTTACTACGTCCATGACGTTGCCACCACAATAATATTGCTGCACTCAAGACGCTACTACGTCCATGACGTTGCCACTACAATAATATCGCTGCACTCATGACGTCACTACGTCCATGACGTTGCCACCACCATAATATCGCTGCACTCAAGACGTTACTACGTGCATGACGTTGCCACCACAATGATATGGCTGCACTCATGACGTTACTACGTCCATGACGTTGCCACCACAATAATATTGCTGCACTCAAGACGCTACTACGTCCATGACGTTGCCACTACAATAATATTGCTGCACTCATGACGTCACTACGTCCATGACGTTGCCACCACCATAATATCGCTGCACTCAAGACGTTACTACGTGCATGACGTTGCCACCACAATGATATGGCTGCACTCATGACGTCACTACGTCCATGACGTTGCCACCACCATAATATCGCTGCACTCATGACGTTACTTCGCCCATGACGTTGTCACCCTTATAACATTACTACACCTATAACGTTACCACAGCCATGACAATGCTACTCCACAACATTGCTACACATAGTACGTTACTACCCTAGAAGGTTGCTACATGCATCATAATGTTGAATATAATGTATCATATCACAACTCATAACGTTGCTACACCCATTACATTTATACACCCATGACGTTGCTACCCACATAACATTCCTACGTTCATCACGATTCTACACCTATGGCATTGCTACTCCATACATTTACTACGCTTATTCCACTGCTACACCAATGGCTTTGCTGTACCCATACTATTCTATACCCATGACGATTTCATCCGATAACATTGCTACACCCAATATGATGCTACACCCACGACGTTGCTACACAAATTATGTTGCTGCATGTAATGCGTTGCTACACCAATTACGTTGCTACACCCATAGCGTTGCCACACCCATGGCGTTGCTACACTAATTACGTTGCTACACCCATGGTGTTGCCACACCTATGGCGTTGCTACACCAATCACGTTGCTACACCCATGGAGTTGCCACACCCATGGCGTTGCTACACCAATCACGTTGCTACACCCATGGAGTTGCCACACCCATGGCGTTGCTACACCAATCACGTTGCTACACCCATGGAGTTGCCACACCCATGGCGTTGCTACACCGATCACGTTGCTACACCCATGGAGTTGCTCTCCCCGCGATGACTCACCTGCCCTGATGAGCACCACATCGGAGTAGATGCTACCGGTGAAGACGCCGGTGGCGCCCTCTATGAGGAACCTCAGCCAGGTGTTGCCGCTGCTGGGCAGACTGACCAGAGCCGTGGGCGCCGCTCCACTGGTGAAGCGGGTTCGAACCTCGGCACAGGCAGACTTTGGCGCCTTCCTCAGCCACGGCCGGTAGCTCCTGTGGGGTGGGCCGACTCACTCATGCTGATCACGGTTGGTTATTGGTTTAACGACACGTCGACCGTTGAGTCATATAGCGTCGCCAATCCTCTCACGCCGATTGGTCGCGGGCGAAGAGTAGCGACAGGTGAGACTCGAACCCACAATCTTTCGATTGTGAGACGAGCATCTTCCCCTAGACCACTCGTCCCCCATGCTGATCACGGAGATGGTCGTTGTCGTTGTTTGTGTTTTGTGGGAACCATGAGCTATACGAAGGGATTTGCAATGAAAATAGTTTGCTGGTTGGTTATTTGAGTTTTAGGGCGCATCCATCAGGTTTGATCAATTAGCGCCCATAACTAACAATATGCTACATGTTAAATATAATCGGGCCTTCTTCTGAAGTACAGTGGAAGCTACGGACGTCCAAGTCACATCCCGTGACATGCAAAATCACGCCCTACGCCTCATCACGGGAGTACACTGTACCACGCCCATCACCAGTTTCCGGGCTGAGGCCCACCGCCCTAGTCTCCAACACCACAGAACACTTCAACTCGTGAGGTACCACTTTCGGACCACAACACAGCAAAATTACCCCGCCACTCTTGCACTCTCTAACGCCAATCCCCCTCCCCGTTCGGCATACCTATCACCGAAATAAACACAATATTGCAATTCATCTGAATCCTTAAGGACAAAGTCCTTACACTCGCACTAATTCCCAGAGGTAATCCCCAGCAAAATGCTCCCCTCCCCCACTCCCATTGTGGCACATGAAACATCCCAAGCTCAAGTGTTTCTTTCGGCAAAACAAAAAACTACTTTCCGCATCGAAACTCAACTGAACTTTTTCGAACATCTCCCACGCCCACCACGCTCACCTCCAACTCACACTGCTCTGGGCCACATGGATACCGGGCAACGAGCGGGCGGATGGGCTGGCTCGTCGACCGGTCGACCTCCCACCCACCCCCTACCTCCCGGTCTCTTACATCGCCCAACATTAGCTTCCACTTTCGCTACGGATCCTTCTCGGTGACGAGCACCCGGAGCTCCTTGAGCTACTTTTCACCTTTTTGCATAGCACCGATCTAGAACAAGTCATTTGAAGCCAAACGCTACCATCCTCTCCGCTGTCGTATACCACATATATATATGGGTTATCTCGGACTAGGTAGGCAGAGTCCGATCCCATTTGGCAAAAATGTAGGTTTCCCATAGATTGCGCTTGGTTTTTTAACTTGGGGTTTTCCAAGCAGCTTGCTTTTCCCCTTTCAAGTTTTTCCAAGCTCTAACTGCTTCGGCGCCGGGCCTCCGATTCGCTCCAGGTCGCAGGTGGTCAGCGGAGCCTGTCCGGAGGCTATGCTGCTGTCCACCGTCCAAATGTTTTACCGTGTGATGTGTATGAATGTATGCATGTCTGCATGTGTATCTGTATGCGATGTATGTAGCAACCGTTTACGCCACGTTCCTTGTTTGCTGGCGTCTCTCATCTTTTCTCTCTTGCTTGTTTAATAACACCGGATGCGACATAAGCCGGTTTAACGTAGCCCTTTCCTTAACGCAACTAATGACTAGCGGATGACACTCTACCACTGCTAAAGAGCAAAAACAGGCTATCGTGCATGAATGTACGATAAGAAAATATGCAACACTGACAAACAGATGACAGGGAGCTTGATATCGCAGATATATTCAAATAATTTGCCCGTCTGGACCATATTCGAATCGCCACCTAGAATGTCAGTAAGCGCAAGCGAGTCCACTAGTCACCCAAAATGCCGTCTTCGCTACACTCGAAAACGGAGACATGACAACAGAGCATGGCGCACTGTAAGAGGTGCATCACAATGGTCACAAATCGGCCTCGACTCATTCATTAGCAGGCAGCTATGAGTGGCGTACGTGTGCCCTATCCTCAGCCTAGCAAGTACCATTTCTTCCCACTGGGCCGCTGAAAATAGTCCCGGATGTTAAATTGTGCTGCACTATAACACACTGTATGGATCTCACCGGCATGTGCAGCACTTGTTACAGGCGACAGCTGTCGTGTTCCAGTTTGGTGCGCAACAGTGCATCACGGAGCCACGCAGAACTCGGCGCTAATCACGCCGTGTGATGAGACTGGTCAGGGGGAGAGCAGTCTAGGGGGGGGGAGGTCACGGCCTATCTTAGCGTACTTGCTGCGGGGGAAATTCACCCTCACCTCCCCCCCCCCAGTAAGCGGCTTTGCCCACGCGGTCACGTGTTCTTGCCCACCCACTAAAACTCCTATCGCGGGCTGAAGTTACACATATTGTAATATATACATGAAGGAAATAACATACCGTCATTGAGGAACGAATGTTTTACGTTGGTGCAAAAGCGCGCAACCCGGCATTTAACCGAATATATCTTCCCTTGATCTATGCAAAAGGTGGAGCCAAAATAGAAAAACATGCAACTAAAGCTGTAAATGTACTAAGGATGCAAGGAAAGCATCCTTATTGCAATGCCAGCATGAACCTCTTTGTTGACATACTCGCGGTCTTTGGCAAATCAACCATAGTGTTCCTGTTTTACATGGCCGGTTGTGATTCATGCGGTCAGTTTCGTCAAAGTTTGGTTTTGCAAGAGCGGAAATGGAAGGCTGAACAACGAAGAGAAGTATCGAGCCTAAAATTAGCATGATTTTTCCAGAACCATAGAGACATAGGCGCCCTTGAGAAGAAAAGATGCCCCTTCAGCATAAACGAGTGCGCCCCTTTCTATCGCGAATAATCGGCAATTAATCCCACTCATTTCCGCCGAATTTCCAATGGTGAGTGTGGTAGGATGCTGGACAACTCAGCTAATCTGTTTACATAGGTCATGAGTTTTCCAAGGACATCTTAGTTCACCGGCCTAAATTGACCTCAGTTGACATTTTGGGTGTTAGAAGTTACTGTGGAATTAACATGGACGATAATGCTGAATCTGACGACTAATTTGCACACCTGGATACTAGAAATAGTGTTTCCGAGCAGTACTTCGGTAACCCCTAAAATGAGGCTAACAATTTGACCTCATCTGTCCCTTATCTATGGGTCAACATGTAAGACACATCACGTGGTTAGTATGTAAAGATACTGAAAAACATCGTGGTGAACATTTGAAGCGTGCATTTACTAATGCTTTACACAAGAAGCGATTAAAAGTTAACCAATTCGATTTTTGGGGGTAAAATGAGCTAGAAGTGATCTGGGAGGTCATCTATTGACCCAACGTATGCAAATGCATTCAATAATGAAGGAAACTCTGAATCTATGAAATGTCCACAACCCTATCCCCGATCGATTTTTTCTCCAAATAGGCTCTGAGCAATGTGCTCGCTTCGAGTCCACTCCCGGCTATTCTTTGCCCACGACCAATCGGCATGAGAGATTGGCGACGCTATATGACCGAACAGTCGACGCGTTGCAGGCCAATAACCACTGACCGATGAGGGTGGTCATACAAATGTAACGCTGTATATCGCACGTCTGGGCATGGCCTCGCCAATAGTCCTGACCTTGAACGTGAGTCCAGTGTACATACAACACTGGATGTGATCGCCTCAGCAGGAGCCAGCACGAGCCTCAACATCGCCTCAGCAGGAGCCAGCACGAGCCTCAACATCGCCTCAGCAGGAGCCAGCACGAGCCTCAACATCGCCTCAGCACGAGCCAGCACGAGCCTCAACATCGCCTCAGCAGGAGCCAGCACGAGCCTCAACATCGCCTCAGCAGGAGCCAGCACGAGCCTCAACATCGCGTCAGCAGGAGCCAGCGCGAGCCTCAACATCGCCTCAGCACGAGCCAGCACGAGCCTCAACATCGCCTCAGCACGAGCCAGCACGAGCCTCAACATCGCCTCAGCAGGAGCCTTGCCGAACGACCCAATCACAGCTTTTAACATGATATCACAGGAACATTTTGGAAACACGGAATGGTTCACTCTCAATATTTAGAGGACAAACGTGCCTTATAAGTGTTCTTTGTCTCCCTAGACTTCCAAGAAAAACAGAATATGTTGGCTGCACCCGATCCACCACAGGCGTACTGCCGGCTGTGCGGGCCGTGACGTCACTCACATGTTGAGCAGACTCCGCTGGTGATCGCTCCAGTGCTCCAGAGGCAGCTCCTGGAGCGACTCCAGTTCAGGAGCGCGCACCGGCAGCAGCGCCTGGCTGCTCCTGAGAGCCGCCGGAAACCTCACCGATCCCAACTGGAGGCACGGGTCCTGAGTCAGGTACCGCAGACCACTGACTGACCGTCACAGACCATGGCAGACCACTGACTAACCGCTACAGACCATGGCAGACCACTGACTGACCGTCACAGACCATGGCAGACCACTGACTGACCGTCACAGACCATAGCAGACCACTGACTGACAGTTACAGACC
>JAOTOM010004984.1:317500-362500 GCA_034440615.1 Ashinkailepas kermadecensis
TGGCAGCCTCGCAGGCTGAGGACATATAGCTCCATGAATAATTATAAAACGCCCAAACCGCCAAGTTCTGGACAAAACCACTCGGTCGGTTTGGATTCTTGTTGGCAGCTGTAGCGATGAATACAGGGACTGAAGGACACTTGATGGCGTTTTTGGTGGCGCCTTGTGTAACAAAGTTGGTTTTGGGGCATCTAAATCCCAGCCATTCAGCCCCCTACCCCCACCGTTCCTGGCGCGACAAGTTTCCAGGCACATACCTGTCGCCCGCCTATCTAGACGCTGACGAGTGAAGTCATCGCTCCAACGGGGCCGGTCAGTGGACATTGCCCTGACCCCCTCCCTCCTTCCGGCTGACACCCCGCCGCCCCGGCCGCAGATGTGACCTCGATACCGTGCAGCCGATACCAAACCCCTCCCCATACCTGAGCGGCGTGCCCGCCCGCTACCGCTGCGCCCCAGTACCCCGGCGCCCCGCCGCCGTCGTCAGATGTGACGACAGTGGGTGATGTAGGACAAGTGATTATATTATGGGAACCCTATGGACAGGCGTGTCTATGATGTCCATGCCAGCTGTTAGTAGGCTGCGGTGAATTGAACGTCGAGTGTCGCCATTGTCAGGCGCCGTGTCGCCAGATCAGAGGCTCCGAGCCTCTGATCTGGCTCGGAGCCTCTGCCAGTCAGCCGATTGTTGTGGTTCGCCAGCGTCAGGTGAAATGCTGATACAGCCCACGTGCGGCACCAGGCCGAGCGAGGCAGCCGAAGGTGCTGAGACAGCGCCGTTTCCCACAGAGAGACCGTCGTGCTGAGATCAGAGGTGTCTCTGACATGGTCTGTCTCTGAGATAGACAGCGCGCCCGCCTGCAGTAGTCGGCTATTGTTCTCGACCCGGGGCCGACGCCCTAGCAATGCGGCGCAGTTGTGACGTAGACTAAGTCGCGTGACCAGTGACGTGTCGTACTGTGAGCTACCTTGTGACGGGGCTGCGAAGGGAACAGAAGGGAACTGGCCGTCGAGACGCGCGGTTGTGTTGGAGCTCGGTGGGACAGGCTGGCCGAGGGCTGGCCAGCCCTGCCCCACACCTTCGGTACTAAGGTACGCCTGGACTCTGCCTGAGAGTCGCTGTCTGTCGAGATGTAGTTCTTTGATAAGCTTTTCACCTGTCTGTCAAGGTGGAGCTACATTGTTAACGTATATCACGCTGCGCTACTAACGTCTCAAGCATCATGGCCGCTGTTTGATTAATAGCCAAATATAGATGTGCTGGCTTTGGAAGTGCGTGTCAAGAGGTGTGGAGATCAGAGCACGGAGATGAATGATTCGAACCGTTGAATTTATAACCGGGGTTTTAAATATCGCAAACGCCGATGCTCCTATAGACTATCAACGTGCCAGAAGAGTTTTTTGCCCCATCAGAGAGGAGGAGGACAAACTTGTTTACACTTGTTTAGTTTTCCTTCGGACCGAGTCGAGTGTATCCGGTTGGCATCCAGGAGCTCCTTCTGTCGACGGCATGCAGTGGAGTATATTGCGATCTCTGGTGATGATGAACCCACGAGTGGAATGTAGTAATAAGCGGACGGTGTATTAACCTGATATCGCTATTAATAGCATCGTTCAATATAGTGAGCATGCGTGTGTATCGAGGTTAATATCAGTTAATGTCATATTGTCGTTCCTCGGACACTTCCCCCGATTAGCCGTGGCCCGGTCATGTTCTTCGTAGCAGCGCCACTGGTCGGGGTGGCGGGAGGATGGTTGGAGCGTGACGTGCCCCTTCGTAGCAGCGCCTCTGGTCGGGGAGACAGGAGGTGGGCTGGAGTGTGACGTGCCCCTTCGTAGCTGCGCCTCTGGTCGGGGAGACAGGAGGTGGGCTGGAGTGTGACGTGCCCCTTCGTAGCAGCGCCTCTGGTCGGGGAGACAGGCGGTGGGCTGGGTGTGACGTGCCTCCTTGGTCGGGGAGACAGGCGGTGGGCTGGAGTGTGACGTGCCCCTTTGTAGCAGCGCCTCTGGTCGGGGAGACGGGAGGTGGGCTGGAGTGTGACGTGCCCCTTTGTAGTAGCGCCTCTGGTCGGGGAGACAGGAGGTGGGCTGTAGTGTGACGTGCCCCTTTGAAGCTCCTCTGGGCAAACTGGCTACCACGGCTAACAGATTATTGGAAGACTCGGCTTCAGGCCTAGCGTCAGCAATGGCGGCAGGATACTCAGCAGCGCAGACGGTGCCAGTCGGCGCAGTGTCTCCGGACACCAGCACGCTGGCTACACTACAGAGTAGAGTCGCGACGTTAACGGTGACTGTCAGTCGCCTGGAAACCGGAAACCTGGAGTGATAGGTCATCAGAGTGAACGGGAAGACGTAAGCTATCGCAGAGCTATCGCAGGAAGCTATCGCAATTATAGTTAACTAGCTACCCGCCGTGATACAGAATAGTTCCTGGTTACAACACTAGAACATTATGAAGGGAGGCACCCCAGGTAAGTGTTAGGCATTACTCATCATAAGACCTTACTCATCTGTCGAAGATATAAGATAAAAGAACAAATGTTTAGGTTATATAGCGTTGGCCGTTTCACGAGCGCAGCCAGCGTGTGTGTGTGGGGGGGGGGGGGGGGGGGCGGTTGGAGGGGTGAGGGGAACCCAGTCGCAGCACGTTTCCCTTTTAATGGTTCGGCGGAGAAGGGCTAGACTGTTGATACATCTTCCCATGGAGCCTAGCGTAAATCGAGGATGTCGTCAGAAATACGACCCCCGCAGACAGGTGACGAACCTTCCGCAAACCCGCCCCATCTGTGTGAACCAAGGGGGGGGGGGGAGGGGGTAGCGAAGGCCTCAGACATAACAGCTCACACCAACTAGTGATGCGCACGTAGCTAGTGATGCAAACCCGCCGGTCATTGTGAACCAAGAACTTGGATAGATATCAAGCCCGGTGGGAATGCCAGGCCGCCAGGAATAGGGTGGTGTTTCGGTTTGATGGGAGTCGGGCGCGCGGATGAAAGGTCAAGGGCAAAACTCTGCCGGTTAAGTGTTCCCTCTGTTGTCTGTACGTGGGTACGGGTGGGCAGCCTTTCAGAGGGTGTGAGGACAGGACTGACGTGCCGGAAGTCCCGCAGCTCAGAGTGTAGCGCAGGCTAGGACAGCAGGCATCTAGGGGGCACGTCATGCGGTATCCGCCCGCTGGGGCATTTAGCGCGGCTCAGAGTGTAAGGCTGGCTAGGACAGCAGGCATCTAGGGGACACGTCATGCGGTATCGGCCCGCTGGCTGAGCAGACCTAGCTGCACAGTCCAGCTGATCAGTCCCGGCGAGGCTACGACTGAAGTACGACTAGGTGTGTCGGTCACCAAGTAAGTCCTGGAAGCTAGTAAACGAATCACCAGCATAGCTATAAGGCCGCATGCAGGCGAGGAACGTTGCCAATAATGGCGAAGCCGGCTATGGTTTGTAGCTAATGATTACAAGCTTTGGCATTCCGAAGCCCAAAATCGAGCGACGATCAGCCGCTATGTGTGCTTGTGCACGTTTGGGGGGAGGGGGGGGGCAGATGGGAGCTAAATTGGGAGCTAAACAATGTATGAATTAAACAGAATAGAGTGGATGGGATAAGCGAATACGAGCAAATGAGTAGAATTAATGTGTGGTATATAGCTGCAAGGACCAGCGGAAGCCGTTTGGGGCTCAACACAGACACCTATTTTGTACGGCACCATGGCATAACATCATACTTCTATGTATGCCAAGAAGCTGTAAATGGAGACAAGCCCTTAAAACCCATTATGTAAAATATTAATGGATCTGCGATGGGAATCAGTTGGGTAGAACCACATATTATGCGAAAGAACCAACTAATACCACGTTTGCAATGTGTAAATGTTCATGAATGTTCTGCTACTTTTGATCCAATCTAGCTTAACGAGGCATACAGCTAGAAACCCATGATTTTAACCACATCCCATACCATGCCGACTGCAGAAACCCCTTACATATTCAAGAGTCTACTGACTGAGAACTGGTGCCAAACTGGGATTGACAGCCCAGAATTAAACGGCAAGATAATGAACTCAGAATACATTCAGGCCAAGTTGTCAGACCTTGTGCCTTTCAGAGTCCCACCGCAATAATGTATGGTAGTACTAGGTATATAAGAATTTAATTCATGACCGTAAATACCGAATGTTTAGGCAGGACATTTCATTATGAACAGCATGCACATTGGGTTTTTTTTTTAATGTATTGGCTATATGCAAAACTTGAAGCCAATACTTCCCGTGAGTTGAATGTTCTCCAGTTTTGTCCAGCTTAAACCGGTTAAAACCAGAAGAAACCATTCGTCAGGAGAAAGATAGTTTTGTCCGTTTTGTTTTTGCCAAGCCTGTTGCAAGGTTATGAAAGGGGACACGACTCATGCTACATTCCAGTCACGACGATGCCTCGCAGGCGTCGACCATTGGAGAGAGACGAGGGGACATGGGCGGAGCCCCACCGACAGGGACGGCATGACATTTAGCATTATGCACATGGCTTTACATGGCAAGAATCGACCTGGTTAGTTATTGTAGTTTAGGTAGTTTAGGGGCGCATCGACTGCATATGTCATATAGCGCCCAACGAATCGACATAAAGAGTTTCCCTGTCCCCTCTCTGTCCCAGAACCGTGGCGACGCCTATGCGAAAGGTCATGCACTGCGCATTTGGCAGCCTGATAAAGCGTTACCTCGTTAACTTTGTAGGGGAAATACTTACGTCAAGAAGTGGTTTCATTTCCGCGGACCTGTTTAACAATTCCAACTCCCAAAAATCAGGAATGAAGACAAATCAATTGTTAGGACCCACTATCGCTAAAGCTGGCGAATTCAAAACGCATTGGAAGGGCGGGTCGATAGTGACCCATGACAACATGAGTATTTTCTGAAGCATTAACATAAGTAAATAAGTAATCATTAGTAATTAGTCTAACAAACCTTGGACCAGCTAGAGTCCCTCCAAAGATTAAAAACTTCATGTATGTTCTGAATTCGTTCCAAATGGAAGAAATGACCTCCCGCCAAAAGCAGGAAGCTCCGCATGCTGTTGCATGAGTTATGGAAGGCACAGCTGTTGCACACTTCCTGTCAAAAACATACATGACGTTCGGCTTCCGCTACGTTAGTCACCAATTGAATGTGACAATTATGAGACATGAGAGTCGTCACGGCATAGACAGGCATACAGGAGCCCAAACTGCTGGATGATAATTCCCGCCCGTTCGTCCCGTGCTCACCAAATCAGCGCAGTTAGTTGCACGTTTATTCGCCCGCGCGGCCCTTCACATGAGCGCCCACGCCGTGAATACTGTGCCGCAGTACTTCAGAGCATAGCGTACCACTCCATCGCGAAAGGTTGACAAGAAGCGAGACCATTCACGAGCTGGATGGAGAGTATAGCCGTGAATGATACGTAAGTAGCGCTGTATTGGACAGCGTCTCCCTCAGTATCAGTATCAGCATCAGTATTGATTAAAGCGCATCCACGTACGCTACAGGTGGCTTTTCATGGGCTTACATCACAAACAAAATAGGAGCTCACACCGTAATGGGAAAACAGAGGTGTGCACAAACACACAATAGCCTGCTTTGAGTATGGAATTGTTACAATTCCATACTCAAAGCAGGCTATTGTTATCGCCAAACACCTGAAAGCCGTTGGAGTACAGGCGTCCATAAATTTCGGGACGAAAGTGGGCGACATCGTCACTGTTAAATCTGCTAGTGGTCCCATGCTACCTAATAGTGTAATATACGCAATTCCTTATTCCGGTTGCTCAAAATCATATGTTGGGGAAACCGGAAGGGGAATTCAGGCCATATCGACGAGTGTGAAAATCTACCAAAATGAGATGACGTAAGAGCTTTAGAGAAGAATATAAAAAACGAACAAGAAAAGCATTAGAGGCAGCACACGCGACACGATCAATTCAAGAGTCGGTTTTGTTACCTGGGCAGGACCTGCAGCGAGATTATCTATTGCGAAGAGCCGAACACGAATTGGCACTTTATTTTTTACGGCAGAAAATGTGATTTGTTACCTGCTTGATATTGTCTGCAGTTGTGCTCTATGTTTTGTACTGATGAAGACCTATTGAGGTCGAAACGTGTACATTAAAGTCATCTCCACATAATTTGTTTGTTTTCATCATCCATCCTCATTCATACTTGTCTATGGATAACTCACACACACACACACACACACATATATATATATATATATATATATATATATATATATATATATATATATATATATATATACATATATATATATATATATATATATATATATATATATATATACATATACATATACATATATTTATATATTTATATATATATATATATATATATATATATATATATATATATATATATATATATGTGTGTGTATATATACATGCTTGCGGCTTGGAATTGATATCACCTTGTCAACTTGTCAGTGGGCGGCTCGGCGATAGTACACAATTTGTGGACTGGTAAGTGAGCTAAATGTATATTGAGTGTGGAATGCGATATGTCTATTATAATGTACATGTATGCGTGTTGTCAGTCCGATTCCCGGAATCTGTCACTGATCATGCTGCCGCATACCTATGTTTCAAGGCATGGCAAGGTTAGACATATATTCTGAACAGAACACCATAATTCCTTTCTGAGAAACGCATAACGGAGCGTCAAACATAAATTTATATGCCTCGCATCTGCTTACTCACGGAAGGTCATCATTAACGGCATACGATTCGCCGAAGTGATGACAGTCTTTGAAATGAAATGAAACACGGGTACGTATTGGTAACTACACAGTGTGTTGTCGCCGCTCACTGTAGCTGGCGTGCTTCCTAAACTAAGGAAAGCACGACTCGCAGAGTGCTGACACGCACCCCGATACTGCACATGTTGTCTTCACGCGCTCATTACACATATTGCACAATATCGTCGGACATCTGGTCTTTCCATGGTAATGTGAGGTCGAGTGAATGGGGCTGAACAGGTAATGTAGATAGACATTGATGAGTGTGGGGGAAGTTGGTGGATGTATTCTTGGGTATTATGGATGTGGTGTTGGTTGGGGTGAGGAGTGTCTTTTTGCCAGGGTTATGGTATCTTTCCTTTATGGACATCAAATAGGAATTATGCTAGTAGGTGTGTATTGTGTAGGTTCCTTTAGGGTAGTACCTACGTCATTGTTGGAACTTGGACCTTTATGTTTTAGATCACGCTGATAAATTGAGTATTATATTAGCAGTGGGTGTGCCTAGCATTGGGTTCAGCACCGACCTTCGGGTATGTGACACTGAAGAGATTAGCTATGGTAGCACAATGGGGCATGATTGGAGGAGTTTGGAATTGTTGAGGAGTGTGTTATGCAAAATCAGATGAATGGTGCTAGATAGATAGTAGTCGTCCAGCCACATCTCGATCGCTGCTTCGATTATTTCCTTGTGACTGGCGAGCTGTTGGAAGTGGTCGACGTTGTCTACCTTGTGGATGACGTGCACGTTGAAAAGTGCTGACTGCATGATCCACTGAAATGCCTTTTTTTTGTTCACTTCATTGACTTGCGCATGTGAGGGTAATATACTAGATTCTGGTCCACCTGGTCAACACCTTTCATATCTCGGTTGTATGCTGCCACGCACAAAAGTTTTATTCGGACCTTGCCTCGACGGGAGGTCTCGGCACCGGTGCTGGCGTCAAGTTCGGTAGTGATGAGGGTCACCGTTTTCTTGTCCCTCCATGACACCACAGCGCACTTGCCATCAGTCACAGAGTAAACCTCCCCGTTTTCGAGCGACTGGGCTGACTGAATTGGTTTTCTGATCGCCATCTCAGGGATTTATTCATTTTTATAACATTTGGTGCTAGCTGCAAGGCACCTGGCACACAAGATAAAACAATAAATCCTGAGCGAATAAATTAACGGCAAGAACAAGCCTTGAACAACAGTGCATAAATGACAATGCAATAATGCAACAATGACAATGCAAAAATAATGCAAAACCTTCAAATTCTACGCCCTCAAGCCCATGGTTTTCGCTGTGGTGTACCGTTTTGTAAATGACGTCGTTGGGAAGGTATTGAAGCTACCTCTAATCATGCAGGCTGTAATCATTGAAAACAAGTTTGTAGGAAGAAAATGCATTTAAAAACGTCATTCCTCCAATTTTATATGGGGGCATGAGTGTTGTTTTGTATGCTTGTGAGGGGAATTTACCCCTTCAATGTTGGCTTTCCCCATGGGTAATGAACCACATGCCCATGTTTCTGAAAACTATTTGGGGGGGGATCAGTGGCGTACGTAGAATTTGCATCAGGGGCGGGGTGCAAACGGATTTGGAGGGGGCCTACCTACCCCCATCAGAAAAGTCCTCGGATTTCGAAGACTATTTTTTCAAAGGGGACATTTTTTAAATAAAATCATTAGTGACCAACTGAATTGTTCTGTGGAGGGGCATAATCACCATCGTTTCTGAGTCGTCGGATTCCATCCCTAGCATCCCACCCTGTTCGAGGGTTTTCTTTTGGTATCCCTTGATAAGTCACCTCACTCTGCTGAACTTACAACTATGCAAATCACCTTCGAATGTAAATTTTCCCAATTTCAGGCATTCCAGTTAAAAGCGCCCGGTCGCCACGAAGCCACCGTTCGTGCACGTGCACGCCCATCTTGCGCATTCGGGGCATTCGCCACGCTTCGTGCGATGCTACGGTTTCTTCTAGACCTCCTACGTTTTGCTAATTGCTACAACATGCTAGGCTTGCGCCATATTTGACGCGATGGAATGCTTCGTATGGTCGTTTGCTGAGAAAATTGTATTAATCATATTCGATCGTTAGTTCTCTACTTCCAACATTTTCTGGTGGTTAAGAAATGCGGATACCCGTTGAGCCTTGATGCACCTCATATCTTTGGTTAAATATGCTCCCAGATTGACTACCGAACCGAGACCCTCCCTCAGTGTTCTTGTTTAGACCTGTTGAGTCTTTCTTCGTCTACGGATGTGTCTTAGGACTGCAATCCATTTATAATAGGTGCCCAACACATTTTCTAAACCCCTGCTCGTTTTAGGGTGTGTTGCTTTTTTGTGCACCGATAATTTGTTTTAGGTACCGGGACGTTTTCGAAGATCCCGATATGTATATTTAGTGCCTGGTCTATTTGTTCTTTTTGGTACCATGTTGCTTTTGCGACCCCAGCCTCTTTTCAGGCCTTTATGCGGTATCATGGCCACTGTGTGCTTTGAGAGCTTCCGGTGTATATTTTTAGAGCTCCCGGTGAGTATATTTAGGGCTGCAGCGCATGTTTTAAGGCTCTGGCGCTTTTTGCGAGACTCTGTGCGTTTTGGAGGGTCAGGTGCATATTCGGCTCCCGTTGGGTCCCGCTTTGCTTAATTGGCGCTTCTGGCGCACATTTGTGGGGCCCCAGTGCGATTTTGGGGCTTCGGTGCGATTTTTATGGGTCTGGGTGCGACCTTTCGTGCCCAGGCGCGTGATGCCGGGGACCCAACACCAGTTAGAAAAGCCATTCGGATAATTATTTTCCGGACCTGTTCTGATTTTTTTTCGGTGCTGGGGTCGATTCGATCGAGGCTCGTTGTGATCATTTTGGAAATAGAGTTCTATTTTTTAAAGGCCCTTGTGGGATATTTTTAGGCCCCGGTACGATTCTTCGGTCTCCCGGTGCAATTTTTTTGGTATCCCGACACGTTTTTTCCGGGGCATAGCTGTTTTTTGGAGGACTTTGACCCGGTTTTTGAGGCCGCAGAGTGACATTCCGGATGAAAATTGATTTTTTTGTTTGGGGGGGGGGGGCAGCTGCAACTTTTGTGGCCCGGCGCGACAATTTCGGCATCCAGTGTGATTTTCAAGGTCTGCGAGGCGACTTTTTTTAAGTCCAAGTGTGAGCTTCTGGGTCCCGACGTCAATTGCTTGGATCCCTAGCGCGAGTTTTAGCGGCCTCGACACTTTTTGGAGGTCCAGCACGTTTGCGAGGCTATTGGCGTTATGGTTGGAGCACCAGGGTGATTATCCATGCCCGGTTTGTTTTTCGTTGCCCAGGCTTCATTTGCTTTGGTCCCTATGAGACTCTTGGGGCCCGGTACGACCTGTCGTGTCCCTAACGTGATTTTCAGGTTCCGGGCGTGACTTTTTGATACCCCCAGGTTCAGCGTGATTTTCAGGGTCTCCCGCTCTTTTGAGGCTCATATCGTGATTTTCAAGTACCCCGGCTCGACTTTTTTTGCGACCCCAGTGTGATTTTCAGAGGTTCAGACGCGAACTTTTGAGGCACCGAACGTAATATTACGGCATGGAGGGGGCGACTTCCCCCCCCCCCGCCCCGGTGGCGACGCTCCTGGTTACAAGAGTTATCCCGCTGGATTCCCTCGGCGTGCTTACATACTTAACGAATAGTAGTGCTGGACCTGGGGCGTGGGCGGGTGGAAATTGGCTGGATGCAAATAGGATGCAAATGGATGACCGTCGTTCTATTCATATACACTTTTTTTTAAACTCTGCAGGATTTGCTGGACATAAAATTGTGCAAGCCAGAGCATCGTTGGGTTCGAGTATTTATCTTCAAATGGTTTAGTGAGCCGACTACACGGCAGGCTTAGTGCATGCCCAGGTGCGCCTGCACTTTTCTAACACGTTCACAGGTCAAAAAATAAATAGCGAATACTAAGGAAATTTGCCTATACAGAAGCGCAGCCAAGGGGGCTGTCATCCTCTTAACAACCAAAAAGACATGAGATCGAACAAGAAATTTGGAGATTCTCACCGCGCAAAACCAAAAATTTTGTCGCTTCAAGCGCGACAAAAGCGTTTTCAATGTCATGTTATTTTTTAGGTCAGCCCCCACTTTAGAAGATCCTGGCTGCGCCACTGAGCATATATACCATTATATTTCAACATATATTGTGGCATTACGCGGAGTAGACAAGACAACGCGTGAAACCGCCTATTAGGCGGTTTCACGCGTGCACTAGCGGGAAGTAATCGTCATGACATCCAAATGGCGAGGTCAGGGCATAATAATTACGTTGATCAGAAAGCTTTTAGTCTGTAGATTGGACCAATTTATGGTGGTGGTGGATTTGTGCTTTAGGGCGCGTCGACTGCATTGGTCATTTTGCGCCCATGGACCAATTTATGATATCAATAAACAAACAGAGTAAGTTCAGTTATCTAATACGACAAGTTTTTGGACTAGTAACAGCTTGTTTATGCACAAACCCTGAAAATGTACACCCACATCCGCGCCTTGGACGTCATCTTGTCGGAAATCTGGAAGTCAGGTCAAGCGAGCCTGACTTCGGAAGTAAACTCGATGACAACAGCTGTTTGTCGAATTCAGCGGTCTTCAAATGCCAAATTTTCCGAGCACTGGACCACTCTGATCAATATCGCCAGCCAACTTCAACTGCAGTAAGTGATTGGCCCTTTATGATAGCTGGGACGAATCATAATCTACGTTTTAAAAAATGACGTCATTATTTGTGCTCTGATTGCATCATTTACGGCTGAAATATGTCAGGCGAGCCAACAAACAAGTTTGTCTCAGATGCGCATATTTTGGACGTGTTGCGGTCTTTTTGGTGCTGTAAACAATTCATGCTTTGTTCTTCCTTGCGTGTATGATATTCAAAGACAAGGATCAATTGCCCTCCCCCCACAGTATGGGTTATTCAGGTAGGAGTACAGCAACATTTAAAAACGGAGCCACGTATGGTGCGGTACAGCGGATGCCATTACAACTGTAAACAATCCGCTTGTAAAGTGGAGAGAATTTAATATTTTCGGGAGCGTCAAGAGGGAATCGTAGCATCTGGAAATGATGTATTTAAATATTTATTCATAATACAGGTACTTCACAGCCATAAAATAAAACGTAAAAGGAAAAATATTCATCCGCAGGATATATACTACCACTTTCTCCCTAATATTGCATATTTGCTGGTAATCCAACGGCAAATTTATGTTCTATCCGATAACTCCTACCTCCCGGCCATGGTGCCAAATACGGCCAGATTGGCTAGTTGTTTCTGTGAATTGAGCGCTTTTTTTCAAACAGTGTCGCAATTTGAATATGTTGGTTAAGTTTAATATTGAATTGATTACTTCATAGTTAAAACTTCTTGAACATTCCATATATACCGATAAAGTACATATATTTCAATGATATGCCCTTCATATTAGACGAAGTCATCAACATTGCATCCCGGTGCTTATTGGCCGTCGTGAAAAGGGCTAATCTCGTAGTGGTTACCGGTCCGTGGGGAGAAAAACGAATGTTCTAAAGGCATTGAAAGACGAGCCGATAAATGTCCCCTAACTGTCGTCCGCATTGCGTAATCTTCTTGTACCCACATAGGTACAGCGGTACGATACAAAACTACAAAGATGATTGTCCAATTGGTGTGTTGGGTCGATATATAAACCTCAAAATGCGCGAATGTTTTGAGCGTTGATGCGAGTTATATGTCATAGCTAAAGAGTATATTCAGATACGTTGGAATGATAATGGCCGGCGCGGCTGTTCCGACATATATTGTAGTGAGCCTTAAAAATGTTTCAACTGGAGTCGTGAGAAGACCCACGACCCCAGCACAGCCTTTTTCAAGGCTCACAATATCCGTTGGAGAAGTCGCAGTGATATGGCTTACAGGTCATTACTATTTCAACATATTACAATGCCGCCGTACATTCAGAACGTTTTCCGATAACTATGTTCAGATACTGTGAATAGCTAGATGAGTCGAATGTACATGCCCCATCACTCAGCTATGGTGTCTAGCAAATCAGTAACATGGGAACCAGGCTTTCAATATCAGCATTTCGCTTCAATCTCCAAGAGTTCCGGAAAGTTGCAGCTCCGTTCTGGGTTCGATCGCTAAGCGCCGTGCTGGTCAATGCCATACCTGCAGGCAACCCGGTACTACCGACCGTCACCACGCCGCGAAACGTGGCACCCTCCGACCGCCGAACCGGCGCGAGGGGATCAGGTGTCAGACCGGAGGGGAGGTCTGACAGGTGATCACTCTTTCGAGATATGGCAATGGGCAGCCCGCCGGGGACAAGAGTTAAACACTTGCGGCAGTACAGACGAAATTCGACAGACCGGCTGTGGCAGTCAAAGGGTTAACGTTGCGTGCAGCTGGTTGCAGTTGCGTTGTGCACAGCAAATGTAGTTGTGCGTTGTCCGCCAGTGAAGCTGAAATTCAGAATGAAGCTCACCATGCAGCTTCGCTTGGAGCCGAGCAAACTTCAAGATGGATAAGTTAGCGCGCGGGCGTAAGCAGGTGATAGTTATCATTATTTAACATTGCTAATACTTCACCCCCGGAAAGTCTGGTCGGACCCAATGGGCGCTATGCCCACTCCCCTCCCCTCCCTCCCTCGCCGTTTCTATGACTATGTCCACCCTTCCTCATTCCTATGGGTATCGGCAACCTCCACGCACACACACACATCATGTCCCCTATAAATTTGTATGTACGCCAAGAAATTAAAGCTGTCTTGTAATCAGTTTCAAATCCCTGCAGTCTGCAGATTTCTCAACATGCCGCTGGATTCCACTTTCACTGGCCTCCCCGCAAGTGGCCCGCACGATGTACAGCGGTGCAGCACAATCTCCATGCCCTGCCGCCGAACACTCACCTGCCGCGTGTTCCAAGCTGCAACCACCGCTCTCAACCTTCCCGCCACACGGCAGGTCACGGCAGGTCACGAGCTGACTGCCTGCCGCGCCAACTACCGTGATCTATATCCAACGCCAAGGACACCACCCGCGCGCCCCTCAACCTGGCCGGCCATCCCACTGACTGACGCCGACAGGCCCACGCAACCCACGCCGTCTCAAGGCCCTCCTCGGGGCACAGGGTGGCCGCGGCCCGCCGCCGGCCGTCGTGATGAGGCCGTCTGGACGACTACCCTGTGCCGCGGTGGCCTGTCGGTTTGGCCGCCGAGGTGAGTGGACGGCTCTGATGTCACTGTGCCAACTGCAGTGGGACAAATTGCTCCGGGTTTGGAAAAGTTGTGCCGGGGCCCCGAGAAATCACATTTTACCCAAAAAGTCTTGCCGGGCACATGAAAATCAGACTGGGACCCCAACAATTCGCGCCGGGGCCCCGAAAATCACAGCAAGGGCTCGAAAGGGTCAGGCGGGAGCCCTGAATATCTCACTGGGACTCCAGGAAGTCGCGTCGGGCTCACGCAAATAACTTTGGGGGCCAAACAAATCTGGTCGGGCCATTGAAACATCACGCTGAGGACCCCAAAAGTCACCCGTGCCCCTGAAAATAATGTTGGGGCCCCAAAATGGCAGGCCGGGCCCGTGAAAAAAAACCACGCTAGGCCCCAAAAGGTCGCACCGGAACTCAAAAGGCCGCACCGTGCCCCAACACTCGCATCTGGCCCCGAATAAATAACTCCCGACCCGAAAGTTTCTGTGGCCCTGGAAATTGTTTCAAAAGCTCCCGAAAACGCGTCGGGTCCCGACAAATAATCGCATCTGAGAACGAAAATAAATATTTTCATGAAAACGGGCCCTTAAATAAATAGTGGCGGAAGTCCGGTGGCTTTCTAATGGGGGTAGGAAGGGCCCACTTCAGATCTGTTTGCCCCCTGACGCAAATCCTAGGCACGCCACTGATGCCACCACCCGTGTAGAGCCGGTTTCCACGTATGTTCCTCGTCCAGTAAAGCCCGCTGCGGTGGGCGACGTCTGCACGGAGTCCAGCACGCCAAAAACCGGATGTGTTCGACTGGTTGGAGTGGCCCAAGCCGGTCTCCGCTGCAGTCGCGTCGCCTCAGACAGGCAGCCAGGGGTGACCGCTTCCTCATCACTTATATCATATCCCACATGTTCCCAGCTAATCTATTCGAAATGTTGCCGGAACTTGTGACGGAATCAGGCTCGTGGGGCAAAGTGTGCAGTGCTGAAATTTTGTTCCCACTATATCTGGCCGCGTAATTTCACCGAAGATCCTCGCGCCGTCCAGGTCTGTACACGACTCAGTCAACCAAGAAGTACGCTAATTTGCTCAGGCAAAGGCCATTGGTAGTTGAGACTTACAAGACCAACCTCTCTGCATATTGGTACCAGCGTGAATTGGCGAGCTGAATAACGATACCAAGTTGGATTGCAGATTTCAATGGATGATTCAATATGTAGTTTCGACAATGCCAGTTACAACGCTGCCCTGCACTGCTCGCGCTCGATTGCTGTTTCGCTGCTCACTTTTATACGTGCAAGGTCAGTATTTGTAGCAAATTTGACACCGATGTCTAAGCTGGTGGCGGTGGTGAAGGAACACGGTGAGCGGTGCGGGGACAAAGGGGAAGCTGCCTCCAAATGGACGAATTCAGCCTGCATTGCACAGCCTTACGAGCATTATATGCGAGGAAAGCAACGATCTCAAAATAGCTTGTGCACCCCTCCCCTCCCCTCCTCCCGAACCATTCCGAGTTCCGACAGTCGACCTACCTTCTACACCCATGTTGAGCGGCTGCACATGCCCTAATTGTGGTCCTTGGCTGAGAGGGCCAGCTGTCAACTGGACGGATCAGATCTGACGTGAGCAAAACACTCGGCTCTATCGGAACCACTGCGCTGGCGGAGGTTCAGCAATCGTTCAGAATGATGCCGTTGTGTTGACGTCATCGCATCGTGTGATGTGCTTGTAGTGATGTGACACGCATCACTTGATGTGCTCCTCGGTGATGTGGTCAGGGTGTGTCAAGGGACCTCCTCACATCTTCCTTGGGAGAGTGGTCGGGGTGTTTCGGGCTAAGAGGGGATATGTCCCTCCCCTTAGTCTCTCCCTTGACTGTGCTGCTCTGTTAGACAATGCGCTTCATTTTCATTCAGTTCTCTATAACTAGTAACTGGATATGGTTATTGTATAGCCTATGAAACAGGGGTGTTGTCTTATATACTTATGATGTAGCAAGTGGTCCCTCAATGTTAGCTTTGCCCACCTCCACTAATTTCAACTTTCAACATGACCCCCTATGCAGTATACCTCCACCACCCGATAATCTTCGGAAATCAAAACCCATGCTATGAAGTTATGTTTCACCTATCATATCAGTTCCTCGTGCCAAATCAAGTTCCATGTGTATCCATGCGTGTACCTAATACTTTGCTTTTGATGACCTACAATGAGTTGAAATGAAATGGATTTATTCGGAATGCTTGCCAACGTGCTCGATGTCAGGAAGACTGTTCGGACGAATTTAACCTCGCCAACTTCGTTTTTAATGTGAGAATAAATTGCTTTATATCTCCCCTTCCTGGTGGGCTTGTAGGCGATCATAGACGTGACCGAAAAGTCTCAGAGAAGTGTTCCTAGGGTCCTAAAGGCTACTATTTGGCAACAAAAGCCAATAACAATTGTTGAATTTTCGCAGCCAAAAATATAGTGCCCACAGTCCGAGGAGTTTTTTTTTTGGGTGGGTAGGGGTGCAGTCGTGACTTGTTCTGTTTCATCACTTTGGGTGCCTCCGACCGTTCCTGGTCAGTAATTTTTTTCTGATACAAACGAACTTGGTTGACATTAGTGTCATCACCGCCGGTAAAGTCGTTCGTTAAGACGCACACCTTGCTGCGTTTATTCAAGTTGCTTGCAAGTTCTGTATGCATGCGCAGCAACACAGGATGTGTTAGGCTTAGCGGCAAGGCACACAAACATAAATACCAGGGCAGTCAGAGGCCAGCAGGAACTTAGGACCACAAGCCAGAGCTAGGCATGCTTTGACATGCAGTGTGTGGGTGTGGTTTCTGCAACAAACCCAATCCAATAACAGGTTACCCAGATAGCATCCAAAGCCATGCGCAACAGCACAGGTACATTCGCGGTAAGCACTTCGACAGGCCATTACTTTATACAAACTCAACAATGAAGTCGAGGTGAGCAAGCCAGCAATGAATAGCCTATAATCAGCATCCAGCGAACAGAATTTGATCTGTCAGCCCCACCAATCACCTGTGTGGACATAAACGTACCAAAAGTGTTCCAACTCCGCCGGTGATGAATGTTAAGGGGCAATGTGCAGCACATTTTACATGCCACCAAATTACTGACTCTCATGCACCTTTAAATCATGCATTCTTCTTTACTGAAACAGATAATCACATATAGGACTTGCAACAATTAGCTCTCCGTGAAGCGCACCATCATTGAATCAACAGCACCTTGGCTGTTTCGTGTGATTATAAAAGGAATTGGTACTGGAAGTAGAAATTCACATGTTTGCCATTAGGCGAATTTGTCGTCGAATATTTTCGTACATCAAATAATGGTCGATAAATTTTGATTTTGTAAGTGTGAGCATAAAAATTACTCGAAACACCATAAGCTCTCTAGAAATTAAACGACCAAAATCAAATCCTCAGAAATATTAACCCCAAAACTAATTATGAATCATTGCAACTGAAACGCACCTATTAAAAACAAAGCAATTCGGATCGATAAGTTGCGATCGATTTCTATGCAGCACATTCCCGCCACTGCGGCTCCCTTCAGCGTTGGCGCCGGTTACCATGGCAACAGCCACGTGCAAACAAACGGCATGCCAGTTTAGCTGGTGGAGTCGCACCACACGGAGCGGGCTCTCGGAGGCGTTCGTAAACAAGCTACGCGTTTTATTTGCTATCAACTATTACCTTTGTACGATATATGGCTTGAGTGTGTGATCTTCATGTCATCATGTCTCTTCCGAACATGATCCGAGGGCGCTGTGCCATCGTTGGTAAGCTGATATCCAGCCACTCTCAGATGGGAGGGTGTGTTTCGTGGCACCTAAATAATGTAGTGTTGCAGGTATTGCAGCTGCAACATTGGCCTCTAGGCACGACACCACCGTTTTATAATTCACGAATTGTTTCGGTCGCTTTGCAAAACTGACTTTCTAGCCTGACAACACGAACTTGTCAGTTTGCCGCGTCAATTTTGCTGGTTATTTGTTTCCATCAATCCTAATTGTGTGGTTCCTCCATCGTGGGTGTGCAAATGAGTGTTGAACAATTGCAGTTCATCGCGTTTTCGTCGTCATTTCACCAAAGGTTTTATCATTGATCCCATTGAGCTTACATGTGACGAACGACTTAAAAATGTTTCTACACCTGATTTTCCTTTGAGATTATATTTTTTTCCACCACTTCGTAAGCATGCTTATCCAAAGGTCGATCCTGCAGGATTGGCAGAAGGTCCCAGCATGTTGGCTAGAGGCCCTGGCCCTCAGGATATCTCTAGAAAGCTCCCAGAGACAAATAAGCAAGGCCTGTCGAGCCTGAGGGGGCGACCAGGGGCCAAGAGGGCCCACATGGAGCTCTGCAGACGACGGTGATGGCGCCGAACCTGCTGCAATCTACACTGATTTTTATACCCCCAAATTAGTACATCGCGAAATGGATGAAGGAATGTTTTTTTTCGTCTGAGTTAGGGACATAAGTTATCGTTGCTTCATCTTTCTTTATTTAACGCTATTTGTTATCTTCCACATTAATTTAAGAAATGTCTCGCTGTCATTGCGGACAATGAAACGAAGCAAAATGGAAGAGAATGAGTAGGTACTGAAGCTCGCCTTCATATGTTCACAGAAAGAGCGATGGTTCGACGAGGCAAAGAAGAAAATTTCAGCGTGAAAAATAAAAAGTGGAAAATACCTCAAACGTTCAAAGAAAATGCCACAATTCCGGGGTTCTTTTTCAATTGGGGAGAGGCTGGGTATAGTCAAACAATTTATGTTGCAAAATCTTGGTCACTCAACTGACCGGCGTCGTCCCCTCTGAAAACATCCTGGATGCGCCTCTTCCCTCATGTATCGCCATGGTCCAATAAGTACCATTTAGGATATTATTTTTTGGCCTGTTGTATTTGTTCATTTATTTGCCCTGCGTCCCCAGCCTTGCATACGTCCTGTTGTTGGTCGAGGTTCCGATGCTGGCTGTCATGATCCAAACTGCTCATCCTTACTCCGTTCTTAGCCACAATTCTTAACCTATAAGTATCCTTCCCAACATTCCATCACGTATTGCATATCATTTTGTTGTTCTTCATCTCACTCATGATGATGGGCACGATAACATTCTGAACTTTGGTTGAATATGTCTGAGTAATACAATGTGATACAGTAAGATTTATTTGACTGTTTTGCTGTTCTATGTTGATTTGCTGGGAAATGACCAGTCTGTCTCTGAAGTGACCCCACCCCTTCCCGCGACATATAGTTTGGACCCGCGACTGTCCGGTACCAGAGCGCCTCGACAAGAGTACGTTTCTCCAACAGTCTCCAACGGCGTGCATCCTGTTCCTCCGGCCGTGCGGAAGGTGGCGTTTGTGAGCGTCTCTTACTGCACGTGAATTAGCCTTGCGCATTGTGTATGCTCGTACACTAGTTTAGGAACCAATTTCAAGCTTGGCTTGGGATACTAATGGTGTACACGGAACAAAGGCCAAAAAGTTTGCTTGTCACCTCACAAAAAGTGCCTACCGCTTCATGCTACTTAGCATGTCTCTAAAACTGGTCATTGCGGTGTGCTTCCATGTGCTACAAGTGATTTCGCATGCCTGCTCACTCTGCAGGTGATAGTACGGCTGGCAAGACGGCTCTGGTACAAGTGTTCCTCTCGGACGGCGCTGACTACCCCAAGAACTACAACATGGTGAGAGGGCAGCTCGCACATTGCGGCAGATGAGACGTGCAGCATGGCGTAGGATTATTTTGATTTCATACATTCAGGCATATATTATGCTTCAAATGAACGAAAACCAAGGACCGGAATCCCCAAAATCATCCGGGTAATTCCGCCACTTAACATATCTCGGAGAAGGTCAAACTGTTTCCCTCGAATGAATTCTGGTTTATGTGTCCCCAATTGGGCCCCTGAATCAAGTTGGGAAGTGGCGGCAGAATATGGCCGCAAACATCACGAAAATTGTAATTGGGAAATAATTGTAAAAATAACGCTAAAAAGTTGTTCTATTGTTCTCAGTGTCTCGCGTACAGTGTATATGCGAGGGAGGGGCGGACAGGAATCAAAGGTTCGCATGTCCGAAAATCCGCACTTTCAGGAATCTTATACATGAACTGAACTGCTTGGGGATCTTATACATGAACTGCTTGGGGATACTTTCAAAAAGAAAAGACTGTCTAGTTACATGTCTCCCGTCTCAATTCCATCCTAAGTGATATGAACAACTATCAAACAACCTGAAATTGCACCAAGCCTCCAGAACGGAGAATAGGTATTGACAGACTATCTTGCTATCAATAGGTATATTGACATACACACTGGTAATATTAAGAACTCGTCTTTTTGCTCTAATTTTCCTATGCTTTTTCCCTCTGAAACTATCGTTTGAAGAATAAGATTCCACTCCGACACTGTAGCCCAAACAGGCTTTGGTAACAATGCTCACTTGACACCGCTCCCCATTCCCCGTAAATAACAAATGTATTTCTTACTCCATCTCAATTCGCGCTACGAAACTACGCGTGTGCGTTGAGCTTCAATGTATGCAATCACACCTGCCTTTCCGGCAGACCTTCACAGTGGACCTGCACCAGAAGCAGGTTCGAATCCCGGACACCTCTGAGTCGGTGGAACTGTTCCTCTACGACGCCTCGGGGAAGCCGCTCTATCGGGACGTTCTGGCGTCGGTGGTGAGAAGGCCGTCGACTGACGCACCACCTCTTCCTCTCCTCTTGCTCTCCGTCGGCTGACGCACCACCTCTTCCTCTCCTCTTGCTCTCCGTCGACTGACGCACCACCTCCTCCTCTCCTCTTGCTCTCCGTCGGCTGACGGACCACCTCCTCCTCTCCTCTTGCTCTCCGTCGGCTGACGCACCACCTCTTCCTCTCCTCTTGCTCTCCGTCGGGCGTGCATGAGCCGGTATAGCTTTCAACGTCATTTAGCATTCAAAGTCAACGTCATTGAGCACTAGGCTTTTCTTCCCATTTCTGCATTCTTAGCGAATATTTTGTTGTTTTTTCCCCGAGCGTTGAAGAAAATGTCCCGTTACGACAATTGGTATCGTGTCAAGCCACAACCCGTCATTGCCCTGTAGCTTGGCGTTAAGTTACGAAAGGTCATCGTGTTGTGCTGGTCACTACGAAGGATACGACAATGAAGCAAATTGCGTCCATATGCGTTTTTCCTTGCTGGGGGTTGGGGAGGCGGGTGGAGTAGCGGAAGTGTGTCGCTGTCAGTGTGACTTTCCATGTTGCATGAAACTGGGTAAGCAATCGGTCGTGATCAGTCAATTCAGCAAAATTGACAAGCATCCGACGATGGTCTGGCAATCGTTTCAGACCTGAAACAGTTACTGTTAGTGCGTCACCATTGGTCTGATAGGTAAATCGTTACAGTGATCGACCCAACTAGTCCACATCTGATATTTGGATGCTGCCTGCTCAATGAAGAAAGTCCGTTTATCGTCCCGTTATTAGAGAGTGACCATGCATGAAGACAATCCAGAATAGTCAGAAAACATGGATTGCCTGGATTCTTTCGCGCACGCAAAGAGCGTGCACCAGGAATAATAATGCAATTACTCTGCTACTGTAAACAGCACATCAGCAGTGGTATACATAGATGTATTTTACAAACGGTTACCCCAGATCATCCTCGTCAGTCAACCCAGATCATCCTCGTCAGTCAGCCCAGATCATCCTCGTCAGTCAGCCCAGATCATCCTCGTCAGTCAGCCCAGATCATCCTTGTCCTTGTCAGCCCATATCATCCTTGTCCTTGTCAGCCTATTAATACGTCTCTCAAAGGTCAGCAATGCATTTCCAGCTATGGTGACCTGAGGTAACTGTGACAAGCTAAATGTGCATTAATTGCGTGTGCATAGTAAATGGCAGTGTAAGACGCCAATAACGGCCTAGACAAGCGGAGGCTGTTGTATAGTAAATGGCAGTATAAGGCGCCAATAACGGCCTAGACAAGCGGAGGCTGTTGTATAGTAAATGGCAGTATAGGGCGCCAATAACTGCCTAGACAAGCGGAGGCTGTTGTATAGTAAATGGCAGTATAAGGCGCCCATAACGGCACCAGACGAGTGGCGGCTGTTGTATAGCAAATGGCAGCATAAGGCGCCAATATCGGCACCAGACGAGTGGCGGCTGTTGTAAATGGCATAAGGCGCCAATAAC
The DNA here is from genome assembly GCA_034440615.1 of Ashinkailepas kermadecensis. Taxonomy (NCBI): domain Eukaryota; kingdom Metazoa; phylum Arthropoda; class Thecostraca; family Neolepadidae; genus Ashinkailepas; species Ashinkailepas kermadecensis. The sequence continues at coordinate 339,691 of JAOTOM010004984.1, forward strand.
GGCGGTAGACCAGGGAAAACTGTTGTATAGTAAATGGCAACATAAGGCGCCAATATCGGCGCTAAACAAGGGAAGGCAACAGCCGGGCCTTGGAGCTCCTGTAGCGTAGTCACGTGAGGTACATTGGGATCAGCTACCCCATGGGGCCGTTTTCTCGTTTTCCTGTGTAAAAAAAGCTGTCCGGCGCGTGCACATGCTCCATCCTTGCCATTGCACAGGCGTGAGCTCAGCGTGGGTTGGCCGAGCGCGCCCCTGCCTCAGACCCGTCTCTATTGTATCGCCTGCGGCTGAGGCGACCTGGGCCGGCTGGGAGCGGTCGGCACCGCACACTTGGCCGAATTCATCTTGTGGTGGGAGGCCAACAACTGGCTGTGTCATGTGCCACTCAGACCACCCTGACTGCGTTCTTGACCCCCTGACGATCGAGTATCGTACCGTTATCGGCAGTGATTGGGCACCGATCGCAACCGCCCTCTCGTGGCCGCCCTGGGAGACGAATTACGGGTCACCTGCATACGACGTGGTTACCACCGGCACAAACCCCCTATGTGAGCACATGCGATGACTATGTAATGGAAACTATTGTGATACAAATTGATGGAGATCATGGCGACAAAGCTTACGTACGGCGGCTGTACGAGCTTCTCGCAGCCGTATCCGTTCATCCTACCCTATGCTGGTTATCTCTCTTTCCGTACTATTTTATCCATGTCCTTAGTCCCATAGTCTCGAATTGGTCAGTGCTGGCGGAAGAAAACATTTCAAGCACTAAATTGAGCTTCTCTCGCGGTCGTGCATAAACTACCCTTTCATGGCGACCATCACCTCTAGTGCATTGCGTCCTGTGTATCATGCCGTTTAAATAAGGAAATTTCATGTCGCTGATCCCAGGAGCTCTCTTACTTATGTGTGATGATCTACAGCATCTCGCCATGTCGCCCCTCATCATTGCCAATGACTATTTGGTGAAACACTTCTGGAACCTCAATTGATGTGGCGTCATGGCGTTGATGGTCTATTTAAGACATTTTAGGACTATAATGTCATACCAAGTTAACGGCGAACGGATTCCTCATCACAGGCTACCTATCAAGGATGTCCTGTATTGCAGCCTTCAGATGCGGCCTGATGAAGGCTGTGATGATGTTGCCTCGTTTTATTTCATCTCAACTAAAACCTGACCGTCATTGTTTATTATAATGTTGCCTCGTCCTATTTCAGCTCAACCCCATCCTGCCCACCATTGTCTATGTTTCCTCGTTCTATTTCAGCTCAACCCCAACATGGCCATCATTGTCTATGATGTTGCGAACGAAAAGTCGTTCATGGCTGTTACAGAGTGGCACAAGTTCATCAGAGAGACCAAGAAGGACAAGAATACACTACCGGGTAAGATATTGTGCAGTGTCAGGATTCTCCCTTTCGAAAGCGACTCGGCTAAGCCTGCTGAAATGGTTATTGCCTGATTAACGCTTCATGCACGTTTGATGGATATCTACAGGTACTCATTCAAGGCCGGCCGTAATTTCGGAAACACACATTGCAAACTTTCAATCAACTAGCAACTGACCCGAGCAAGCGGTTGGGATGGAGTAGCAACTGACCCGAGCAAGCGGTTAGGATGGAGTAGCAACTGACCCGAGCAGGTGGTGGGGATGGCGTAACAACTGACCCGAACAGGTGATGGGGATGTGGCCGTCGGCTGGGAGGATCAGCTAGCAGCTCACCTGAGCAAGTGGTGGGGATGGCGTAGCAACTGACCCGAACAAGTGGCGGGGATGACGTAGCAACTGACACGAGCAGTTCGCGGGGATGGTGTAGCAACTGACACGAGCAGTTGGCGGGGATGGCGTAGCAACTGACCCGAACAAGTGGCGGGGATGGCGTAGCAACTGACCCGAACAAGTGGCGGGGATGGTGTAGCAACTGACACGAGCAGTTGGCGGGGATGATGTAGCGGGGTGACGATCATGCCGGAACATTTCCGGCACAACAGACCGTTGTGAAAACTGCGCGCTAAACAGGAAGTTCCCGACTCGGGATATGCTCGGCTCGGTGCGATAACTCACCATATGCTTGGCTGAAATTTGTTCCATAATTCAAATGTAGCGCTTAACATTCGCCGGATTGCAACGACGGCGTTGTGGAGAAGTGGAGCAGTCGGGTGCTCGCTGTTCCGTCTGACTGTTGCGCCGTTGCCAGGGGTGCTGATGGCCTGCAAGATTGACTTGGCTGAACGGCGACTCATCAGTCCGAAGCAGGGCAATGACCTCGCCAACAAGATCGGTTTCGTCTACATGGAGTGCTCGGCGGTGAGTGTGAGCATCTGCGACGTCAGCCGTATGCACGAGTCTGCCTTTTTCGGTCCTTTGCAAACGTGTTGCCTGTCTAGTTGTTGTTGACGTGGACGTACAGGGGCTCCTCAACGATACAGTTGCAGCCGTGAATGTCATGCAGTGTCGACGCGCACGCCGAGTGTTCGGGCCAGATGTTACCCTGATGCAACGCAATCACGAATTAGAGATATATGTGAAAACAATACGTGATGAGATAAAAATCCTGTGTCTCTCGTTCCGCGATTTAAATGCGGTAAGAGCTTATTTCCACAATCGTTTTGCTACGGCACGATTTACAGGGAGGATGGTGGCAGCTTGTCAGTGCATATGTTCCACTGGATTTGAACCATGAAATTAAGCTGTTTCCTCAGTGCAATAAGCCCGCAACGCCAGATAGGAAGCTGTCGTGGAGGCTTAGCAAGGATAGATCACATGTTCAAACAGTCCTACAGCCCGAGTTTATCTAACTTAGCCGTGCGGAGTGACAACTACACGTCTCTGGTGGGCTATCTAGAGCACTGTGTTACCTATCCGAGAGGTATTGCAACTATTACCTGTGCCCGGCAGAAGGAGAACCAGAACATCGACGACGCCTTCTTCTACCTGGCCAACGAGTGGCATAAAATGTATACAAGCGGAGTCAACTCCACACTCAACGCTGCCTGAGCATCCCACCCTGGACTTGCCCCCACTGAACTGTCAACTTCACACTTAACGCTGCCTAAGCATCCCACCCTGGACTTACCCACACTGAACTGTCAACTCGGCTTGCAACCATACTGAACTGTCAACTCGGCGTACAGCTTCCTGTCGGCTGCTCAAGTATCCCTTGCGCCTCTAACGATGACCTGACTTGACCTGAGAGGCTGGCTGTTGGCTGGCGGCGGGCGCCTGCGCGGATGGTTCGTGCTCTGTTCTGAAGTACATGTGCGATTGCGACCAGTGTTTTGCTTGATGTAATGGCCTCTCGGAGACGCCGTAGCCTGGAGGTCAGCATGCGACGGTCGTCAAGTGCTACCGATATCGACTGTAAGCTACTGATCAAACGATTAGTGACACGAACTGTCATCGTAGCGACTCATTAACTGTGAATGAGCAAAAGCTCGTTCGGCTGTTTAACATTAGTCTGGTTGTTCATTCGCTATGGCAAGCTGTTGCTCGTTGCTTGCTAGTGATAGTGATAGTGATAGTGAATGCTAGCCAAGAAACGCTGAGTATCAATAAATGTATCCCCCACCAGACGTCCTAAAATTGCCGCGTTTTGATACCGGAAGTAGTATGCACCTCCTAGTATGCATTTGTTTGTTAATTGTCCGCCCATCATTTGATGGTAGGGTCGTATCAGTGGCAATGTGGTGGAGCTAGGTCTGCCCGACTTGATAGTCAAGTAACTGTACAGATGGGGATGTGTTGCAGACGCTGACTGCGTGACTGCTGTCACGACTTTTATTTAAGGAGTGATGTTTATATTGAAATTACCTGGGGTGAATTGTGGGTGAAGGTAGGCAGAGCGGTGCTTGACTAGCTCGGAGGGCCGATACCAGGTGTGAACTGAGGGTGAGATTAGGCGGAGCGAGTTAGGCAAAGCATTGTTTTCCAGGTGGCACATGCAACAGCTGGCAAAAGGGGGACCAAATGGGAGCACATAGCCAAGCCTTCTGTTTGCCGATATAGTTGGTGAACAGACTGACAGACGTGACCAGTCTTTTCGTTAATGTGCCAATGGAGACAACCATCAAGATCATTATCGAGCAAGTGTATGCCAACCATAATCTGGCACTACCTCCGCTGCCGTCGTCGCCCAACATTCTCCAGACACTGCTTTGTGCGTGCACCATGTAGTCTCCCTTTCGTGGGCCAGATGGGCAACTAATACTTGCTGAAGCTAAATGCGCTCTTCTCGTTAACATTGAATGAATAAAGTAATATATATATATATATATATATATATCCGCTGTACCATATATATTCGACCGTAACTACACCACGGTTATATGTTCGCACCTTTTTTCATACCCCTGGCAGTACAAAAACCTTTTGGGCTTCAATCAATCTATTTCAAAATGTTAGACGTTCTTCATGTTCAGTCACGGTTTGTTGGAAAGGCTCGAAATGTTCAAAGCGCGAGACACATATCATTCGAAAGCTGAGCATGTGCTGACTACGATAATGTTCAATGACAATGCCCCTAGAGACAGTTGGATTGCCCCTCTGCACACACCATGTGTTCCCCTACAATAGTTGGGCGTGCATGAAAATGTCTGAGGTGGCTAGTGCCGCATGGCCTCCGCTGGTTACGTCGCTGCATCCAGTAATACGCCTTGTTGGATGAAGCACGGACGGAGTTTTCTCTTCAGATGCGGAAGATATTGAAGTATTTCTTCCTGCCGTCAGTTAGTTTTGAAACACTTCCCATCCCAATGTACTGCAATAGCTCAAGCATAAAGGTAGAGTGGATAGTGTGCCACTTGATGCAGTGTGTGTTTTTCATATTTCAAATAATCAATTCAAATTTGTTCAATTGCATCCTTCAAAGAGTATTCAACGGCAAAGCACCCCGCGCAACTCTATCTTTCATGCTGCGAACATTGCGCGAGACATATGCTGTTCCATAAACTCGCTGCAAACACACGCTACAAGCATTGCGCGAGATACTTTGCTGTTCAGTAAACTCACTGCGAACATCGCTGCAAACACTGCGCAAGATACTTGTTAGACACACCGTATCAATCTATGGAAAAGTAACACAGTTCAAAACCTCGTAGGTTAAAATGTTGCGCTACTTAAAGAATGCAGCCACATATGCATGCTGATCACGTGATACATTGGCTTGTCGTTGCGAAGTATTTAGCCCACTAAGTTCGTCACGGCTTGGTCTGCCGAGACGTTCGAGTTGATTTTTTTATCTTCTATGGCTAAAAGAAGATTGCTTTGGTGTTCGGCCTCGCTCGTCGGGAAGGCTCATATGAGCGACGTATTGCATGCTGACCCAGCAAGACTAGGCTCCGTCCAGCCCGGTCGCCACGCCTTTGGAACCCATTTTTGTTTGCTTGTTACATTTGATGTCCTGTTTGATTCATCCATAATAAGGCGGATTCGTTAGATTTAGATTGCTATTGACTTTCATCCAGCTATTTTCTATAGTTCATTCACATTCATTGCTCAAAGGAGAGTTTCGAGCGGCAGGTGACCTGGTGACTTGGTGGCGGTATAGATGGCGCTGCACACAGTAACCTGGTGACTTGGTGGCGGTATAGATGGCGCTGCACACAGCACCCTGCGGCCACCACCTGGTGACTTGGTGGCGGTATAGATGGCGCTGCACACAGTACCCTGGTGACTTGGTGGCGGTATAGATGGCGCTGCACACAGTAACCTGGTGACTTGGTGGCGGTATAGATGGCGCTGCACACAGTACCCTGGTGACTTGGTGGCGGTATAGATGGCGCTGCACACAGTACCCTGGTGACTTGGTGGCGGTATAGATGGCGCTGCACACAGTACCCTGCCGCCACCACCTGGTGACTTGGTGGCGGTATAGATGGCGCTGCACACAGTACCCTGCCGCCACCACCTGGTGACTTGGTGGCGGTATAGATGGCGCTGCACACAGTACCCTGCCGCCACCACCTGGTGACTTGGTGGCGGTATAGATGGCGCTGCACACAGTACCCTGCCGACACCACCTGGTGACTTGGTGGCGGTATAGATGGCGCTGCACACAGTACCCTGCCGCCACCACCTGGTGACTTGGTGGCGGTATAGATGGCGCTGCACACAGTACCCTGCCGCCACCACCGTACTCTGCCGACACCACCGTACTCTGCCGCCACCACCGTACTCTGCCGCCACCACCGTACTCTGCCGACACCACCGTGACCTGGTGACTTGGTGGCGGTATAGATGGCGCTGCACACAGTACCCTGCCGACACCACCGTACTCTGCCACCACCACCGTACTCTGCCGCCACCATCGTACTCTGCCGCCACCACCGTACTCTGCCGACACTACCGTACTCTGCCGACACCACCTTACTCTGCGGCCACCACCGTACTCTGCCGCCACCACCATACTCTGCCGACACCACCGTACTCTGCCGCCACCACCGTACTCTGCTGCCACCACCGTACTCTGCCGACACCAGCGTACTCTGCCGCCACCACCGTACTCTGCCGCCACCACCGTACTCTGCCGACACCACCGTACTCTGCCGCCACCACCGTACTCTGCCGCCACCACCGTACTCTGCCGCCACCACCGTACTCTGCCGACACCACCGTACTCTGCCGCCACCACCGTACTCTGCCGACACCACCGTGACCTGGTGACTTGGTGGCGGTATAGATGGCGCTGCACACAGTACCCTGCCGACACCACCGTACTCTGCCACCACCACCGTACTCTGCCGCCACCATCGTACTCTGCCGCCACCACCGTACTCTGCCGACACTACCGTACTCTGCCGACACCACCTTACTCTGCGGCCACCACCGTACTCTGCCGCCACCACCATACTCTGCCGACACCACCGTACTCTGCCGCCACCACCGTACTCTGCTGCCACCACCGTACTCTGCCGACACCAGCGTACTCTGCCGACACCACCGTACTCTGCGGCCACCACCGTACTCTGCCGCCACCACCGTACTCTGCCGCCACCACCGTACTCTGCCGCCACCACCGTACTCTGCCGCCACCACCGTACTCTGCCGACACCACCGTACTCTGCCGCCACCACCGTACTCTGCGGCCACCACCGTACTCTGCCGCCACCACCGTACTCTGCCGCCACCACCGTACTCTGCCGCCACCACCGTACTCTGCCGCCACCACCGTACTCTGCCGACACCACCGTACTCTGCCGCCATCACCGTACTCTGCCGCCACCACCGTACTCTGCCGACACCACCGTACTCTGCCGACACCACCGTACTCTGCCGCCACCACCGTACTCTGCCGACACCACCGTACTCTGCCGACACCACCGTACTCTGCCGACACCACTCCAACAATATTTCACCTTCCCTCAGTACGGCTTCTTTCGTTTCTCAATGATTTTCTAAAATATATCTGGCGCTTTCTCGCAAACATCTCGCGCATCCATTCCTAATCGCATAACGGATGAAGTAATTCATGATCGGAGCTTCTGGAGTCACGTGATGCATAACACGGAGTGGAATACACCGACATCTAGTGGCAAGCGTCTTCACTAGTGTATTGCAACCTGGTCACGGCGGCGCTGCCGGCCGCCAGGTGAGTGTTGTCGGTAACAAAGGTGGTGCGCCGCAGGGTGTGCGGAACGCCGGCCGGCTTGGCGTTCCCAGTCGCGCGCCGTGCGCCGGGTGAGGGGGAGTGCGCCGCTACTGCCGCCGAGCGACAGGTGCGCTGTCGATGCCGCAGTCCGCGCCGGCCAGGGTGAGAGCGTGAGCGTGTGCGGAGTGCACGAGGCGCGATGAGCGGTGCATTGGGGTGCCGGACAGCGCGGCCGGCGACGCCGCGGCTCCCCGCACGGCCACTGAGCGGCCTTGTGACTGCCGGAAGCGACCGGTCACGTCACAGAGTGCCGCGCCGGAAACGGCTGACGTCACTAGGCGGCATCGGCGTCTGCGTCGTGTTGTCGGCGCTGCTGCTGCAGCTCTGCTCAGCAGGTAAGCTGAGGTCGGAGGGGACGAGTGTGTGTATGTGTGTGTGAGTGTGTGTGTGTGTGAGTGTGTGTGTTTGTGTCCGTTCGGTGTCGGTAGGCAGGTGCCGCCCGTTTCGACCTCGGAACGCGCCGCGGCCTCAGGCGCGCGGAATTCTTGGCTCGCCATTGTCGATTTTCGATCCGGGTCACGAGATCGGATCATTTTCGATTACACATGGCAATGAGTTTCGTCTGCAGTTTTCTCCGTCGGTTACTACCCTTGTTTGAACACTCACAACCATGGGTATCACAATGGCATCGCCGGGTGGGGGGGGTCTACCGAATTTCGTAAAATTGATTATTACGCCTATGGTATTTCTTGAGAGGAATCGATCCAACCCCCAATAAGCTGGGGGGGGGGGGGGGCAGCCTATTGGAAATCGATGGCGACGGCCATGCCCACAAGCTTCCTCATGGTACCTCTCAACTCCAAACTGAACACCTATTCCTGTGACTTGTCCATAGGCGCACCCAGGGAGGATGTCTGGGGCGGTTTCATCCTCGAATGGCGTACAATTCAATTGATATCTGATGGAGGTTCTCCGGGTACCGGATGTACTATGCACACGAGAGCCATGTCATTCTCTGTCCAGGCTCGAGCCACTCATTACCATACCTTCGAGTGCGTCACTGGCTGTTCCACACAGAAATGACTGTCCAATTTCAGTGACGCATGCTCGCATAGGCGGATCCAACCATCCTCTTAGTGGGGAGGGGGCGGGCGGCGGCGGTGGTCTCTGGAAGCGACAAAACATTATACTCTGTGTTATTATACTTGTGTGTAACAAAAGCCGTCTATTTTTTGGCTATTAGAATGCAAGGATGAGGCTAAGCTTGTTGTGTCGCAAAAATATGCCTACACTCGAAGCCGCGGAGAACTTGCACAGACCTAACCACTGACGAACATAGCCCACTGGCTTGGGGGGGGACACTTTCGGCACCTGTCTCCTAATCTACCTCCTTTTCAAGACCAAAAGTCGTCAAAGCCAATTGTTGGATGTCGTTCTCGATTTTGAGATCACGCTTATAAAAAAAAACATTTCCACTTGTGGACATTTTGTCTAGCCTTGTCTTTCATCCCGGCTCGCTCTATGAAAGGAAATACATTCCTCAATACACAGGAAATACATTGGGCAAATTACGCTAGGCTCAATATTCGTTTCCCTTGAACAGATGATTCAGCGGGAGCAACAATGGGAGGGAACTTCGCTATTCAATTGCAGAGTCCAGGTCACCCACTGCTCCTCAGATGAGAATCCTGAGCTTTGCATTGAGCCATCCAACCACTAGATTGCTTAACCCTCGTGGGTGCGGTGGAATTTTGGTTCCGTATACGGAACCAAAATGCTCCCCGCACCCACGATAAGCATTATAAGGCTTTCCGAACTAACTCCTGAACCGTTCACGTTATCTCATTTGGGGGTGAGGGGCGGTTCGCTCCGAACTTACCTCCCGACATGTTGTGGGTGTACAAGTACGATCATGGATGGGCAAATTTGTTTTTTTGGTGTATGCGCATCCACAGTTAGATACAAAGCTCCACTCGTGGTGTTTACGTTAGTGAGTGTAATATGTATGACGTGGAGCTAAGCGGTGCCGCACAAACATAGCCAAACAAGCAAGCTTAATTCAACAGAGCTTTGCAAGTTTAATTCAGCAAAGCATTTAAAAACGTGCATTGTCGGACCGCGACCACAACTTTGTGCATTACCACAACCATGAAAAACAAATATCTTCTCGTTCCCCTCGTTCTAAAATGCGGTCCTCGGAAATAAATTTATCGCTTTGCAGGAATAGAGAGAGCGACTGTAACTGAATGGAAGGACAGGGCGCCATGCCAACCTCACACTTGAACAACCTGAACAAACAACATTATGTGCTATGCACATAATGTTGATCGTTAACAGGGACGTACGCAGGATTTTTTTTTTAAGGAGGGTCCGACTAAAAAAAATGTCGGGAAATAGAGACCGCATTCGGCGCGCTTCGCGCGACGAGGACTTCTGTGGCGAAAATATCACAATTTCTTATTATATTTCATGTGTTTCTGGTCCTTGGGAGCAGTGTATTGGCACCACCCCTGATTGTTAACGTTACACGGCAATAAATGTTAGATAAAGTTATCCATCCCCTCAATTTTCTGGACACCTGTACGCCCATTGCCACATACCTGCGGTATATGGCGATATACGAAGCAGACTGAGCCGACTCAGTTTGACCACCTGTCATCTCATCCTCCACCGTGGTGTACAGTGGACTCAGTTTTATACAGGGGCATAGGAGCGACAGGAAAAGTGGAGGGGGGGGGGCTGAGGTCTTCAAAGGGCACCATTTCCCCACAGGGGCGCCACTGACTGATGCAATGCTAAGCGGGTTGCACAAGTGCCCCTGGGTGCTGGACGCCTGTTTACTCAGAGGGCGCCTTCGGCTGGAAAAAAAAACATTCAGACGGGGTACACTTGAACATCCATCTTGCCTTGTTCCGGTCAGGGGGGGGGGGACGCCGCCTAAAATGTGGGGAGACTAGTCCCTCCCCCTGCTAACTACGCCCATGGTTTGAGGGTTTGAACCAGCGTCGGCGTGACCGGAACAGCTGCCTCCTCCCCGTCCCCCGCTGGCCAGTGGAGCCGTCCCAGCAACCGTCACCGCGCGCGTGGCCCGGTGGCAGTCCCCGTAACGGCAGTCCATGGGCAACGGCCGGCGGGGTGATGCCAATGTGACGATGGGTAACGGCCGGCGGGGTGATGCCAATGTAGCGATGGGTAACGGCCGGCGGGGTGATGCCAATGTGGCGATGGGTAACGGCCGGCGGGGTGATGTCAATATGGCGATGGGTAACGGCCGGCATGGTGATGCCAATTTTATCTAGAATGTATCTGTAAGCCATCCTGGGAAGCTTCAGTACTTATTGTTAATAAAATAATGGCCAGCGTCATTACATGGATTTCACCAATGTCTTTCGGCAGTCGTCTTGGTCTTGCTTTCCTCGTGATGTTTATTTCTGGTGATCACTTATAGGCACATCTTGATCCTAAATTTCCTGGAAATTGATGGTATTCGACAAATAAAGGTGGTACGCAAACACTACCTGTTAATACCGAAACTTCGTCCGTGTTCATAGTAACATAGATGGGTGGAGTTTTAGCTAGGTAGGCGGTGCTTGAACATCACCTGCATTAACGCTCGCAAGATATCTCCCGATGATATATGCCAATGAAAAGTTAATTGATGTTTACATTTTTTTTCTCAGTATTTTTCCTACGTTTCGGCCATTTCCTATTTCAGCGTACCCTAATGAAGACAGTAGCCGAAACGTAGGAAATACACGTGGAAAAATTATTAATTTAAACATCAACTAACGTCTCCTTGTTATCGAGCAGCAATCAAAATTTTGCGGCCGATACCTCCTGATGTCAAATCAACACCTGTCGGCCCTTGTTGCGCCGGGGGTGGGGGGGGGGCGTACAGCTGAATCTGCTCAGCATGCGGTGACGTGCTTCAGCTCGATAGCATCAGCCATACACGCTTTGGGAGGAAATGCAGGGAACCACCATGCACTCAACAGGACGTGCTATCGCAGACAATCAGCCGTCAACACACCGTAAGCAGTGCTACTCAGCCAACGACTGCCCACTTTTCCTGTTGCAGCACAGTGTTCTCCACTGCTGACGCACACCGTCTTATCGGTCGGCGACGGTTCTGCCAGACCTGTTGCGCTGAAGTGATTTCTGTGGCTGTGTCTCAGTGACTGAAATGTTGACGAGCACGCACGTTGGTCATGTCCCCAGGTTTCCAAACTCTGTCCATTCGGTCATTTACGTGCTTGTCCACCCGCCCTACACCGGTTCTCCACACTGCCGGTCCCGTCCATTAAGGACTGGGCGGGCGCTTCCCCGCCGAGCCTCCTCAGTCGCGCGTGTTTTCGTCCGTGTACCTGCCCCGACCGTCAGCAGAAATTCCCGGGTCGCGGCGCATGTCGGCGTCCTCGGCGACGCGACCAAAGCCACAGCCAGATGGCGGCGCCGCGAACGGTGGTCGGCCCGCGGGCGGGATACCCGCGTGCACTCTGGCCCGGCGCTGGGAGGGTCGGGTCGACTGGGTCGTTTGTCCTCGCGTCGCGACGGGATTTTGATCATTGTGGACGCGAACTGCGGTCATGGCTCCAGCTCATGCGGTAAATATATCAACTCGATTTTCTATCACGATTTGTGACGTTGATTGGATCGGTTTTCCACAGCTCGATGGTAAATTGGATCGGTTTTCCGCAGCTCGCTGGTAAATTGGATCAGTTTGGCGGTCGCTGGTGCATCCATTCCCGGCTTCCGGGGACGCAGCAGGATTATAATGAGCCTCATATTGAAAATAAACGTTGCCTGGAAGTAGAATGGTGCGGGTCACGGCAATTAAACCCAACCGCGGCATATGGGCAGGCAGGTTTGGCGGAACCGTACGCCGGCCAGTTTTAACGTTTGACGAAGTGTTCGCTTGGGCGCATTTGCTCTTGAAATGCGAAAGGCCGTTCGCGAATTAACGGAAAGCGAGAATGTCAGGGAGTACATGAATTAGCATAGGCCAGACTGCTAGTCTGTGTGTAGGTGGTAAGACGGGAGCGGTTCTCGGAACCCCGCTCAAACGTTGGCATTTAACCCGCGCCGTCTTTCCGGTCATATCCTGACTCGAGGCGATTTTTGCGCTTAGAAAGTTCGCCTTGCGGTTGACAAAGCCCTGGAACCGCTCCAAACCTGGCCTGGATAAAGGGCGGGTTCCATCCATGAGAGTAGACCTTTCTCCCTGGGCGCCAGCCACACCTGGTGTAGACCCATCAATGGACCCGGGAGTCGCCCCTGCTGCCCCTCACACGCCCCGGCACCTCACCTAGTGGCCTCCCACAGGGTCGTCTCGGCTGCCATTGAGACAGTTGAAGAAAAGTGATGCTAGTTTCCGCTACCGGAGACCGGGCGATATTTCCTGGCTGATTCTAATGTTTTTTTAAAAGCCCAATAACTCTTTCTGATAGTCATTTCATTAAGCGTTTCGTTTACGGAAGGGAAGGGAAGTTTTCCCCATACCCGTTTTCATTTCCTCCTCTAACAAATCACTGCCATATCATACATAGACTGTCACTGCATCGCCGACAAGAGTGTTGGAACGTCCGAAGGAATGAGGAGCGGAGGGAGCGTCCGTAAAGTTCGTGGTTGGTGTTGCCAACACGCTGCCCCGCTCAGGCTGCCAGAGCGTTTTTGGACAGGCTCCCAACTCTTCCGATCTACTGTCTCGATAAACCAGGCCAGCTAGAGTGAACACTACGTCAAAACCACCAACCAGGCCAGCTAGTGAACACTACGTCAAAAAGTTGGCGTGCACTAGTGACGGTCGGCACTTCCTTTATTCAATTTGTATTCGCTGTGCGGGGTATTTGCAGGGAGCTTTGTTGAATATCTGTGAAAAGAATTACCAGAATATTTGTTTGGGCAGTTTTGGGGACACTACCGGGGCGGAACTTCTCCAACATGATTGGGATGGTTTACTGCATGGAGGAAATGGGGGGACCTAAACCGGTTTGAAACTCACTACATTGAGTGACATGTAAACAATATAGTGGGAAGACTCATGCCATGGGGGGGGAGCGGCGGTCCGTGCTCCCAAAAGTATATAAAGTTCCCCTCCCGGAATATTCTACGGGTAACGAAAATGTTGAGGCAATGGGCAAGAAGTTTGAGAGCTTTGACGACCCCCAATCAGCATGGCTGTTCTATCCCTTGGCGACATTCTGCACCCATTTCTCCTCCATCCATCGTTAAACGTCTTCGGTGCCGTTGTTTAGCGTGGCACGTCATTGTGTTCACGTTTGGTCACAATTGCGCCCAAGGTTGGCATCACTAGCCCCGCGCCACCCCGCCGCTGCCAGCTGTTACACGACGTGGCCGGGCTCCTCGTCTGTCTCCCGCACCGTAAACCTGTCGGCTGCCGGGCAGCCGAGGCACCTTTCACCTCAACGACGACCGGCCTTCCAGAGTCGCGACCCCCGAGGGGACACCGGAGCGATTTATCAGTACCTATCCGTAACAGCTGAAACGCGGCCACGCTGGAAATGCCCTCAAACGGTGCCAAAGCCCTCGTCGAACGGCGCCAATGCTCTCGTGGAACAGCGGGAAAGCAGGGCATTAGTCCGCCACACCACACTGGACTACAGTTGCAGCGGGATTTGTTTTTGTCGGCGTCAACACGTCAGTTTTATCCTGACGGCGCCGCCGCCGGCGGTGATCTCCGTTGCCGTGGCGACAGACGTTCACCACCGACCATGTGTGGCCTCCCACACTGGTCTGCCCAGTGCACTGGATCGCTACTGTGCTGGGTACAGCTAGACCGTCGGCAGTTTGACTGGTCTTACGCAACGCCGGGTTAACATGGCGGACGGCGCCGGCCAGCTTGCGTGTTGTAGATGTCAGATGTGTCATGTTCTCCCCATATGCAGGATGGGCTCCGCACTAGTCACAGGCCGTAGTGTGTATTTGCATGCATAGCGTGGCTATGAAATATGTATCAAATTGCTATGAGCGATCGCTATTGCTATGGATATCAAACCTTTGGCTTTGACCGAGTTATTTATCCAATTGGTTGTTGTTCGCTGAGGGTGGAAGCATGGCACTTCGTGGTGGAAAGGTGCTCTGACGCTTTCCCCAGATTCACAGAAGTAGAACAGATGAAATAGACCCTTGGGGCAGCATCACAGACGGTCGCAGCCTCCAATACACTTGCTCGCAGCGATGGCAATACGAATTGTGACCTCTTGCGATGTTGCTCCTTGTGGGTGACGTGTCATACCACTCGTGAATTGGCAACTCGAGAACTGTGAAAGCGGCGAACCATCATTGCGGATTATGAATTGGAGCGGACGGCTCCACCATCTATCTTCCAAACTAGTGGAGCGACGCTTCACTTGGTGGCCTCATCAATTCACACTTGGTCCTGCATTCATCCATTATCCTGCCTTCAATCGTCTATTATCATGCCCTAGTCTTACTCCTCTTTCTTTGGGGTCTGAAATTTAAGATTTCCTATGCAGTGGAGCTCTGATATATTGCGCCATGCACATATATATATATATATATATATATATATATATATATATATATATATATATATATATATATATATACACATATGTGTGTGTGTATATGTATGTGTGTAGTATGTATGTACACTATATTTACTCTGTCGTAGTCACTTTTCACTATTCTACACTTGCAACCTGCCAAACTACGGTGTTGCCATGAAGTGCTGTTTAGATGAGCTTAAACAGATGCATGGGCCTTTCCCGAGGCGATGCATGTACAAACGCTTCAGAATACATATTTACCTGTTGTGGCGTTGGTAATAATGGGAACTGACTATGACTCGTACAGGTGCTCTATCCCAGAGCGCACATCCTGGCCACTTCATTTCGTTGTGGGCGCCACTTTTTGTCACTCCATCCTTCCATTAACAGCACTGACGCTATCTGCTCGTGGTCACTTGGTGTCGTTCACGAGCTTCCCCCACGCAAGTTTGGAAGCTTAATGGCGGTGTTACTCCATAAACCTTTGTACGAAGGCTGTCGGCGGTGTCGAGTTCCCGGTCTGTTCCCGCCGCCAGCAGCCCCGGCACGACTGCGGGGATGGACGCGTTTGCTGGGGCTGCTGGAGACATGCTCGGAGCGGAATTTCCGGTCGCCCTCCGTGGCTGATGTCTCGGGATCAGATGCGTGCCGAGCAATTTTGTCGAGTCGGCTCGGGCCCGAAGTATGGTCAGCCTGCGTGCTATTCGACTCAGAATTCGAATAAGACGAGCATGGTGTGGGAGTTTGTAAAATGGACGCGGCCTCCATCAAACCCTCCAATTGCACACCAATTTGCATCAAATCGATTGGGAATGGGGGATATTTGTGTTAGCTATGATATTTCCCAACATTGAGAGGCAAACTTGATAGTCTTTCGTACTAAATCCAGGCGATGTGTGTGTGTGTGGGGGGGGGGATAAACCGTTGATGGGCAATGGCCCACTCAAACGTAACTAAGAGTGCCGTAGCCTGCCTTCGGCTGCTCTCGCGTGGTGGTCGGACTCGGTCCGTTGCTTACACCGAATGATCCGTTACTTACACCGCTTCCCACACACGGCTTTTAGCATCGGCCATGTTCGTTCTGCGAGCTTGAGGTTCTGTGATCGGCGCGTTCTCTGCTCCTGACCTCAGGTAGTTCGTTCTTCTGTCGCCCTGGATTCGGCCCCCTCCCCCGGAATCTGCTCCAGACCGTCCCCAGCCGCCCCCCCCCCCCCCCCCCGCCGTCTCCCCTCCCCCATCTGGCTGGTCGGCCGAGGTGGCGGAACGCGTCAGTCGCCGTCGGCCGCGCTCGCGTTACACTCGCCGGGGGACGTTTTTGTACGTGCAGACGCCGGTAATGGGCGCAGTCACGTGACCTGGCCGGAAAAGCACGTGACTTGGGTGGAAGGCTTCATGGCCGCTGGGTCTGCCGCCCCTCCGGACGTGCACTGATTTGGCCGCTTAGGCTCAAGGGGCTTACAGATCTGCCACCGGTTCCATACTCAATGCGCACCGGAAGTTAGCATTATCGATTCCTCATACTCGCGCGCTCCCTGTTGGCAGAATGGGGTCGGCGATATGGTGGTCGTGGTAGCTCGGTCGGTAGAGCGCTCAACTCCTGATCGTGAGATCGTGGGTTCGA
Organism: Ashinkailepas kermadecensis; assembly: GCA_034440615.1. Taxonomy (NCBI): domain Eukaryota; kingdom Metazoa; phylum Arthropoda; class Thecostraca; family Neolepadidae; genus Ashinkailepas; species Ashinkailepas kermadecensis. The sequence goes on from JAOTOM010004984.1 coordinate 356,431, forward strand.
AGCCCACAACTGGAGGGGTTGCCGTACTAGCGACCAAACGGTGTGAGAGGTTGGCGACGCTGTATGGCCGGGCGGTCGAATTCGTCGCAAAAGAAGCAAAGATTCTTCGTTATCAGTGATGCGGCTTCGACAGGGCAAGGCTACCTGCTGAGGGACCATGGCTACCTGCTGAGGGAAAGACAAGGCACGACTGGCCACTGAGACAAGACAAGGCACGGCTGGCCACTGAGACAAGACAAGGCACGACTGGCCACTGAGGGACAAGACAAGGCACGGCTGGCCACTGAGGGACAAGACAAGGCACGACTGGCCACTGAGGGAAAGACAAGGCACGACTGGCCACTGAGACAAGACAAGGCACGACTGGCCACTGAGGGAAAGACAAGGCACGACTGGCCACTGAGACAAGACAAGGCACGACTGGCCACTGAGGGAAAGACAAGGCACGACTGGCCACTGAGACAAGACAAGGCACGACTGGCCACTGAGACAAGACAAGGCACGACTGGCCACTGAGACAAGACAAGGCACGACTGGCCACTGAGACAAGACAAGGCACGACTGGCCACTGAGGGACAAGACAAGGCACGACTGGCCACTGAGACAAGACAAGGCACGACTGGCCACTGAGACAAGACAAGGCACGACTGGCCACTGAGACAAGACAAGGCACGACTGGCCACTGAGACAAGACAAGGCACGACTGGCCACTGAGACAAGACAAGGCACGACTGGCCACTGAGACAAGACAAGGCACGACTGGCCACTGAGACAAGACAAGGCAGGACTGGCCACTGAGACAAGACAAGGCACGGCTGGCCACTGAGGGACAAGACAAGGCACGGCTGGCCACTGAGACAAGACAAGGCAGGACTACCTACTGAGGGACAAGACAAGGCACGACTGGCCACTGAGGGAAAGACAAGGCACGACTGGCCACTGAGACAAGACAAGGCACGACTGGCCACTGAGACAAGACAAGGCACGACTGGCCACTGAGGGACAAGACAAGGCACGACTGGCCACTGAGGGAAAGACAAGGCACGACTGGCCACTGAGACAAGACAAGGCACGACTGGCCACTGAGACAAGACAAGGCACGACTGGCCACTGAGACAAGACAAGGCACGACTGGCCACTGAGGGACAAGACAAGGCACGACTGGCCACTGAGGGACAAGACAAGGCACGACTATGGCTACCTGCTGAGGGAAAGACAAGGCACGACTGGCCACTGAGACAAGACAAGGCACGACTATGGCTACCTGCTGAGGGACAAGACAAGGCACGACTGGCCACTGAGACAAGACAAGGCACGACTATGGCTACCTGCTGAGGGACAAGACAAGGCACGACTGGCCACTGAGACAAGACAAGGCACGACTATGGCTACCTGCTGAGGGACAAGACAAGGCACGACTGGCCACTGAGACAAGACAAGGCACGACTATGGCTACCTGCTGAGGGACAAGACAAGGCACGACTGGCCACTGAGACAAGACAAGGCACGACTATGGCTACCTGCTGAGGGACAAGACAAGGCACGACTGGCCACTGAGACAAGACAAGGCACGACTATGGCTACCTGCTGAGGGACAAGACAAGGCACGACTGGCCACTGAGACAAGACAAGGCACGACTATGGCTACCTGCTGAGGGACAAGACAAGGCACGACTGGCCACTGAGACAAGACAAGGCACGACTATGGCTACCTGCTGAGGGACAAGACAAGGCACGACTGGCCACTGAGACAAGACAAGGCACGACTATGGCTACCTGCTGAGGGAAAGACAAGGCACGACTGGCCACTGAGACAAGACAAGGCACGACTATGGCTACCTGCTGAGGGACAAGACAAGGCACGACTGGCCACTGAGACAAGACAAGGCACGACTATGGCTACCTGCTGAGGGACAAGACAAGGCACGACTGGCCACTGAGACAAGACAAGGCACGACTATGGCTACCTGCTGAGGGACAAGACAAGGCACGACTGGCCACTGAGACAAGACAAGGCACGACTATGGCTACCTGCTGAGGGACAAGACAAGGCACGGCTGGCCACTGAGACAAGACAAGGCACGACTATGGCTACCTGCTGAGGGACAAGACAAGGCACGACTGGCCACTGAGGGACAAGACAAGGCACGACTATGGCTACCTGCTGAGGGAAAGACAAGGCACGACTGGCCACTGAGGGACAAGACAAGGCACGACTGGCCACTGAGACAAGAAAATGCAGGACTATGGCTACCTACTGAGGGACAAGACAAGGCACGACTGGCCACTGAGACAAGAAAATGCAGGACTATGGCTACCTACTGAGGGAAAGACAAGGCACGACTGGCCACTGAGGGAAAGACAAGGCACGACTGGCCACTGAGACAAGAAAATGCAGGACTATGGCTACCTGCTGAGACAAGACACTACTCGACTACCTACTGAGACAAGACAAGGCAGAACTACGACTACCTACGGAGACAAGGCAAGGCAGGACTACGACTACCTACTGAGACAATACAAGGAAAGACAACGATTACCTATTGGGGCAGGACAACGACTACCTACTGAAGCAAGGCACGGAAAGTCCACGACTACCTACCGAGCGTCAGATCTATAGTTTCTTTGATATATTATGGAGCATTGATGATGTTGGACGAGGTTGGGACAATTCCCACTGTCCGGAATGAGATCGTCAGGGAATTCGGGAGTGGCGCTCTGCATACTTTTGACGGGGAGATCGCACCCTCAATGTTGAATCCACAATCTCTTCTGATTTGCATGGACCCATGAGGAGGATTCGTGTGTGAGATCCTCATAGCTATTATAAGCGTTCCTGGCGCCCACTCTGATGTTGATCCGCCCCGTGGTGGTGCTCCCTTCTCTTGCATACTCCTGCCCCACAAGCACGACAGGCACCCTTCCAAACATTTACAAACTGTGTGCATATCAGCACGGCATAAACAGACGCGAAACCCAGCCGCGTCTGCTCGACTGTTTGGCCTGCAGCGTCGCCACGACTTTCAGCCGACCTGCCGTCAGCTGCCTAGCCAGCTGTTTGCGGAGAGGTTCACAGGCCGCCGACAATAATTGATGACTGGCCGGCGGGGGTTTTAAACAGACGTTTGCCGTGGCAGGCCGGTACCGCTCGGTGTTTGTGGCAGAGCTCCGGAAGGTCTGTCAAAACATTGACTAACGATTCTGGATGCTATCCACGCCAGGGTTGGATTTGTGTTGGAATCGTGGATTTGGTGTGGAAATTGCAGGCCATAATAATCGGAGAGGGTGGTGTTCTTTCTCCTTCTGACGTCAGAAACTTGTTTTTGTCAAAGTTATTCCAAGTTATTTCATTTTGGATTTCAATTTTATTTCAAACGGCACCATTCAATGTTTCGGCAAGAGAAGGAGTGGACAATTTTCTCGGGAGGAACAAAGCTGGGTAAAGATGTTTCTCCAACCGTGATCGTTGTGTAATCTGTTTCCAACTTCGGAGTCATTTCATTGGCATTTGAATGTGATGTTTGCATGTGACGACAGGACATTAAAGTAGTTTATTGTGGTATGCCGACGTGCACGGAACAACTGCTTAAAAAAAATGTATGGACTCGTTCCTCAAGTCCTCCACTGTTGCATTGTTACCACCAAGGGTGCTTGTTTTGAAAATGATTGGGGGCGACAAAATACATGAAGGCGACAAAATACATGGGCCGGACGAAAGGGATTGGGGTCACATTCCATAGGGTCCCATGTTGAAAGTTGATTTTTTGGGGGGAGGGGGGGGGGGGGCGAAGCCAACATTGTGGGGGGCACTTCGCCCTCAAAAGTATATAAAGCTGCCCTGGTCACCACTGCGTAGTCCACTGCATAGTCACCACTGGTGAGCGGTCGTAGATGTAGTTTCGATGCTGCCAGCTCAGTTGTAGAGAATGCTGAAGACCTCTCGCCAGACCAGGAGGGTTCAGGTCCTTATCTTCGGAACACATTTAAGATTAAATAGTGAAAATGGCAAGTTAACATTATTTGCGGGGAATTTCTCATTTGGAAATACCGCTACCTTCAAATTTGCACTGTTCGCCCTCTTCGTGATTAATAGCCAACATTAATTGTCTCTTCCGGCGATTAACGGAATGGTGGCTTCTCTCTATGGACTGAGATTCGCATATAAATATTGACGGAGAGGGCGCTGGGAGCTAACACATTTTAAGTTCGTAATGTCCACAAAGAAGCATTGCAGGGGCTCCTCTAAAGACCACGGTGTAAAAATATTATTTTTGCTCCAATAGTGGGTGCTCCGGGGAATATCTGACGGACAACCGCTTCCGCGAGGCGGCAGCTCTGCCTACTCTTCCTCCTGCCGGGTTTGCGCCCGCCTGAGCACACAGAACGCCACGCTTTTCACTGATGTTCGGCGTGTGGTGCTAATCAGGCGTGGGCCGATCCATCCTCTGCGCCGCCCGCGTGGAATGTGCGGCACGACGGGGGGAGGGGGAGCTGGGGGACTGGGGTAGACACATGGACAACAGTTGTGCGGCTGTACTCGGCTGCCGGCCACGCAGTGAGATAGCGTGCACGAGCCGCGGTGACCTCGCCCCTCGCAGGCGCCACCAGCAGTCTGGCGCGGTGGCGGGCAGTGGCGCTGTTTACCCGCCGAAATTGGCTCAAATTTCCGCTTCCCCAGCAAATGACGTCAATGTCATAACGATTGGTGGGCGCGGACTGAAACTTACGGATTGGCAAATGGCTCGCGCTCACGGGCAGCCTGTCATCCAATCATCTGCAGGTCAGAGGTGTTCTCTTTGGGATCCTAGGTTAAGGGAGGAAGAAGTATACCTCCGGGTGGGTGTCAAACATGCCTCCGGGATGACGCAGTCTTGGAGGCAATGGACTATTTCGGCGATTTTCTTAAATTCTAGACACATTGTATTGGGACTGTGTAGGTTTGAACTTATCGTTGGTGGCGTACCATTCCAAATTCGAATTCTTCGAGTCCGACCAACAAAAATTGTTCGGCAACACCGTTTGTACGCCTGTGGTCGGTTTGTACGGCTGTGGTCGGTCTCTTAGCTGCATTGTTCATACAATCATTCTGGGCGTAAGCCAATAAGTGATCAACCGCGACTATTTTCGAGCCAAGCGACCCCAATACAAAGGTTCCGAGTGCGCCCTTGGCGATGCGCGGCATCGTTAGTTATCCGGTCGTGTCACAGTTGACGTCGCCGTGTGACCGACTGCCTGCAATGAATCACGACCCATGGCCACCCACGCCCCGAGGCAGCGTGTCAGTTGGCGCTTCGGCGTGCGAGGCCTGCCTGTGACATCATCACCGCTGACACTGGCGTGGGTACAGGCAGTGGCGGATCGAAGATTTTCATGGGGGCGGCACTTTGCTTTCCGATGGGCGCCTCTGGCTGAAAAATTCGAGGGAGTGCACTCGAGCCTTCCCGGATGAACTCCCTTTTTCTCCAGGAGGGACGTCCCTGGCTGACAAATTTGATGGGGAGGGTGCACTCGGGCCTCCCCGTGGGAGTGGGCGCCTTTCCTTCCATCGGTGCCTTTCCTTCCATGGGTGCCTTTCCTCCCGAAGGGGCGCCTCTAGCTGGAAATATTATAGGGGGTGGGTGCACTCAAGCTTTCCCAGACGGGCGCCTTTTCCTAGCCAGATGGGCGACACATTTCCATGGGGGACAAATTTGTTGAACGAGGAAGGGAGTGCACTCGAGCTTTCCAGAAAGGGCGCCTTTCCCGGCCGGAGAGACGCCACCTTTCCATGATGGTGGGGCGCACATGTCACCTGTATCCACCCCTGCCAATCGTGGAACGCAAAGAAAAGAGACAAAAATGAGTGCAGTGCGCGCGCGGGTAAACAGGAAGTGCAGCACGTGCAAACGGGCACGTGAGGTGCGCCGGCTGCCGGCGAGATCGAGACCGACGCCGTCCTGGTGTGGCGTCAGCTGCCATTGGTCACCCACGTCAGAAGGAAAAACACGGCCGGCGTGGCACGCGTGGCCGCCAATCGGCGCCATAGTTTTTGGCACCTGGAAGCTCGGTTTACTGTGGGGCAAACGTGACC